>OY759163.1:52820-565232 GCA_963662125.1 Diplazon laetatorius | reverse complement strand
CAATTTGCCGAAAAAGAAAAATACAGAGACTGTTTATTTTTCTTAAAATTTATTTTTTTGGCATATCGCATTTTGTGCAATATTTGTTTGAGGAAGTCGATGTTGTCGATGTGTGAGTCATGTTGAGTCATCATACAACACATATACACGTGTATATATATATATATATATATATATATATATATATATATATATATATATGAACCAATTGGTAAAAAATAATACAAAGAAATAAAATAAAAACAAATAAAAATTCAATAGCAACAAGAATGTCTTTCGTGTTATTGGTTTTATTTTTATTTTAATTTTTTTTCGTTGTTTTCAATTTCTTGAAACGTTGGCAAAGACGGACGGGACTTCCTCTTCCGCGCGTGACGGAAGAAACATTTTTTCGTGCGTCGGAATAATTTTTAAGAATCCCGTGAGGAATTAAATAATTTGTTTTTCTTCTTTTTCTTTTCTTTAATTTTTCCTCACGCATTTCCAGCCGGAAGCCACGGTGGCAATGATGAGAAAATCAAAACAAAAAAAAATTTAAAAAAAAAAATAAAAAAAGACATGCGGTTGTTATAATATTGCGTGACGGATGGGGAAATAAATTCCGTGATATCGACGGATATTGGCGGAAGTCAGAGCTACGTGTGTCGCCGTTGGCGTGAATGAAAATTTATCCACACACGCGGCAACGTTTTCCGGGATATACGTATCCACATACATAGCGAGAGATGCATCACGTATATATATATATATATATAAATATATGTATATGATGCATCTTTCACTGCGGTGCATCGATCGCCGACTCCGTTTCAGTCCAGGCCACGGCTAATTGTTCCATTGACGTTGCGTTTTCAACACTTGACATTTAAACGTCACTGAAAAAGAAGAGAACAATTGAAAGAAAAAACGATAAGAGAAGAACAGCAAAAATTAATATTTCATCGGAATATTTTTCAAGAAATAAAAATATTACGAAAAAAAAAAACATAAAAAAATTATGATTCTACCAGAATTTTCGTTTCTCCACGATCTCATAAATGTCTTCCGAACTTATGCTCACCTGGATTCCAATTTTTTTTTTCATCAAATTGCATATTTATAAAAAAAAATTTAAAAAAAACTAAAACTTCGAAAGAATTTTTTTTTCAATCGTTTCATTGCTTAATTGTTTATTGAAAAAATTAATAGAAAGTATTATTTACGAAATATCTTGGCTATTATAATAGCTCGTTATGTTTTACGCAAATTGCCGGAAACAATAACGAAATAATAACAACAACAATGATAATAATAATTTAACAAACAACATAAAAAAAAACAATTGTTCGAGTGATGAGACTCGTTTGAGTCCGGATATGTACCTGTCTATATATATAAGAAATATGAGTGAGTTCCGGTATATCGCAGACCTTTAGTCGACCGAGACGAGAAAGAAAATTATTCCAAGTATCTTGTTAATAATAAAAGCAACATCACTCAAAGCGGATGTGTGTGCGTGTTTATATATATATATTTATATGTATATATATTTTTCGCATCCATCGTCTCCTTCGTCTTGATCTCGAAATCGCGTCTCTTATTTTCCAAGGCGATGCGTAACGTTTCCGTGTTTGCTGTGAGTGCGAGAGAGACAGCGCTAGGGGGCCTCGCTGGGGAGCGAGAGAGACCGAGCTACGAAACTTCGAGCATCGGCTTAAAGCGCTTCATCTCCCACGCTGCTCGTTAGAGCCTCGACTGGTTCGCGTTTTTACATTGTGTGGGGAGGGGGGGGGGGGGTCCCGATAAGCCCATGCACACCTGAACGAGTCACCGGGTGTGATAAATATGACGTGAGACTACAAAAACGTCACGAGCATCGAAGAAAGTGGATGATTCGTCAGAGAAGGAAGTTAAGAAAAAAAAAATAATAATAGTAATAATCATAATGGTAAAAAAAAATCAACATTTCCGGCATGTGTTCCGGTTCATGAAAGTTAATTAATTAATATCGTACGATTCACGGCGACGACCAGAAAAAAAATTATTACGACGATGGGAAATGATCGAGGAAGTCGAGAAAATTACAAATCGAATGGCTGCTGTCGAGAATTATCGCTCGTTAAATATTTTTAAATGATTCGTTCATCAATTTTCGACCGTGAAACTTTCTTTTTTTCACGTTGATACTTTATTATTTTATTCATTGTTTTATTTGGGAAATAATAATTTATGGATTTTTTATTTTTGTTTTTTTTTAGTATTTTGTGTGAAAAATAAAATATCGTAATCAATCAAATCGAGTCTTTTTTTTCTTATCAACTTAAATGAAAAAAATTCCAAAACTATTGAATGGAAATATTACATTTTTTGAATATATACAAATATATCGATACACAAAAATATTGAAGAAAAAAAAACTGACTGAGGGAAATTTACAAGACCAAGGTCCACAGATTGAGTTACTCTTGCATAAAGTGAATATGAATAATTTACGAAGCTCAGTACGCAAATCAAATAGAAACTTTTATGTTCAACCATCCCCCTTTTTTTTATTTCCAAATTTGTTAAAATTTCGTGTGGGGGACTGGAATAAAAAACTGAATGAGAGAAAATTAACGAGACCAAAGGTCACAAGTCGGCTGGCTCTTGCGTAGAATGTTTTATACATATGTGTATATGAATTTACGAAGCCTCGGTACTCAACGTTTGTTATCCACATTGTCACATCCATCAGGTCACTCACATGTACACGCGAGAATTGGATCAGTGTGTCACGCACGTATGTGCCTTGGGAAAAAAAAAAAAGCGTTTTCTGCTGCACTTCGTGCACCGCGCGTGTAGCCGCCGTGCGGCTTGTGCACCACAAAACGCTATTATCACTCGTCTCGAACTCTCGTGCGAATGAAAAAAAAAAATTCACGACCTCCACACTCGAGCGAATGATTCATTGACCCCCGGACAATTTGCAAATTCCGAAATTTCGTCGTTTTCACATTTTTTTTTATTTTTCCCCAACGAAAGTGCTGCACAAGTAGCGAACGAGGTGCAAGTTGCAAAATTGCAATTTGCTTCCTGAAAAATTTCAAAGAGTGCGGAAAGTCTTTTAATGAGGAAGTCATCGACTCAAATGATATTTGAGTCGATGAAAAAATGTTCGAAGAATATTATTTCGACCGACTTGTCGATCGGAATAATGTTCGAAACGTTAAAATAAAAAATCAAAAAATTCACGACCCACAGTCGTCGGATACGAGACTTCGAACGTCGTCTGTCGAGTTTTATTTTTTTTTTTCACTTGAACAAATATTTGTCGGGCGCACACGTACGTCATCGCGAATCAACGATTATTTTCAACATACGTTCGTTCCGAAATACAATTTTTATTATTATTATTATTATTATTATTTTTAACCTGTCACTCCCGATACACGATTTCGCAATACCATCGAAAAAATAACACAAAATATCACAAAGAAGCACCGAAAAAAAAAAAATGTTCAATATTTTCTGCTGAAATCGAGAATTTATTTCGGTTCCATTGTTACAAAAATAATAATAATAATAATAATAATCGCAGTCGCCAAAGTTCGCGAGGTTCGTGGCTTTGATTATTTTTTCGTTTTGTCTTTTGTTCACATCTATTTCGTTCTTCTGGTGTCCATTGTTGCCCCCCCGGTCGAGCTCCCAAAGCTGCCACGAAAACGAAAATAAGAGCGAGAAACTTTTCGCAATGTTAATTGAAAGCAACCTCGACGATTTTCCCGCGAACAATATTTTTTTATTATTTTTTTCTAAATTTATTATCATTATTTTGTTTTTCCATTTACAATTTTTCGCAGGACGCTATTTCCGCCGAGATTGTTTACCATATAACGCTATCCCTTGTCGACTTCCTGTCAATGTGTTTGCGCAATGAACAATGAGATTAAATACTCAGACGACGGATCCACGTACATCTTTTTACAATACAACAATAATTCATTAATTACACGCCAACTTTGCACATTCGGCCTTCGCAAGAAAAACGAAAAATAATTTTTAAAAATTAAATACATTTTTCAAATAAATTTTCAAAAAATGAAAAACAGGACAAACAAAAGAAAAAAATCAATTAATCGGACAGTAGAATGGGAATATTTCGCTGAACGTGGGAATTACGTGAAAATAATTATATTCAGTTGAGACCATTTTTTTATATATATATATTGTATATATTTTTTTTTATATACCTACTTGTGTGTAATAACGTGGATCGTTATCGGTTATCGCCTACTCTCCCCCCTCCTTCCTCCTCCTCCACCTCGTGCTCTGTGTAATAATAGAGAAAATCGAGGAGGCGAGAGCATTGCTCTATAAAAGCCTGTATATATGTTTATACATACATATGTATATAGATATGAATCACGAAAGCGTTTCCCAGCCGATTGTACCACAGTTGCAAGTATATAGGTAACTCGACGACGATTTACTCCTTCTTCATCGTCATAAACATCTGTAAATATATATATATATATTTATATATATATATATACGAGTGTCTGTGTGTTATAGTTATAGGTGCGTATATATTTCGTGCACCTCCATTTTGCTTCTCCCGCTGCACCACGACTCTACAAACCAGTCCGTCATGCCCTTATCGCTGCCCATGCGCATTCCACGAAAAAAAATAGAAAAAAAAAAATAAAAAAATGAAAATTCCAAACGTCCGACGATCTCGTAAGATTGCAAATTCATTGTAATACACGAGAGACCGGGGCGATTTGACACACACGTTTTTTCTTTTCTTCATTTTAAATTCACTTTCGATCGATTAGCCAAACAGACACGTGTTATATAGCGATGATTCAAGTTACGGATGGGTTCTCCTTTCTCGATTCGACATTTTCATCATCGTTTTTCGATAGCACGAATTTTTCATCGATATCTTTTTTTCTTTCAGGAAATTTATTTTTCTTATCTTTTTAAACTCGAATAATTTAAAATTTATCTTTCTAAACTCGAATAATTTATTTTTCTATTAGTCAAAATTGATTTCGATGTGCAGAATAAAATCCTACATATCCTCTTTTTTTCCTTGAATTGTTTATTTTTTATTTCGAATAACTAAAAAAAAGTTAGTTATTTTGCGTGGTAATGACAAAATTGATTTTTCTTCTTCTTCTTCTTTTTGTCTTTTTTTTTTTTTGGGGCTTTTTCATTTTTTCGAGGCGTTCGGCACGTGTGCGTTATCGCGGTGAGAGTCTGAGCAAGCACAGGATGAAGAAACGGGTTATTAAAAATGCCCCCTCCCCCTCCACCCCTCACCGGATATTTCATTAGACTCGCCACAGCCGAGGTGTACGAATAGCAAACTGTGCGTTTATTATTATCGTTATTATTATTATTATTGGCCCAACGCGAACGAGAGTCTCGAACCCAACGAGACCGGAATTACTTACACGCATAGCTGCGTAAACCCGTGTCGGGCTTCTTCAGGGTAGCCACCTCCACCTCGATCATTACGTTGCTCTTAAAAAAAAAAAAAAAATATACACATACATAAATATGTTTATGTGTGTGTGTATATATATGGGCATGAATGTTCCAAAGCCCATTCCACTCGTGAATTCGTTCCGAAATGTTGAACAACGAAAAAAAAAAATAAATAAATGAATTAAAAAAATGGGTCGATCGAATTTGATTCACGGCCCGCCGAGCGAAAGAGGAGAGTCCTCCGCTCTCACGTTTCGCGAGACTCTCTTCCATTCACCCGACGTTCGTGTTGATTTTCGGCCGCGACTGTCGAGAGTCGCGAAAAAAAAAAAAAGTTTTTTTTTTTCTTTCTTTTTCAATTCGAACGTCTCTCGACGAAAACTCGTTGCCTCAAAATATTTGGGTTACCTGTGAGAAAAAATAAAATGAAATGGGAGATAAATGAAGAAAGAAAGAAAGCAAAGAAAAATAAAAGGATGAAGAAGAAGAAGGAGCAAACGCCATTGGTCGGTGATTCTTTTTGGGTTTAACGCACATCCCGAAAAATGAAAAAAAAAAAAAACGTAAAAATAAAAATGTTTAAAAAAAAGTTTTGAAAAAAAGTATTTAAAAAATAAATAGTTAAAGTCGTTTCACGTGAGACGAAGGGAAAGAGAGAGAGAGAGAGGACAGAAGGACCGAAGTACCTGAGGAACGCAAGCACAGAGGGAGAACGTGCGAAGAGGGGAAAATGAAGAAGATGGTTTGGGTCAACGAACCAAGTTTGAGCCTCGGGATTGCAACCGAGCAAAATCGTTCTTCGAGTGCTTATTCACATCGATGGTTCCCTCGGGTACCGACGTCCCACAATTTACACACACACACACACATACGGACCCAGAAATTGAACTAATGGGCGTGACGATGGGCACGATGGACTCGAATTATCGTCGAACTTATATATATAAATATATAATAGTTCGACGGAAATATTTTTCGCAATTTTTATATACTTTTCCTCAAACCTCAATTTTAAACAAATTTTCAATCGATTATTTCATTTCCTTCGTTTTTCTTTCTTCTTTTTTAAAAATTCATTTCCAGTTTCAAAAGGCAGAACAGTAAGAAAAATCATTTTTCAGGAAAAAAAATCATTTTTCATCAACATCATTTTTTCAAAAATTCAAAAAGTAAAAATTCCACAGGCACAAGTAAATGTTGAGACAAATTGAGAAGACTTTGCGAACATTTTTCGAAAATTATTTGAAACCTTCGTGAAAGCTTACCCAATTTTTATTAATAAATGACACTTGCCGAGGGCCGATCTAATATAAATAGTCCATCCAAGTAAAAATTGAAATTTAAAAACTAGGATAAAAAATGTTTTCTTTATTCTTCAACTTTCGTTAACGACGCGCCAGACACACTTGTATGATATTCCCATGTTCACATTCCCCCTCGATTGTTCGGTTCGAGTCTAGCGAACACTCGGAGCATCCGTTCCTCTTCTTCTTGCCCTTCTGCCGGTTCTTTTGTCTTCGGATCTGCGTGCACGTCGCTCGTGATTCTTCTTTTATATATAAATCGAGGCTCGCGTCTTATTCCCAACCTCGCCAAACCCCCACACCGACGATTGGCCTTTTCTTCGCCGAGTCAAAGTTCACGGACGATAAAAAGACACCTTCCATTTTTCCCAACCATTTTTCATCATTCTTCCAGTCGTTTCAAGCATCATCGATAATTCAAAATTTACAATTATGCGCGAATAAACAATTTTAAATTGCGAATAAAATTTTTTCCGTTTATATATGTATATATATTTTCGAGGTCGTTCGCGATTAACGACTCCGATTGTCAGTTTTCGCGTAAATGGATCTCATTCGCCCGTTTTAAGTGGCGGTTTGTCAATGACACGGAATAACCGTGGAAGTAATCGTTCGGGCCTTGTTCGAGCGTGGTGTGAGAAAATACCACTTGTACCCGCAAATACGTGTGTGACACGCGAGACCGTAGGAAATGCCGCAAACACGGACGAAAAACGAATTTCCAAATTGACCCAAAAAAAAAAAATGTAAAAAAATATACATTTTGGTGAATGTATTATCATGAAAAAATTCTAATAATGGTTATTATTATTATTATTATCATTATCATTATTGAAATTACTAAAAATCATAATAACAATAATAATAATAAATATCGTGAAGAAAAAAGTTTGTACATTTGGCGCGGCTTGATAAATATATATCTATATATTTGTGTAGCGTAATATATCGTGCAGCGAGGAGCATGGAGAGACACGCGAGGTTTTCTCGACTCGGCATTCAAGTTCGAGGCCATGACACTCGTCGTCGATCTTCGAGTTCCGAACACGTCCCCACACACACACACACACACACTGACAAAGACAGACACATCACGACCAAACCTGGCCTAGGTGTGTGTTGTCGGTTCCCCATCTTTCATCGTCACACTTTTTCCCAACGACTCACGTTGGTCCCTCCCGTCATCGTCGGCAACGTTTTGTCGACATCGATCATTCGACACGAGAGAATTTCGTACCGGAGTGTGTGTTTCACGTGGTCCGATTTTTATTATATTCAGCTGATCCACCGCTGGGCCACCGTAGGGCCAAACCCGAGGTTCAACGTTCTCCCATCGACTTATCGGACGCGAGCATCTTCGCCCGACGATGGTTTGTGTCCGACCAGCCACGTGATGAAAGTCGCCGACGGCAACTTTCGGTAATTCAGCTCTGGGGATATCGAACGTCGTACACTCCTTTTTTTTTCATTTTTTTATCTTGTTTAACGCAACGAAACGCGCGTGAATAAAATTCGACCGGGTCGGCCCTTTGCCACTCGGGATTTCATTTTTTTTACCGATTTAATGAAAAAAAAAAAAAAAAACGGATTATGATAAAAAACTCCCAGGCGGAAGACTCAAGTCTCCCAAACGGGAGACTCAAGTATTCCCAGGTGGGAGACTCAAGTCTCTCGGGCGGAAGACTCAAGTCACTCAGGTGGAAGACTCAAGTCTCTCGGGCGGAAGACTCAAGTATTCCCAGGTGGGAGACTCAAGTCTCTCGGGCGGAAGACTCAAGTCACTCAGGTGGAAGATTCAAGTCTCTCGGGCGGAAGACTCAAGTCACTCAGGTGGAAGACTCAAGTCACTCAGATGGAAGACTCAAGTCTCTTAGGCAGAAGACTCAAGTCTCCCAGGCGGAAGACTCAAGTAACTCAGGCGGAAGACTCAAGTCTCTCGGGCGGAAGACTCAAGTAACTCAGGCGGAAGACTCAAATCTCCCAGGCGGAAGACTCAAGTCTCTCAGACGGAAGACTCAAGTAACTCAGGCGGAAGACTCGAGTCTCTCAGGCGGAAGATTTAAGTCACTCAGGCGGTAGACTCAAGTCTCTTAGGCAGAAGACTCAAGTCTCTTAGGCAGAAGACTCAAGTCTCCCAGCCGAAAGACTCGAGGACTCCCAGGCGGAAGATTTAACACCAAAAAGTCTCACGAATTGCACAGACTGACTCTTCGCGACTTCGTAATACACCCGACTGTTGTTATACGCGTTAGCCACCCAAGATCGTTGATACGAATAACACCATCACTACATTTACACCGCTCTTCGTCGTAATACGGCCCGTGAGTAGATTTGCAAATTGTCCCGAAGACTCGCAACTCGCAATTCTTATCCCCTGAAAAATCAGTAAAAAGAGAGAGAGAGAGAGAAAAAAAAAACAAAAAGAACATCTCGCGAGTTGCCGCACGCGAATTGTCCCAGTCTTCGTGAATTATTGTTTATCCTTTCCGGTCTTCCACAAAAGCAAACAATGCCCGAACATCGTAAGTATCATGAGAAAGCCGCGGCCGTTGTTGCGCGTCACATCCATAAAATGGTAAATTCTTCAATTTTTTTTTTCGTTTTTCTTGGCTGTTTTTTTATTTCTCTCTTTACTGATGGTTGGTTGTTTTTTTGTCTTTTTGCGCGTCCGTCATCCTCGCGTATTTACGCGACACACGATTCTCGGGTGCGATTAGGATATAGGAATAGGGGGAGGAGGGGGGGAGGGGGCGCCGAGCAAGCGCGCCAAACGAGCCACGAAGCGTGCAAAGCATCGCTGCAAGTTGCACAATCGGGCGCTAGCGATATATATACGACGTCGTATTTATCGTGGAATGTTTGAGCGACGACAGCGCCAAACTGCAATTTCGTATTTCACGATAATCGAGAAGCTAACGATAACGAAAATTAATAAATACACTGCACCGATTTCGTTTTCATTAAATTGAAAAAAATAATAATAATAATAAAACATTTTAATACTCGACGATTATTTTATTTATTTATTTATTTGTTTATTCATTTGTTTATTTATTCATTTATTTACTTATTTATTTATTTATTCATTTAACTGTACTGTTTCTCTTTTCTCCGTTGTTTTTTTTTTTTTTTGGTCTTTTGTTTATTTTTTTTTTTTTTTGTCGTTTCTCGAGTACCAATCGATCTCCGTCGAGAGCTCGTTACTTCCTCGATCGAAGACTGCACAAACGAAATAAAAGAGAAATAAGAAAAAAATAAAACAAAATTCAACAAAAAAAAACAACAAAACGAAGACATTCCACGATGCAGTTCATGCACGTCGACGACGATGCGCGATATATATATATATATATATATATATTTCATCCGTTGGTATGGAAAACACGATGAAACGAGAACTCCAATGGGCGAGGGGGGGGGGGGGGGGGGCCTATCGTATGAATCCCGACAGTGAGAAAACATCTAGCGATCTCGTTCATGGGTGGCTGGATTCGCTTTTGCCGTGCCGCCCGTGCAACTGTTACAAGCGCAACTTCAACGTGGTTATTATTCAATCGTTCGATTGTGGAAACTGTGTCAAAATGCCGCAATAACGCGGAATCCGAGACTTGGGGTGCTATTGAACGGAAAATTTTTCGAAATAATAATGACACGGTTGTTCGTCGGGGTTTTTTTTTTTTTAATCGACGCGACATATATTACCAGATCGATCCGATTGCTCATGCGCACAGACAACAAAATATTTCTGGGTGTGACGATTTTTTTCAAATTTCTTTTACACATTTTTAAAATTTTTAAAAGCTCTACATTTGAAAAAAATAAATAAAAATGAAGATTTAAAAAAAAAATGTAATTCTGATGAAAAATTGTATTATCCTAAAAATAGGAAAATTTCCACATAAAAAAAAATTATTTTTCCATCCGAAAAGTCTAAAATGTTATTGTTAACATTGAAAAAAATTCATTTACCTACAATTTAATTTTTTTTCAAATACCCCAAAGATCGAAAAAAATGGTAACTTCGAGTTCGCTAAACTTTCGTTGATTATCGTTATCATCGAAGCTTGAGCGAGGTTTGAATTATTATAATTACGGGGTCGGGGTTCGTGTCTCACGTGCAATGGCAATGGGTGAACGTTGAACGTTGGGCCCATCGGACTCGAACGTAATTCACCCGGAGTCGTGTAATGACTCATTAGCAACCCTATTAGAGCAATAATGTCTCTTAACCTCTGGGGGTCTGTTCCATATCCGGTCGGGTCTCGAGAACCATTGCGAACCACACAGATGGACATACACCGCTCTCTGTCTCTCTCTCGCGGTCTGTCACCAATTGCGGCATCTGCTATCGCGTCACTGCATTCTTCGATTCTTCGCGCATACTCCCACGGGGTCGTTTGCGCAGGTCACAAGTCTTTCCCCGACAAGATTGCTCCGAAAAAAATAAATAATAAAAATTAAAAAAAAACAAACAATTAATAATAAATCACATTATAATCGATTATAAAAATTCAATTCTGCACTTGATCGAAGACAAATAATGAAATTCACATTTTTCTACCCCCAATTAGATCTTACCTCATCCCCTCTCATTTTCATATAATTTTATTCCATAATTTCATTAAAAAGAAATTGATTGAACTATTTTTTTTCTTCCTCAAATTAATTTGCAGTGAAAATGAACTTCGTACATAGCCCATACGAGTTTCGTGGGCTTTGAGTCGCGTAATGACGGACTACAGAGAAGAGCCTGGTGCTGGCCAGGGTCGTTATGCGACCGTGAGCCTGACCACCAACGTTCCCTATTCACTTGCACGCTATTCGTATATCTGTATACACCGGTTTGACGCGGTACCAGTCTTGCGTTTACAACAAAACGAAGATTGCTTCTTCGTGCTGGGCACGCCACTAACCGTTTTGCCACGGTCGACGAGTTCAAGGGTCACGAAAAGCCCGTCAGGGACGACGACGACAGGTTTTTTTTCGTAAAAATCACGTCTCGGAGACGTGTCCAAGTCCCAACCAAGTCATATTCTTTCGTCCGTGTGAGGACAATTGCGCATGTTTTCAAGTAAAGCCACACACACACACACACACACACACACACACACACACACACACACACACACACACACACACACACACACACACACACACACACACACATATATATATATGTATATACCTAAATTATACTTTACATTATACAAGATACAACAATATTTTAGGCCTTATCGCAAAATGGCGATTTAATTAGTGTAGAAAATCGAATATAATTAATTTGTAAAAAAAAAAAAATTGCTTAATCAAACTTTATCTTTTTCCGATGACTCAACGATTCATCTCTCATTAGTTCAATGCTAGATCAGGAAAATAAATAAATTAATAAATTGATAAATTAATAAATTAATAAATTAATAGGATTCTAGATCGTAATACTAAATGGATGCTATAAATAGATTATCACACGACTAGCTAGACAACTCTCGACCGGTCTCACGTTCACGTTACACTTGCATACTACGAGGCTGAAATTATGCGACGATGGGTCGGCCATGGGATAGCTTACTATGTACGGGATAATGGTGTACTATAATTTGTCGAGCGTTAAGTACCGGCGACGCGTTTCTCGGACGGTGCGACCGGGTCTAATGAATGAACGACTGAATGAATGCGAGGAACGCGTACGACACGAAACTATCTTGTCGCTGTATGAATATTTATTTTTTCAGTTCTTTCATTTTTTATTTATTTTATCTTTATTTTTTATTTCTTATTTTTTATTTATTTTCTTTTTAACGTTCTGAATCATCGAAGAGATCGAAAACGAATGACGTCTTCATGACTGTACATTATTGTTGCCATGCGTTTCACATTGGAATCGAAGAAGACTTTTGTAGGGAGGGGGAGGGGGGAGAGGGCGTTGCAACCTCGCGTAGTCGATACATCGATGAAGTCACTCCCGATGTTCAAACGATTGTTATCACGATGACGAAGCCAGTTTAGCAAACGTCAAACGAACGTGAGTGGAACATAAAAAAAAAATATTCGATCATTGAAAACACGTGTATAACTCGTTAATACATCATTATACTTTCGAATATTTCAAATACCACTTTTGTTTCCCACGTTTGTTTTTTTTTTTTTTTTTTTTTTTGTCGAGAACTGTTTCCGGCATGGGTTCTCGGATAGTTTGGGCAACGAAAGGTCTCCAAGGTCTTGTGAAAAAAATAGAGAATGTGATATTTGTAATTGAGGGTTTTGTAATGTTGGACAAGTTCGTGTGGAATATTTGGGTGTTGTTGGTGTTGTGTGAAATAATTATTCCAGAGCACGTGTTGTTATGTCACACACACACATACTCACACATCGGACCGTACAGCATAATTAACGAGTGGAAAACGTGAAAAAAAAAAAAAAAACAAGAGTGAATTCTGCCAGAGGCTTCAATGGTGCCGGTGTTTTTTGGTACGTGAGCATTCGTTACCCGGTACGACCTCCTTGTCGGCCACGAAAGGTAAAAATAAAAAAACTAAAAAGAAGAAAAAAAAAACACCGAGCGAAACGTGACATCATCCTTATCCTACGGCTCTGGGGGAAAAAAAAAACAATAGACGGAGAGGAAAAAAAAATAGTTCTGACAATGAGGTGCAGAGCAAAGTGCGAAATATATACATATATACAGACACATATATATATCTCACCGAGAAGTCGTTTCGTGAATCGATTCGACGACGAAGACGAACATCTTCCACGCTCAGAGAACATTTTAATGGTGGAAAAATCTTTCAAGGTTTTACGATCGTTTGTGAGCGCGTGTGTGTGTATGTGTGTGTGTGTTTTTCACTGTTTTGCCACGACCGCACATGAGTCGAAGGCGATTACTCATTTATGCGCGATTATCATCGTCGACATCATGCGCCTCGCACGTACATTCGTCCAAGCAAACATTTGCGACGTTACGATTTTGTCGTTTTTTTCTTTTTTTTTTGCACACACACACGAACACACACATCGATCGGTCATCGTGGGCGTATTCGTGATAACGATTCAGATTTATCAAAGTAAAATATTTATTTCAGTGATTAATGTTTTTTTATTTTCGGTCGATAAAAATAAATAAAAATATCAAACTTAACGTTATTGTTTTTTTTTTTTTTTCAATTTTTTAATTGCATTGATATTGCGTCAAGTAATTGTTTTCGCACTCGAATTGAGTTTTAGATTGACCACGAGACTCTCGTGCATTCGCAAACGAAAAAAAAAAAATTTAAAAGAAAACTTTTGGATGGCGAAAAAAAAAATCCAGTTGGGTCCGGTTCGTTAACAAGTGAACGTCTTAACGAGATTTCTGGCTTTACCTTTCGATATTTCAGCTTGGCCGGGTTTCGTTTCGTGGCCGACGAAGCGTAATCGGTAATCAACTCTGCCATTCAAGACCCTCTCGGGAGTTACACCGACTCACACACAAATACACAAATCTTATACGTGTATATATATATGTATAAACAAATGTTGGCACGAACGGTTTTGGAGAATGAGTCGGATAGCGATAGCAGGAAAATGCTGATCAATCGAATCATCGTCGCTTTTCCGTGGATCTCAGCGACAATGAAATGCGACCGTGAACCTTTTGGAATTGTGCCATTTCTCAAATCGTTGTGATCGAGCCAATTTTTAATCGTCCCTCTCTACAACCTTAACTATAAACAATATAAACTCATATATTTACATTCTTTTATAAATTCAACTCGTTTAATAATAAGACTAATAATAATTCTCAAATTAAATTTTTAATTGATTCAAATGATTCGATAATAAGAAATTTTTTTTAATTTTAAATCAAGTCAACTTTTAATCCGATAATCAAGATTTTTAACTCCAAACACCTGAGAAATTGTAACAATTAGAATAATAATGATAATATTAATGATAATGATAAGTTGCGAATAAATTCCGAATCATTATCATTATTATTATTATTATGCATTATTTCCACTCTATGTCTGACCCAGTGCTTGACTTTTTCACTGATTCATCATGTCCCAAGTCAAAAAAATTATATACAATCTATGTATAATGTTTATTATTATATACAGACTATGTATATCTATATATAGGTTATATATAATCTATATAAAAATCGTACATGGGCAATTTCACGTACAGTTGATAAATACATTTTTTTACTTTCAATTTTTCGTTGTGGAACGAATTTCGACGATTGAATTAAACGTCCAAACGATATAATTGTCACGACTTTGATCGATCAGTGAGGACGCTGATTACGCAGGCTTCCGAGCCTGAGAGAGAGAGAGAGAGAGAGAGAGAGAAAGAGGAAAATGGGAGAAAATGGGAAATGTACGGCGAATGGAAAATTGGATGATAACAATGACAATCGATAATTCGTAGTATCGAGGAATAAACGATGATTTGCATTTGTTGGGGGAATTGTGATATTGGAAATTATTGGATAATGCAACATAGATGTATGTATGCGTGGGTTTTGATAAATTATGGACTGATAAACGATATTGCACAATGGGCATTGTCCTGCAAAATGTTCCATTCGTGAATTTATCATCACGACCATTGGCCAACCCAAATTGGGAGAAAATGTGAACGTGGTTATGACAAAAATTTCGTTGTTTTCACGAATTATTCGATGGAATTGAATTATATCGAAAAGCGATGGTTTGAAATTTATCAGTCTTGTTTTTTTTTCATTTTTTTTTTTCGTGGGTTTCCGTTCGTCTGGTCTGGAATTGCGAATCACACTCGGCAATCCCTTCGAATTGAATTGGGTTGTACGTGGGATTGTGGTAAACAGAACGTTGTCGTGTCGTTGTTCGTCGTCGTTTTGTCGTGTCGTACCTCGGATTGGCGAACCACTCGTCGTCGTCGTCGTCGTCGTCGTCGTCGTCGTAGTCTCCGTTGAATCCGGACACACCGGTTGCAACCTCGAATGCGTTTCGTACGCTGGAGATTCCAGCTTCCAGCCCCCTCGCTTTCCCTCGCTCGTTGTGACCATTGTCCTGTAATTTCCGAACGGTTGACTACCGGAACACCATTGCGTTTGACCAATCAAGACTTCAATTCCGAACCGTGTGTGTGTGTGTGTGTGTGTTAGCTCCGATTTCACTTTGATAAATCGTTGAAAAAAATACGAAAAAAAAATGTTGAAGCGAAAAAAATCGGCAGTCCAGTGAAATATATTGACGAAAAAATAATAATTCATCGTCCTCATAGTTCTGAGTTGATTTTTCAATAGTACTTGATAGTGTCTGGAGTATTGATACTTTGATACTTTGGATGACGAGTTTAGAGGTTTGGATATTTTTTTTGCGATTTTTTGAGTTGTAAAATAAGAAGATAAAAAAAATTTGGAAAATTGTTTTTTTTACGGTCCAGTAAAATATTGATAAAAAATTGAAAATCATCGTCCTGGAAGTTCTGAGTAACTTTTATGATAGTTCTTGATGTCGTCTAGAGTATTTTATACTTCAGATCGCAAGTTAACAGATTTAAATATTTTTTTCTGATTTTTTAAGTTGTAAAATAAAAAGATGGAAAAAAATCCCAGAAATCCCAAATATGGACCAATGAATCCTCCGAGTAATCAAATAATTGTTTATTCATCCATTTCATTTCCCATCTCTCAAATTATTCCACAAAATAACATTTTCACATAAATCGCAATTTTTCCCTAAATTTCTATTTCCAAATTGTTTCTTTTTTTCTTTATTGTTCACGTTTTAATTAGTGAGATTATCATTTCCGAGATTAATGTTTCGCGGTTGTGAGAATTTTCTCGATAAAATTTCACAACGTTATTTGATTATCGAAGTTGCGCGCACGTGCGCGCATCGATGATCGATATCTCATTAGCGAATTCACGAGACCGAGCGCGGAGAGAGCTATAGTTCCGGCAGATGCCAGTGCCTCGAGTCTGGAATGTGACGTGGTTCGAAAATATCGATTGACGTGCTGCTCACTTTTATTTTCGTTTTTCTTTTTTTCTTTTTTCTTTTTTCTATCGGAAATTATTTTTAATGGACGAACTGTACGAACGAAATTCTCATTATAACCCCGTCGATGTTTCGACATGACGTCTCGTTATATTTTACGAGCAAGAAACAATTAAATTTTTTTTTTTTTTTTTTTTAATTAAATTAAAAAAAAAAATCTTTCACAATTGAAAATTCTTTCAAAATGGAAAAATTCACAGACAAACTAATGGAAATGGAAATTCACAGACAAACTAACATACTACGTAGTAAGTGCGAGCGTGTGGGGGGGAGGGGGGGGGGCGCATCGATTCGCGCGTGCGCCCGCCCCTCGCGAATCGTGACATATCACGACCGCACGTGCGCGCCGTTGGTTGAATCTTCAACCGTGCTGAATATATATACCCCCCCCCCCCCGCCCCCGCTCTCGTGAAATCGCCATAACTCCTCGACGCTGCCGGAATACATATATCGCGATGCGTTAGTACCGAGTTTCAAACCTTAATTGAATACCCGTTCACGCGAATCGACGTTTCAACGTTTGGTTACCTCATCGACACGTCGTCTTTGTCGTCGTTTAAATATTCATAATCGAATCCACGATCGAATTCTCATTGATTCGACTTGACGCCATTTCAAACTTCGATATAATATGCATTTGTTTTTTTTTTTTTACGTTGAATCAAATTGGATATATTTAACGAATATATTATTTCTTAATTATATTAATTCGTTAATTGAATTAAATTCCTGGTTTTTTTTTTTTGTTATCCATTTACGACGAAATGGGATTCGGGCATCGTCGACCAAACTCGCACAATCGTAATCGTAAAATTCATAATTAATATCTCCGTCACGTGTTGTTCGCGGGGCCTAAAGTCAAAGCGTGCATCTCCCAGCAGCCCATAACTTTTACACACACACACACACGTACACACACGTACGTGCACACATATATAAATACCCGGTAGACGATAGCTACTTCTGAAAATACGTGCGGTGATCCTCGGCTGATTATACTTTCCCCCCGCCGGGTGCATATATATATATATATATATGCGCTTCGTGATTAATGAGAACCCCGCAACTCCTTGACGTATCACGTACTCGTATTACTATGAACGTCCGCAATCACGCTTCGCATTCGTCCTATGTGTGTGTGTGTGTGTGTGTGTGTGTGTGTATTCTGTGTGTGTATCAGTGTCAGCCTCTCTCGCCCGGTGTGTTACCCTCTCGCACTCGTTCTCTTTCATTCGTTCTCGGGGAGGAAGCAAACGTGAGAGGACCCTATATATATATACATATATATCTCGATTATATTCTCGTGTTTCGCGAACGCGCGCCCGCGAGGAAACTTCACCCCGAGATACGAGCCCATCTCTCTTTCTCTCTCTCTCTCGACACAAAGCGCGAGACGAGACACAGAGGAACAAGCGGTTTAACGAACTGTCGTCGTGGGGGACACACCTGTGTGCGCATCTCTCGAATATCCGAATGTTATATACATTTAGATTGGTTCGACGTATTTTCCAAACCTCGTTATCTGTTATTTCAATTACAATACGATAGAGTTCTTTCTCTGTCTCTCTCTTTCACTCTTTTTATCTCTCTATCTCTCTCTCGTTCTTACATTTACATGTACACCAATGTGTGACACAACGATTTTACCAAATTTGACAATTTTCCGACACTTTTCATGCATAACAAATTTTATTTAAAAAAAAAATTGTTATAAAAAAAATGTATGTTATACACTTTGTTTTTTTTATATTCACATCTTTGGGAATCAATTTTATTTGCGTTTACAACGAATTTGGGGTACGATATAATATATAATACAATGAAATATATGAATATTAATATAATATAATATAATAATAATAATTATATTTCGAAAAATCTGGGTCAACAGCGTTCTAAAGTAGTTAATCAATACAAATCGACATATCAATATATCAATATATCAATATATCAATATATTTTCATCATTATTCTATTCGCCAGCCGATGGAAAACCACGAATAAAAAATATTGCAAGTTTAATCATTATTTTTTTTTTTTTTTCACTTATTTTCTCGACTACGACGATTTTCGTGACTGTAGTCGAGAAGATGGTCGGATTACGGCCGTATCTCGTCATCGCTCTCGGCCGGTCGTGACTTTTGTGACCGCGAGCGTCGATGACGACACTCTCTTCATTGCACTCGTTCACGTTCTCTCGTCGAGATAATTACATTTACTTCCATTGCACCCTCGCTCGTAATGTTTTTTTTTTTTTTTAATTTTTAATTTTTATTTCTCGAGGCCTCCGCGTTATTTCTGTCACTGTATTACAACAAATTGCACCGTGCCTCCCCCCCCCCCCCCTCCTCCTCTCTTCGCCAGTGACGCCACACGAAGTCGCAATCAAGAGCATTCGAGAATTATTATGAAGTTAGGGCCACGAGGGACGAGAACCGAGAGCCAACCGGTTGATTGGTCGAGCAATTATCACTCGGAGAACACACGTATTATTTTCGTAGCCCTTGATCCACTCTTGAACAACATCGACGAAACCCACTCGCCCCAATCTTCCTGCCACGCCTGAATTTCGTTTGGAACGATGCTGATGCTGCTTCTGATGCTATTATTATCGATGCAATCCTCGTTCACGATGCATTCGTAATTATTTTTTTTTTCTTCAAAATTTCTATTCGTAATATTCATCGATTATTAATGAGAAATGAATAAAAAATTCTTTTTTTTTTTACATTGATTGGATTGAATCTTTTTTTTTTTTCATTGCTGGAATACATTTTGTTGCAAAATTATTTGCAGAAATAATAACACAGTCCCGATTCTAGCTCCATATATATTTTTTTCAAGCAACAAAAATATTGGTCATCGATAAATAACAATGAATTTTCAATTACGAAATAAATAAAAAATAAGAAATTTATAATATTATCAATCCCATTGCAGAATCTAAGGAATCACATTATTTTCGATCGACGTTAAATTTCAATAATTAAAAATAATTCAATCGTATCGTTAAATCTCAGGTGCTTCATCGTCGATCGCACAATAAATGGAAATAAAAAAACTCGCCCTTTGCGAAGCGATGCATCCATTTACACGAAGTCTCAAATACATGTGTATACATATAAATATATAGTTTAAATTGAGAGGGAGCTGCGTGATCGTCGTGGCGCGTGCTACAACGACCAAACGGGTGATAAAACAAGATATCGTGTAATCGTCGCGGCAACGACTTGTTCGTCGTCATCGTCGTCGACACGATGTCTCGTCGTATATAAACTAGCGCCTAAGCGCTGGCGACGAGAGCCTCGGAAACTCTCTAATACCAGTGTGTGTTTATAATAATCGAAGAGCTCTTTCACGCTTCTTCCCCCCCTCCCCCTCCCCCACTCCTTTCTTTGTTTTCTTCTCTCTCCATCCCGATAACATTCGTTTCTGCGATTTACTGTTGGGATTTTGCGAATGTAACGAACGGTGTTCGTGCGCGCGCGCGCGGATGGAAGTCGTTTGAGGCCCTCGGGCCTGGAAAGTCTAATTACGCTCAACCACCGGCACCGAGTTACTCGCGGGTCCCCCGCGGCCAACCCAGACACTTACCGATCCGAACAAACGTTGAAACGAAGAGAGATAAAAAATGTGAAAAAAAAAATAAAACAAAAAATGTAAAAAAAAAAAATAATACGGGCCAATTAACGTTGTGAAGCGGCATCAGGTCGCACAAAGTTTTACCATAGCCAGCCTCTATCGCGTAATCCGATCCGTTTTGATCCACATCAAAGTCGGGTTATGTGAACGCACAAATTGCTCGATCTAGATTTGTGAAAAAAAAAAAAAAAAAAAGAATGTTCGGAAGTGGCCCAACGAAGCGTCCACGATTTTTCCCAGGCCACACAATTACTTTATAATTAATTGATCCATTGTTCCACTATCCAACGTTGTAATCGACGTTAAAAAAAAAAAAGAAAAACTAAATTTTAAAAAATTATTTTTATATTATTTTTTTGTTCTTTTTTATTTCTTTATCGCTCGATCGAATTAAAATTCATCTCGATTATCATAATTTTTCGATGCACTTGCATCTTGCATCCGACGTTCGTCGATGAGAAGCATGTTGAAATAATCGTGCGAAGCACTTATTGCCTCGTGTTCGCGAAAAAATAATTTTTTTTAAACATTTTCGACAGTCGTTAAAAATTCTTGGAAACGTTTTTTTTTTCGAGAGCATTACAGCGATATGTACGTACCGCAAGCGTTTCACCGGAGTTCCGTCGTTATCGATTATATTCGACGAAATTGTCGGGAAAACGATGTCGAACGTTCGAACGAGATTTCAAAATGGCCGAGATCGCCCGAACACGATCATTATTTTCGTCAGTTTGGCCCAAAAAAAAAAAAAAAAAAACAGAAAAGAAAGGCGAAGAAAAAAAGATTCTCAAGCATTATCATTCGGCTGAGGATTGGGCGATCGAGTGACCACGTCGACGTTCTTCATTTTATTTTTTTCTTTCAATTTTTTGTTTTTTTTTTACGTACAACGAGCAAGGTACCGAATCGACTTAACGATCCGTAAAATAAAAATGCATTATTCATGAGAATTGAAGAAAAAAAAACTTACCCCAAAAAAGTAACACACGCACACGCACACACACACACACACACACACACACACACACACACACCATTTTTCATTCCGTACGTTGAGTTCGGCGGATGATACGGACGAATATTTTTTTTCTCGGTAAGCGCATCGCCCGCGAGCGGTCGATCCATCGGTGCATCGTCCCTTTCATTATACATTTTTATTGAAGTTTTTGAGGGCACGAAAATTGAAAAAAAAAAAATACAAATTATTATTATTATTATTATTATTGTTCATTTTATGAGGAATAAAATAATGATGATGATGATAATAATAATAATAATAATAATAATAATAATAATAATACTGTTTGAAATTGATCTGATACGAAAACTGAAGATATTTTAGAATATTCGTCTCCCTAAATTTTTTTTTATTTTTTACGAAAATATAAAAATATATTAATATTCATTTTTTATATTTATATCTATTATTTATATTTATATTCATATTCATAATTATATTAACATTTCGAGAAATATGTTCGACTGATTTCCTAATCTCAGATAATTAATGTTTCAGCGGCCATGACAGCTGTGCCACCGACGCCACCATCGGTAAGCAATTATAATTATTAAGTAGACCATCGTCATGCAAAATCCCGCTAATCCCCAGATAAATAAATTTGTTTTGTTTTGTTTTGTTTTTTTTTTTTTTTCATTTCCGCGTGTCGAGACAAGTGAGATTCTCACATCTCGGATTATCTCGCGCATCGTATATGACTTCCGGTTGTCACGGTGTCCCGTTCTTGTCTATTTTTTTTTTTGTATTGTCGCGTTAAATACCGTAAATATATCTAAACCATAACGACACAAGACACCCGATCGGCAAACCGCGGAATATCATGCGCTCGCGACAAACCGCAAGTCGTGTTTGTGTGTGTGTGTGTGTGTGTGTTTGGTTCGGGCAAACTTTCGACAACCACGTTGACTCGTGATACAGCCGATATATAGCGAACGAGGCGCGGATGATGGGTCGAATAATGGGAAATAATGGATCGAATCGGGGTCGAAACGACGAGAGTCGAATAAACGGAGAGAAAGCGATTCGGTCATCAATCGAACGAATGATAGAGAGAGAGAGAGAGAGAGAGAGAGAGAGAGAGAGAGAGAAGAAATAACGAAAGAAAAATGTGAATGAATGACGTGAGTCGTGAGTCGATTGAGTGGAATGAGAGAAAGAGAGAGAGAGAGAGAGAGGACATTGCCCGAGGGATGTCACACTCTCTCACAACTATTTGCAATATAATGCAATGGACGTCAATGAACGAGTCACAATTGCTTCGAGCTAAAGAAATGTGTAGTTTTTTTTTTTTTTTGCTTTTATTTTCTTTTATTTTTTTTGTTCTGTCTCCTTTTATGAAAATGGGCGCAGAGTGACAAGGCGAGATAATGGCTAGTCACACGTGGGGTGAAAGTGAGATTGTCAGGTGTGTCCCGAATGTAACCATATTTTTTTTTTCCTATGGGGATTTCGTTCGATGGTGCATCGACACACCATCGTTTCTCATTGACGATCCTCTCACAACTGTTGTGACGTCATAATTTTATAAGAATAATAATAATAATGAAAATTGTGGAATCAATAATAATAAAATATTTCGATGCGAACGATAATTAAATTTTCACACAATAATAATTATGTACTTAAATAAATAATGAATGAATGATTGGATGAAAAAAATACTCAAATCGTTGAATATTGTTATTTTCGATAACCCATTATTCACTTATCTCACAATAAACAAATAGGAGACATTAATTTAAAAAAAAAAACAAACTACAAATAAAATAATAATCAATGAACCAACGGTAGTTGATACCCGTCAGGTCGGCTGAAAAATGTCCAAAGCGAAATTATCCATCCTCGCAAACAGTAATTACACCTATCGCGTTGACTATCATGAGGAATGTGTGTTTTTTTCTTCTTTCTTTTTTTTTTAAATCTTAGACAAACAGGAATCGACGTTGAAAAAAAAAGAAAAAAAAAAAAACAAATCACGTATCGCTGAACGTTACACTCATGAGGGATTTAACGATTCGTTGCACTTCGTCGTTCAATTAGCCGGGCATTCGACCGAGTCCGGACATCGGGTGTCCGACGATGCGATCAAAGATTGCACACACGCGCGTGTTCGTTCGTTCGTTCGATGTGCCAATGCGCGCGGATCGACTCTTCTGCTTCGATTCTATCTGCATCGGCCGCGGACCACCGCGATAGACGACTCGTCGAATTCCTGAGACATCGATTGCAATCGAAGCGAGACGAGAATAAAACAAAAAAAAAGAAAAAAGAAAAAAGAAAACAATTGAGCGTGCAGTCCCGACGATGAAAAAAGTCTCACATTATTGAAATTTTGTGAAGAATATAATTTTATCGAGCTATGAAAAATATACTCGTATAAAAAAATAATTGTCAAGTGTCAAATTTTGTCGAACGGATAAAATAAATATGTTTATCATCCGCGTTGTCACGTCACGTGGATCGAGGATGGTCGACAAGAAGATACCCATGAAAAATCGTGAATCGCGAGAACGAGAACACGTGAAACAAAAAAAAAAAAAAAAACGAGATTCACGAGAAAACGCGAGCCCTTATCGCGGTGTCTCGGTGCTGAAAAACAATGCAAGAGTGACGTGTGTGGCAGCAGCAGCAGCAGCAACAGCAACGTACCCTGACCACCAGAGATTATAATATGAACAATGGGCTTCCGGTGTGAGTTTCGCGTGCTACTGCTGCTGCTGCTGCTGCTTTTGCACGCTGGAACGAACTCTCGCGTATCACGACGCAGTCTCGGATGCACCTAACGAAAGCTCGAGTTACCATTTGTATCGTTACCGGCATACGTGACGTTGTTACCTACACACACACACACACACACACACACTGGGGAAATTTGGATTGTTCGGTGTGCTTTACGTGTCAAAGAAGTGTCCCCAGGTGGGTTATAAAATAATAACGAACGAGCGTGTGTGTGTGTGTGTGTGTGTGTGTGTGTGTGGCACACAATCTCACTGATACGAGTGTAATAACACAGACAGACACACTTGGTAGGTGATACCACTCGGACGTGTGTTGGATATTGTTCGAATATCCGTGAAACATTATGCGGGTTTACTGTGAAACAGATTTTCCATATCTGTTCCAAGTAAAACAATGAATTAGGCGTACATAGACTATATATATGTGTGTGTGTGTGTGTGTGTGTGTGTGTGTGTAGGTTATATATAGAAGATGGCCTATGGGTTTATATATTACGGGAATTGTTTTTTTTATTCGATTAGAATCATTCTGATCGAATGAAAAATATTGTATTAATTATATTTTACTCTCTTCGTTCTCATTTTTTTCTTTTAATTTCCAATTATTTTGATATGAGAATTTACAACACGGTTGAACGAACTAACAAGTGGATTGTCGAATGAAAACTTTCAAATATGAGATTAATCATTCGCGATAATTGAATTAGTATTGAAAAATCGATTTTTATTGAAATTTAGAAAAATATAAATATTCATTTTTTTATTTTCTCTTATTCAAATTAATTCGATGATGAAAAAAAAAAAAAACGAAGGATGAAAATCGCATATCTATGTAGGTAAACACCTGCATGACTCAAACATTGTCGTCGATCGCGAAATTTTGTACGAAAACTTTTACACCAAATGGACAACGCAAAAGTTCAGCTCACAACACAAATTTCGTAGGGTTTCGTAACCCTCTCCCTCCCCCCTTTGTGTTTTTTATCAAACAACGTACAACATCGATGCAGGCATGCGGTTTTGTAGGTACTGAACTACGCGGTATTGCAAAGTTTGCGCCAGTTTCGAAATAACAAGCACCGCCCCGCCACAGTCTGATGTTCGCAGGAAACCGTAGAACCTTCGAGTCATTAAAATCCGTGTATTTGGGAAACGAGCTTTGATGCCACACGATATTACATCAAAACTTTGAGACGAGGAGTTTCGGAAATGTTTATGTTTTGTTTTTTTATTTAATTTAATTATAAAAATCTGACAGACTCGTTAGTTATGATTATAATCGTCAAACATTTTTATTATTTTTCATTATTTTTTGTTTGTTTGGTATATATATAGGTCAGAATGAACGGTCCGGTTTACGCGTCTTCGTGTCCGGCTTTGCAGTCGAATTTGTCGTTGCACAGTTCGTCGTACTACAGCGATTACAGTGGTACAGCGAGACGACGATTGTCATCGACCGGTGAAGCCGATACATCGGCCACATCGTCTTACGAGGGTAGCGACAGTTCGGAAAATAATGACGAGACCAGATTGGATCCGGTTAGCCAGATCGAACGGGAACAACTCGAAACGTTTTTCCGAGGTCTCAAGTCACAGGTGAATAAACATATATATTTATAATCAGAGTTTTTCCAGCATCTTGAAATTGATTGACTCGAAAAAAACTTACTGAGTACTTAATTAATTTGTTGTATTTTGTGTATATATATATATATATATATATTTTTTTTGTTATTGACTTTGAACTGTTGATTCGTTATATTTTTATTGAAAAATAATATTTTTGTTTTTGGGATAATTCATCGAATTTTGTTAAATCTGTAACTTCGTTTGTTTTTTTTTTGTTTTTTGTATTTTCCATAGGTATTCGTGTGCGAATCACTGGCGAACTTGTACCTCGGTAGCGCGTCGCAAACGGAAAGATGGGACTTGCGATTCACCGGAATTCCGGTTGTGGTGCTAGATCTTGGAGAAACGAGATCGCGATCCAAAAGACGAATTCAGATACTTCTGGCCGAACGTGGAACGTGCTTTACACTGTGGCGCGAGACCATCGACAATCTTTCGTCGTACAAGGTAAACAGTTTTGTCAATGTCGAAATGATCGATAAAATTTTTTTTTTTTTTAAATCTTAATTTTATCAATATTCAAATGATCGATCAAATTATTGTTGAGACGATAAATAAAATCACAAAGAAATATAAAAATTATGACCCAATTTGTTCAAAGTCGTTTGCCACATCTCAATCGTCTCTTCATACAATAAGACCTTGAACATCGACCCATCGAATAATTCGATCAAACAAAACCGAAAAAAAGAAACCCAACCCCTCGCAATATTCATCAGCAGTCGACGACCGAACCGTAGAATCTACTTGACATTGGACAACCGATTAGCCATCGACATCTTTGAGTGACTTACCATGCAAACAAATTTCACGTCTAATATACATACATACATACATATATAGACGTATGTTTGCACACGAGTGGACTCGTGTGTCCACGTGCTACGTCGTCGATCACGATCGTCGAATCGATTTGCGAAATTGCTTTTTCCAACGATAATCGAATCCAACAGACTTCGAGAAGTAGCTTCCAGCTAATTTTCCCGATACTATCCAAACATCTCGGATAAAAAAAAACTTCTCCACGATTATCAATATTGATTCGAGAAATTTGAAATTTCTTCGATCGGACGATACTTGTCGTCTTTTTATTGATTTTATTAATTGAGAATGGGAGGAAAGGGAGGGGGGGCGAATCAATCGACTCCGTGACACCTTGGAAAGAAAATTCGATACGCGATATCCGTCGATAAACGTTTTTTGTGTGTACCCGAGACTGAGCTCCATGGCCAGCAGCACTCCTTGCCCGAACGTTTTATATACTACCATTCGATAAGATACGTGAGACGCAAACACGACACTCCCACACGTCGACCCCACATTCTCAACGTCTGAACCGCAAAAATCCATGTATCGTGTTACAGAACAACAACGAAAAAAAAATAAAAAAAAAAAAAATGTTGAAATAAAATGCAAAATTGGAATGAAAAGAATGAAAAATTCAAAAAAAATAAATAAATAATTGCAAATTGAAAAAGAAAAATGTGAATTGAAAGTTCGAAGGCAAAGAAATTGCAAATTGAAAAATGAAGAATCGAAATTAAAGAATAATAATTGAAAATAAAAAATGAGGATTGAGATTTTTAAAAAGGGGCAAATTGAAGAATATAAATGAGAATTGAAAAAGAAATACAAAAATTAAGAAAGAAGAAATGGAAACTGAAAATGAAAAATAAATTTTATCCGAGGGTCTCATTTTTGAAACAAAAAAAAATGATAATTGTGTTACAGGTTTCTGGACCGGCATTTCACACGATGTGTCTATCGTCGGATCACACGCGTCTCGCCGGTCTGAGTTTCGACAATTCGAAAGCCGCCAACGACATGTGGAAGCACATAGAACATCTCGTGTCATGTCCGGAAAACATAAGTCTCTCGGCACCGGGCAAGAAGAAGAAGAAGAAGCAGATACAGAAGAAATTCGTATTACCGGCGAAAAGCAACATAAGTCAGCCCTGTCAGTTTCAACACGTGACGAGCGTCGATGCGGCCGACAGATCGCGATACTTTTCGCTCCAGACACTGGTACCGGCTCTGAGCGAGCTTGAAAGCTCACTCGAAGCCACATTTTGAACACCACGTGGCTCAACAGTCACTTTTTAAACATGGCTTCTAAATGTTGCGAATTCTGCATTTTTTTTTCATTATATTTTCATTCCCTCGATGTTTTTGCATCGATTCCAGACTCTTCGTGTTATTTCAATGACTATTTGATTACCTTGTCGATTTATCATCGTGCTGACTTTATTTTAAATAATTTTTTTTTCTATTTTTCAATGTCAAAACCGAGAGTCAAAGGTTATATTGAGCTCTTCCATATTTTTTCACGATGTCAAGATTGACATTGACAACTCACGAATCCATAATTATCGAGCGTCGATGGATAGTTATCGATAACAACGAGACAATTAGTCATTCATCGTGACTCCCAATTCCCATCGTGGGATTAAAAAAAAAAATAAAAACGATTATTCGTGTTATTGCGAAATCCGCCATTTTTTCGTGCTAGAGCTCGTGACCGTCAGAGGTGCCACTGCACTTCGATGTTAAAGAACGTCAGTGTAAGTTACAAACTTACTCATCGTAGTTAATCATATGTTTTTTTTTTTTTCCAAATATTCAATTTTAATGTGTGTGTGTGAACATAAAAAATAGGGCAGAGTCGAGTTAATTGTGGGAGTGTTTCGTGTGGGTTATTAATCTTGTAGGGACGAAGAAACGATGACTCGAGCAAAAGTGGGACTAATTCACGACGGTCTAATTGAACCCATGTGGACCTCCCATATGTTTCTCCCTTTCTCTCCTTCTCTATCTCTCTCTAACGAAGAGACTCGCACATCTGGTCCATATCCGCATTGAAAACGATAAAACTCCAGCAGAGACAAAATTGTCACGATGACAATAGTCCTCATTCCAATTATTTTCCTCCTGACCCTCGTTGCAATGAAAATTTATTTCAAATTCCCAGAAAAAACAATTTCGCTTCTCAGACCAAATCAATTTAAAAGTGATTTTACGGAAAAAAAAATGTTTTGAAAACGTGACAATTGAGGATATCGTTTGTGTAAATAGTTCGAGTGAAACTGCAACATCCGCAATGACAATAGAAGCAAAATGGGTCTGAGTTATTTCGTTTGAACGATTTAGTTTGAGAGGAGATTGCACATGAGTTTATGTGTGTGTATGTGATGAGCTTCAGGCGGAAGTGTTTATCGGGTCTGGACGGTCTCGAACAATTTGAAAATTGATTTACACTTGAGAGTCTCTCAATTCAAACACCCGATTTGAATATTCTCGTGTGTAGTTTATTGATTAATCAAACCAAGATTCCATCAAATATATTTCACATAATATTGTAACGAATAATTAATTATTCACGCATGTATGACTCGAAATTATTGCAATCGTGTTATTCAATTTCGAGTCTCGTAAAAGTATTTACGATTAATCAAGAAAATTCGTTGTTGAATTGTGAACAAAAAAAAAATCAATTGTCCATAGAAATTTTGATGTAGCTTGTCTGTAAAGCACAAATTGTCGATTCACTGATCGATATTTGAAAAAAATGCGAATGGCAATTTGAAGACGAAGAACTCGCACAGCGATCGTTTGTGAGTTCTGCTGAATTATTCCAAAATTATTTTAACGATAATTTTTCCGATATCAATTTAAACCACATTCAACAAAATTTCTATTTATTTTTTATTACACATAGATCTTGAATTAACGAAAATTAAACGCAAATCACAATTCGCACGTTTAATTTGATTCAAAATTAATATATATATATATATTTTAGTCACGATTTTAAATTTAGAAAACGTAGTTTAAACATTTCTGGAATATTTTCTGAAAATTATATTTCCGAATATTCGAAACAAAAGAAACAAATATTTTAATCGCCCAGGTAGATGATAGTGATGTAATACTAGATAAAACCCACCTGTCCCGTATGATAAGTCACGTGTAATCGTGTAAGCAATTAATCAACGATGTAATTAAAAAAAAAACAAACAAAAAAAAACAAAAAGAAGAAAATAATGTTCAGTAAGAAGTTTTAGGTTATACAAAATATATTCCAACTATAATAGTACTTCATCGACGATCATCAAACAATTTGTTTTTATCTACGACTGTGATATAAATATATTTTTATCGTTACGTTATTGAAACACGTAGCCAACCACAGTATAATAATCATCGTACATTGTAATGTTATAATTAACGTTCGTTGTACATGTAATAATTGTGCTAATAATAAATAATCCCCTGATACTTGAACAAACGAAAAAAAAAAAAAATTCAAACTCTTTCAAAATTGCGAACCCTCGTCAGTCGCGTACAACGATTCCATCGCTTCGGCTTGTTCCCTCAACGCGTTTGTTCTCTGCACAGCTGTGGAAAAAAAACAATGAAACGAAAAAAAATTATCGCATTAACGCTTCAAAAGATTTAAAAAAAAACAATTAAATGCAATATTTCAAATTTTTATTTCTTACCACGAAGAGCCATGATTCTTCTGATTTTACGGTTGATAAAGTAGATCGCTACGGTTCCGAGACCGACCACGAGTACAAACAGTGTGAAATATCGTGCAATGCCGCTGACAACTCGATCGGAATGGGGTATCGATCGATCATGTTCATCGTTGCACCAAGAACCGGTCTCAGCTAAGAATTTCAAAGTTTTTCGTACAAAATTATCATCGACAATTATCTCAGAATATAAAAATTGCAAACAATACCGACGGAATTCACAAATACGCACCGATACTCGTAAAACAGACAGCTGTCTTATCGACTGTTGTGAAAAATTCGACTTGCAAGTATTCCGAACAGTTTGGAAATTCGAGACTTTGATTGTAAAGCTCGATTTCGTGACAAGTCACGACTCGGTTGGTCGAATTTTCCGATGGCCAAATCGTCGTGAGACATTTGGCTCTGCACCTCACAGTTTTCCAAACTAATCGGCCGTCGGTAATGTAAGTGACTCGTTCGGTTCCATTGTGATAAGCAGCCGCACTATCGACAATCAATGATACCAATTTACGTATTTTTATAGTAAAACCTCTCAATAGTCCAACATCCTGAATTGGAATTATATCGTATTCATAATCAAAACATGTTTATCGCTATTAACAAAATTCTTACTAACACGTAACGACGGCCATTTTGATATCTCTCACGATCATTGCGAGGAACCATCTCACAGACCAAAGGTTCGTCGCATTTCGGCCCGGTCCGGAAAAGTCCGACGAAACAGCAGCACGATCGATTGTCCGCGTCGTAGACGCCATTTTCATTGCATAGATTCGTCTCGTTGACGTTTATCGTGTCATTGGCCAAAACAAAGTCACGATCAAGATTGGATTGCCGTTGGCACTCGTTCGCATCTGTGCAAACTTTCCCGATCGCGCACGGTGGCTCACAAAATGGTCGACAAGAGCGTTGTCCGAGTGATCCGACAGAAGCGTCATTCTCGACGCCCACGTCCGCCATTGCAGTCTCGTTCGACGTAATCCAAGTACCCACGTATCCCAAAGGACAAGAACATCGATCGGGTGCCAAACAATAACCGTTCGAACAATTGTTCGAACAAATTGGCACACAAACGTTGTCAAAATAATCATCATCCCTTCCAAGCTGCACGGAAAGTTTCTCATAACCTCCAATGCATTCGCAACGTTCCGGCATAACGCACATTCCATTTATACAATTCTTCGTGCACAATGGCACGCAATCGTCACCGTCATTTTCAAACCCGGTGGTCATGTAACCCGATTGACAATAACATTTGTCGGGTTCGCCACAATAACCGTTTACACATTCTTTATCGCAAATTGGCGAACACGTTGCATTGGTCATCGATAACGTGTAATTGTAACCCGATTTACATTGACAAACGTTCGGACCGGCGCAGTATGAATTTTCGGGGCATTGGGTTTCGCAAAATGGCTGACAGATGACGCCACTCGTGTTGAACGTCGATCCAACGTTCGTCCGCCATTTTGTATCGTTCGTTGGACGATCATCGACGTGACTCAACGATGTCTCGTTGTCGATAGTCAACGATGAATTGACAATGGCGATGTAACCCTCGTGGCATTTACATTCGTTTGGTCCAACGCACGATGCATTGTCGCCACAAAAATTCGATCCAACGGGGTTTACGGAGTCGCACGAGGGTTCGCAACTTTCGGTATGGGGTGACAAAATATAACCGTCATCGCATTCGCAGATTCCCGGCGATGCGCATCGTCCTCCGTTGCATCCGCTCGAACATATCGGTTCGCACGACACTTGTCCCGTTGTCGCGTTTATCGACTGTCGATAATTTAGATCGCACTTGCACAAATTGGGTTTGTGACATTTTCCATTGGGACATCCGTTTTCACAAACGGGATTGCATCTGATTCTGTCGAGGATATCGGTATCGACCTCGTATCCGTCGCAGCAAACTTCCATGGGCTCCCACAGGAGATAAGTCTGAGTTTTGAAAAATAACATTTTATCCTAGTTCAAAAATGTTGTATTTTCACGTTATGGGCTATGAATATTTGACTGGTCCTCCACAAGAGTTATTTCAAAAATTCAAATTCCGTAAGCTCTCGAATAAGTTTCAAATACTTTTTCGAAAATGTTCGCAAAGTCTCACCAACCTGTCTCATTATTTACTTGTGCCTGTGAAATTTTAATTTTTCGAAATTATGAAACGTGAAATCTATGAAATTTTTATCGAATTTATTTTTCACGGCTGAAATATCGACTTGAGAAAAATTTGCTAAATATGCTTTCTTCGTCGGAAAAATGCGTGGTTTACTTTAAAAATAGACTGATCCCGGAAAACAAAATGACGCAACTGATATGGCCGCCATTTTGTTTTCGGGGATTGGCATAACGAAAATCATTCGGAACCCATGTGGAGGGTGATCCAATTTTAATTTGAAGATGACCCTTGCTAAGGACTACTATATAATTGTATATGTATATATGTATATTTATGAAAATTTGTTGCTTAGCAATTGAAATTCGTCATCCGTCGATCATTACTTCGGTTCGATAATTCCATTTGGTCGTGCGTCTGCGGGTCCAGGGATTCGGCACATATACCTCGCGATACGAAACATATCGCGTTCCCGTTCGTCTGAAATTATCATTAACAATGTCAATAAACGTAAATCCATGTCCTCAAATGTTTCCAAAAAAAATCACTATCGATCATAAAAATGTGTTTTTTCATCCATAAAAAATTCAATTATATCATAGACATCCCTCAAACCGCAAAAAAAAAAAACAAAACAAAAATCAAAATGAAAAAAAGTTACGTACGAAGATATTTAAAAAAAAAATGTTTTTCCACATACGATCAGCAATGAGGTTTCTCAAAATTCAATGCTCACCTGACGTGCTTTTTGCAGATGCTATCGGTGACGTCATCCTCATCCGTGATTGACCCAGACACAAAAAATTGTCGATGCACATTCGTAAAAACGAATGCAATTAAAAAGCCTTCTAGCACATGAAAATTATGCATAAGCATTGTTCTTCAACCACCAAAATTTTTTTTTTCCACAATAAACTATTCGAAACGCTTGTCTCTAAACCGTAATGAATTTGATTGTTTCGAATTAGCTATTTTTTTGGTCCGATCGAATTTGAAAAAAAATTAAAAATAATAATAATTCTATGAACCGTACGTGACACTTGCAGCTAACTGCACGAGATGCAAACTGACGATTTCTCCGAGCTTTAACGTTTTAAATATTCACACGACAAAAGTTTGCTCGGACGCGATCTGCCAATGAAAAGTTTATGATGGTACAAGCAAACATTTCACACTTTTATCAAGTGACAAAGGATGCAGGACACTATCGCTCGTCGTTCGGACAATTAAGTTTTTTTATATTTTTTTTTTTTTTTTTTACAAAAGTCGAGTCCGATTGTGCATTATCAGTAAATTTATTTCAACTCTCGTTGGCTATTAATAAATCACGCGTGTGTGTGGGAATGAGACACGAAAAAAAGAAAACCTAAAAGTATACATTTAACGCCTCCACATACAAAAAAAAGACCAATTATAGGAGTTGAATGATTTTTCATTAATTTCCACATCAATCGTGCCAGTTGATAAATGTGTGTTTCGTTAATACCAACTCGTGGTAATAACATAGGTCGCCTCATTACCGACACTCCTCCCACTTCGATTGTTAACTCTCAAATAAAAAAATGAATTTGATTTAAAAAAACAACAAAAACAATAATAAAATAGTTCTGAAAAACAGTAAAAAAACATTTTTTTCACCATTCAATTTCCCATCGATTGAGAAAAAAAAATCGTTGCCTTCTCAGTTAATTCTTCATGAATTGACGAAACAATGTACAATCGACATAAATTATTTAAAAAATAAATAAATAAAAGAACAAACGAATATTCGCTGCAGCAAATAACATCGGTAGTGTAGGAATCTTTCATGGATTTAATAATAATTTATTCCTCTCAGGAATAAATAATTTGACCAAACCAAATCGTAATAAAAATAATAATAATAATAATAATAATAATAATAATAATAATAATAATAATAGGTTAAAAATTTCGATAGCCAACCGAGTAAGAGTCTCGCCTCGTTCCAAAACAACCGTTAATGACGATTTAATTCTCTTTCTTTTTTTTTCATTTATTTATTTATTATCATTATTATTTTATATTTTTTTTTTTATGGTCAGCGTGAAAGGAGCGACGTGAAAAATTTAGGAGCGGGGGGGGGGGGCATGTTGGAACGCGGCGTGAACGGGACAAATACGAACGGTGCCCCCCCCCCCCTCCTTGTGTCTCAAGCTCGAGATAGAGAGTGAGTTACGGGGAAGGAGAGAAAATACGCGTCGGACAAAATTGGTGGGGGAAATATAGCGGTTTCGGGGGCGGGAGGGGGAGGGGTGGAGGGGGAACGCGATGATGTAGGTAACGTTTCAGTGTTGTGGCCGCTGCGCGGGCCGACGACAGTGAATTAACAGGTGTGTTCTTACTACGTTCTTCATCTCACCGAAAAAAAAAAAACAAAAAAAAATCGCGTATTCCCAATCCACAATTTCAGTGTTTTACAATTTTGTTCGAAAGTGCAAGAAAAATAATTTTCTTTTTCAAAAAAAGACGAAAAAAAAGAATTCTATTATTTATTCGAATTAGTTTTGGTTGGCTTTTGTTTCATTTTATTGTTTTTCGGAGCAACGATTTGAAAAAAGACATTTCGCGATAACCCAACTCGAAATACAAGAAAATTGTTTTTGAGAGAAAATAAGAAAAAAAAACGAATAAAACAAACGTTAAAAAATAATAATTTTCGAAGAAATCGTGTATTATCGGTTGAAATATCTGTAATCGTAACATGATGGCGGAGACCGTAGTGACGGTCCAGGATGGCGCGCCCAACAATGCAAACAATCCACGTCAACCGGGAGCGGTCAAGAGCGAACCGGGTCAGCCCGGTGTCTTCGCCGGGATAACGTTGAACGTGCCCTACTTCCGGTCCTTACCCGGCATGATCAAACTCGCGCAATTGGTGAGATTTATTTTTTTCTTTTTTTTTCAATCATCCATCAATCGAACCATCTATCCATCTTCACCTAATTTCTTCAGATTCGTCAAACAAAATTTGAGTTGAAAAAAAGATTTTTCCAAAACTGCTGCTAACAAGATATCTATATATATATACATTCTCTTTACTTTCTTTTCTTCTTTTTTTTTTATCTTGACTTGTCGTCTTCTTTTTCTTGTTTTTGCTTTACCAATATTTTCTCGTTTCCTTTCCTCTTTCGATCTTCGTCGTCTTCGACTTAAGCTGCCCCTTCCCCCCCGCCCCAACCGAAAGAACTCTTCGGGAACGTTTTTCCGGTCGTCGCGATGTATCTTCGGAGCCAACGATAGTGTTACATTGGACAATGGCCAAGTGGCCGTCGACTTGGGCACCTTTTTCAACGCGGACACGGAAGTGTGGACCCCAACCTCGTGTGGTTTTAAAATAATTCATTCTCGTACGTTTCGTGCGCACGAGACTCTCGTAAAAAATATTTTTTCATATATATATATATATATTTATATAGACAGATTGATACATTTTTTTCGCATCCTATTCGTAGTAACATATTCGTGATGACGATCGTTTACTACGAAAATCGATGAAAATTATACGAGGAAATCGGACAATTCGTCATTTCTCTATCAAATACTTTGAGAAACCGAATCGAATCGTCATGAATGATTACGATTGTGTAACAGAGACTGCAACTGCGAAATCTTATCGCTTATCACTAAACGCATTTCACACACAGACAGTCGTTGTTTGTTGTTTGTGAGTGTGTTTCGTTTATTTCATTCGTTGCTCATTACGCAAGTGCGTCAAACGAGACTTAAGATTGTTATCGAACACATTGCAATTGCATTAACGAATCCCATGAAATTTATAAATTCGTTGCTCATCGTGTTTTTTTTTTTTTTTTTTTTTTAAAGACGTGGAATAATTTATTAGAAAAATCGTTGAAACGAGTTGTCTCGCTGGACCATCATCGAGATTGTAAATTCTTTGGCGTTCGTCAATAATTCCCGAGACCGATGATGACGATTTATCATTGTCATTGTCATCGCGTCGCGACATCGCGATAAACAAAACTATGTGGCCCGGCACTTGTGGCTCCGGCGACTCTCTCAACACAGACTTTCTCTCGATTAGTCGCGTGTTTCGACGGCGTGACGAACTTCCGGAAAGTCCGCGAGAAGCAATGTTTCGGAAATAAGCAACGAAACCAACGCGACGTGAAAATAGTTGTGAAAAATACAATATTGCGGTCACCCGATGGAAGCGGTCCCGAGATTCGACTAGACGAACAACCGACCATCGTCTCGTGACTTTCCACGTGAAACTTTGAAAAAAAAAAAAAAAAAGAAGAATTTTTATGGAAAAAAACAATGAAACATTTATCAAACGCATTTAACGAATTTTCAATCAAATTCCATTTACATTTTTAATTATTATTATTCAAATTAATATTAAAAAATTATTATCATTATTATTATTATTATTCTTAGTACATACAATAATAATAATAATAATAATAATAATAATAATTATTGCAACTGCAACGTCCAACTTTCTTTCAAACCGAACATTCATTTCATCGATATTCCATCGATAATAATCACAATTGCCCATAACCATATTCTCATACCTAAAAAAACCAAAAAAAAAAAAAAAATCCAAAAAAAAAAACGACTTTCGAAGCCTCCTCGATCCCAAATTTGATTATTTATAGAAACATAATGGCAATTCTTTTCATTATTTTATTTTTTTTTTTAATTTCGAACATTCGTGTTTGTGTGTGAGTAGTCTCGAAAGTAGAAAGAGACAGACGATAGCGACGAACGGGTTTCGGTTCGATGGTATATATAGTAGAAGAGAGGAGTGTCCCGATGGTCTGTGGCATATTTATGAGACAGTCCACGAACGTTGGCCATACACGTTCATCCCAATGCTTTTTCGAAGAGCAAGGGGGGGGGGGAGGGGGGACCATACGTGGCGTCCCACATACCCGAGCGCCGATCCTACGACCATAATGCAACGACTTTGGTATCCATACAACTGTATCTCACTCGGATAGCTGATAGTCCCCACGTGTGTGTGCCCTGTGAATGTGTAGGTGTGCGCGCGCATCGTCGTTGCGTATCACCAACGAATAATCGAAACTACGACGATGAGGATACGTTGAAAAATTAATTAATCGTCGTCTTGTCCTTGGGACCATCATCGACCATGATCGTTCGCGATCGAGCCCGTCAAAACCATCCACAGGCGACAAAGCACAGTATGGTTTTTTATTTATATTTTTTTCTTCCTCATTGAGAAAGCTGTACTAAAAATGTCGAACGCCGAAAAATGTTTTTTTCCAGTCGGGGATTTTTGAAAAAAACATATGAAAATGCTTCCTCATAGAGGAATCTTCGTTCACCACTCGTTTCAAAAATATATTTATTATATATATATATATATAATCGTGGGTCAAAGTTTTTTTTTTTCTTCTTCCTTCCTCGAGGCAAATCCGAAACTTTTGTATGAAAGTCGTCCCACCTGGCGCTTCGAAGTTCAACATCGAATAATTATCATCGATATAATGTCGTATCGGTATTGCGACTCGCTTTTGTTACGTGAAGATTTTTATTTTCCTTCTTCTTTTTTTTCCACTTTTTATATTTTTTTCTTTTCCGGTCCGTTTTCCACGAGGATTTTCGTGCAAAAGAATTTGCTCGTAAATGGAATATCCGGTCGTATCGAATGTATATCTCCTTATGAAGCGATGAAGCCAGCAAACATGCGTACGTGACACTGCGCGATGGCGGAAGAGGAGCAATGTGTCTCGACATAGCTTGCCGATAAACAATTTCTTCGATGCGGATTGATTTTTTTTTTTTTCTTTTTTTATTATTATTTCCCTGGTTCGTGGTCCGTCGCGGGCACGTACGTTCTACATCCGTACGAGTGCAGCTACGCGCAGTGACGTAACTACATACGCCATGCACTATATATGTATATGAGTATATATATGCATATGAGAATGTTAGTCATCATCTAATGTGGTCGTCGATGTGGAAATGCGTCGAGAAATCATTGAAAATTCATGCTCACCCAATGCATAAACTTAAAATGAAGTAAAATTATAAAATTAATTTAAAAAATAATTTTTAATCGGTAATTAAAAAAAAAAAAAAACAAAACGTAATTTCTTCAATTAATTTGATAATATTCAATGATATAAAATAATGATAGTTAGTATTACAAAAATGTGGAAAAATAAATTCGTTTGGTCGATTATCTTTTAATAATAATGATAATAATAATAATAATAATAATAATAATAATAATAATGATGATAATATTTTCAATTCTTCAATATTCATTGATTATAATGTATTTTTTTTTTGCCGGTGAATTTTAATGAACAATATATTAATCTTGTACAAGCAATGGACGATACGAAAAGCTTCGAAACAATTATTCGTGCTATGGTTCGACCACGGGGCTTTGTACATATAAACTCGAGACTTTGGTACGCTTTCCGACGTTGCTCTCGAGGTCGGCCATTCGACGGTATTAAATTTAGCTCGCACCCCAGATACGCGAAGGGCTTCCCACGCACATGGAACAATGTTTAAAAAAGAGAAAAAGAAAAAAAAAACCATCATCAACTTTAAACATCCGAAAAACCATGGGGCACGTTTCATCAAACCCAAATCTCAAAATTTAACCACAATTATTTATAACTCGATTGTTTCCATCAGTTTTCTTATCGAATAAAAAATTTGAAAAAAAAAAAATAGTTATAAAAACAGCTGCAGCTGATTTTCCATTGCATTCATTATTATTCAGTGTCTCGTTTGAACAGAACGAAGCATCGTCGCGACTCGAATTCGCGTCATCGTCGACTCTATTCTTACGAATGCTCGAACCTCGACAAATCACAACTCCCCCCCAACTCTAAGCTTCGAATTATCGTTATATTTCATCCACCCACCAAACGGGTATTCTGGGGACCGGCCAAAGTTAATAAACATCACAGACGATACAATCATCGGCCATCTTCCGAAAAAAAAATATATATAAACCCCTCAAAATAAATTTTTTTCAAAAATTTAAAAAATAACAATTGAAAAAATTTTTAGATTAAAAAAAACAAAGTGAATAGAAAATGTATTCGAGGAAGAAGAAACAAAAAAAAAGAAAAATAGTTGAGCTTATTTGTATTGTCATGTGGGAATCGGAAATGAGATTAAAATTGGGACGAGGCCAATGTCGAGACCGCTAAGCTTGCACTGCTTTATTCGCAAAGGCTATCTATAGTCTTCTCATGGCTCACGGCTCATGTCAACGACGATATACCGTGATATATACATGTACCATGTGCTTTACACTACACATATAAAAATTGATTATCAATGAAAAATGCATTTTTCGGTAATCAATCGATTTTGCAGGAAGTGAGCAGACTATTCATGATTACTATCATTATTATTCTTTTTTTTTTACTGTTTGACCGACTCTGTCGGTTTCTACTCGTCGGTTTCTCACTGCGGGGTCTAATGGCTCCTTGAGTCTGTTGCATGTGTGCATAGTTGACCATATCGTGCCGTATCGACGCGCGTGCGCGCGCTCACAAAGTTGGACGTTCCATCGTGACCGTATTTGGGTCATCGACGCATTCACACACGTTCGTAACGTCCGTTGAACCGCGTTAACCGCTTCTCGTCACGGACAATCACCGATCGTGCGTATCCTTCGATAACTCGCCCGTCCATATCAAATTCTCACGCATTATTTCATTTCTTTCTTTTTTTTTTATCACCATCGCCGCGTCTGACTCTGATAATTTGCATAATTATCGCAAACAAATTTATTTCCGATTCGATCTATCAAGGAAAATCAATACCGAGAACAATAAATTTTGCATCGAATTGAATGTCCGAATGAATTACGATCGATCGATTTTTCTCACTGGAAAAAAAATGCGCGATACAATTTTTGTTCGTTTTTTAATTTTTTTTTTTTTTTTTTTTTTTCAAAATAAAAAAACAATTATTTCGCCATTAAAAAAATTACTCTATTCCATTCTTCAGAAATTTGAATCAAAATTGAAAAGAATTGAATCGAAAAATTCACTTTTAAAAATTGATAATGTGGAAATTAATGATTTTATGAATAAAATAATAACATTTCTTAAACTTGTCTACGACGATAAATCCTACTCATTCTTTTTTTTTTTCAAAGTTGTTGTTATTTTTTTTTTCATCGTCTTAGAAACAATGAATGACGACACGATGTAATTATTTTCTTCTCTCTCTCTTTTTTTTCATTTTTTTCATCCAAAGACGTGGGCGTTTCGTGCAAACGTGAGATCATCCGAGACCAGAAATACGATAAATAATTCAATCAATGATGTCATTCGTAAAATTCACGAAGATTACAATTTGATGATGTGTATTATATGGGGGGGGGGTCGTCTTTCGTGATGACGCATTATGGGAAAGCGGTCACTCATTAGTGTAAATTAAAATCGGTATCACCACACACACCGTTCGCAGGCTTATCGGTGAACCCGCAAAGCGTAAGTCTGCGCATGTGCGAGGGGCAAAAAAAATTGAAAAAAAAAAAAAGAAAAACGGAGTTTCACGGTACTAAACCACACGGCCAAGAAGCGCGACGGAGACCAACAAGTGGGTCATCGAGTTTTTTTTTCTTTTTTCCGTTTTCTTTTTTTTTTTTAAGTTTTTTTTTTTTTACGGTGAGACTGTAATCCACACAGAGCGACGGTACGTCGATGAACCAAGCTGACCCGTGGACATTGAGTTTGTAATCCAATCCAGTTGCGCGGTCAGCGAGACCAACCAATCACACGCCCCAATTTTTTTTTTTTTTTTTTGTATCGATGAATAAAAATGAAAATAAAAATAGAAATAAGAACGAAAAAAAGTCACAATGATATTTTTAATTACTGATGTATCATTGTGATGCATACGAGATATGCACAAATGCGTGAAACTGCGTGTGGATAAAGACTTTGGGTTCTCGCATGCGCAACACTGGTTTCTCTCGCACGGTCCGGTATTATCTCTCTATCGTATTTTTAGACATGATACGTCCTCCCCGACGGGAATACACACACAACACCGTAGCCGGTGCGTTTCTAATACCCCGAGACGTTGAAAATGAATTTTCCAATCGATTCGTCGAGAAAATTCATTCACCGAAATTGGATTAAATTATTCCAATTGTCATTTTTTCATATATAGTATATAGTATATATATATGCATGCGCTTGTGTGTTTGTGTGTATGTGCAACAAGATCGGTAGGGTTGCTCATGCACACGTTGAAACACACAAGCTCGGTGAAGAGATCCGATAATCTCGTGTCGTACAACTCGTTCGAGATTCTGAAGTCTGCAAATCGTGTCAGACACTGAGCCCTTTGCCCAGACGACACACAATAATCCGATTCCCTAATTCCCCCCACACTCGAATTACACACGCGTACGACGGAAGCCATTTATTATTATTATTATCATTATTATTATATTTATTATTGTTTTTTTCGTTCGTCCCAATTGAATTTCCGTTTAAAATAGTCGTCGTCGTCGTCGACGTCGCACGCGACCCACGCACTTCAATGGGCCATTGCGATAATTACCAACGAGACATTCGCGTGCACAGAAAAAAAAAAAAAAGAAGCGTTTGCCGAGACACGACGAGAGACGACGCACATCACGTTATGGAATAATCCGTGCTCGTCAATTATTAGTCAACCTGTTACACACATTTATTTATTCATATGCTGTAAATATGAAAAAAAAAAAAAAAAGAATCAAGACTGACTCATTTTTATCTATGGTTAAAAATAATTTGCGGAATTATTTTTCCGATCTCTACAGAACGAAATGCCATTGAATTTTAATTACATTGGAAAAAAATTACTCGACTAATATATATGATACAAGATTTTTTTTTTTTAATTTTTTTTTAATATTCGCTGGCTTGAAAAACGTTTTCGCAGTCGTTCCGAACCGTTGCAATTTCACTCGTGTGTCGTTATCAATTTTTACGTTATCAATTACAAATATGCGGTTCAAACTGTTGAAACGCTTTCGCTTTGAACACTTTTCCACAAACACACACACACAAACACACACATACGCAGAATTCCATATCCTGTATTCGTGAAAATTTACAGCAACTTATGGACGCAGAGTATTAACTTTGAGAATGATCAATGAAGCGTGTACATTAACAAAGTTAGGTTTTTTTTAATTTTTTTTAACGGTTGGTGAAAGTGGAATTCTTCGATGAAACGTCGGTGAGAAGTTACGAAGTGGAAATCATAGACACTGCTCGGTGGTATATCTATATATCTATATATCAATATATCTATATATATATATGTATAACGTCGTACTCGTGTGCATGGAATATTGCGTCGATTTACCGGTACCTTGGCAAGTGCGATTACACACGAGGCTACATATATATATATATAGATGTATATAGATGTATATTTTTTTCCTACCCACCGGCTTCCATGCGATTGCATTCCGTCTACGGGCTTTTGCCGCGAGTTACCGACCACGTATTACAACCTCAACTTCGGACATAAATAATTCTTCGTTCCTACGAGTCAAGGACGGAGTCGATGAAAAGACGATTCCAACAAAGTGAACTTAAAAAAAAACATAAAACACAAAAAAAAAACAATAGTATCATCATTAATTATTTTTATCATTGATATTAGGAATTATAATAATAATGATAATAGTTCAGAATATCATCTTCAACTTTTATCGTTATTTGCCTTTATTTTGCCTTCGATATTGATCCTTTCGTGAATTGCGTGTTTGAAATTTGTAATATTCGTGTATCAGTCCATTAATGACCACGGATGACCTTTCGAGAGCTCGATCGCACGCGATATTCGAAAGAATGAATTAATGTTACCACACGGAAATTTTTTCAATCGTCGTTCATGTATATGCTAAAAATTCGCCAATCGTATTTTTCGTCAACCATTCGTCGAGCCAGGTTAAACCTTGGTGACTCGAACGTTTCCAACGGGTTTCAGGGTTGTAGTTTGATCGATAACGAACCACGAAAAGTCGTTCCAGTCGTCTACGATTGAGCCAGTCGGAGTCGTTGATCGAATCAAGCAGCACAAGAATAAAATACTCTCGAACCCAAAAGCTTCAATAATATTTGATTCAAAGCATGAATTAAAAAATGATTCAAATCGTATATTCATGACTTTAGGATTTACTTTTCTATCAGTGAATTATTTGAAGAATTTTTTTTTTTTTTTCATCGGTGAATTATTTGAAGGATTTATTTTTCCATCGGTGAATTATTATAAGAATTTATTTTTCCACCTGTCAATTATTGATTCATCAATGATTTCCTGAAGTGAATTCATCTTCGAATGTTCTTATCGTTTGAAAAATAAAAAAAATAAAAACAAAACAAACAAACAAAAATCATGTCGAACGTGAGAACCGATTGGCCATCGAACTGGTCACTGACCGAACGCGAAAACATCGAAAACGTCGAACCCATAAAATTAACTCCCTCGGCTCAACGTAAAATAAATTGCGTCCTCGGTGAAAACATATTTTTGGAATATCCATGGGCCTACGTCGATCGTGATGACGTCATCGAATTATCAAAAAAACCGCACTCAAACCTTGATCAGCACTCGAATCGAATAGCCAACTACGAGGCGAAACAATTCCTGATCGGTTATCACGGAAAATCATTCGTGTCCATGGAATTCGTGATTTGTCTGACCGTATCGGCTCGCGATGAGATTCGATCACGTAATCAACGGATCAGTCGTCGAATCCGGGAAAAAGTGGAAAATATGATGTCCAAGACAGCTGGCACGTGGAAAACTCTGAAAAGTGATGATGAATTGAATCGTGATTTCGTGAAGTCCAGACGTGCGTTTCACGAGATCGAAATGTCGATGCCGATCGATCGTTTGGGTGGTAAACGCCTGATCACCGATCGTCACAGCGATGACGTCAGAGACGGTTACATAGAAATTTTGCCGGGTCGTAGGGAGTACAAAAACATTCCCATGATAATGATATCGCGTTTCTGTCAAACCAATCTCGAGAACAAAGACGTGAGCGTTCAATCTTTCTTCGGATATCCGAAGAACAAATGGACGCAATACGACGAAATGATGTTTGCCAACTGCGAAAAGGTCGAACCAATCAGCAATGATGCTGAGAAATTCATCAGCACCGGCAAAGACGTCAATGACGTTGACGAAAGTGTTGAAAACATCGTTGATGACATAGTCGATGACATCAACGAATATCCGACCGAATTGGATGTTTTTTTCGACTCACATTTGCCGGAAATGTTGGATATCGTGAGATACAATTCGGTGATCAACATGCATTCCGACGATATCGACGATCTTGCTGGAAAATGCATCGTCGATGAGAAAACAAAAGTGCCAATCGATTACAACGAGCTTGGATGTTACATCAATTTGGATATCACTGGAAACAAAGTGATATCCGATGTGTCTTGGCATCCGACACGCGATGACTACTTTGTCGTGTCCTACGTAAATGTTACTCAAGGTCGTTCGATGGAAAATCTCGTTGACGGAAGAATGCTTGATTGCAGTTCGAACGGAGACTCTGGAACTTTGTTGTGGCGTCTGGATGACCCTCTACGGCCGAAACTCTTGTTGAAGGACGTTCGTGATATCCAGACGATATCCTTTTGTCCATATCGATCGAACGTTGTCGTCGGGGGTTCTACAAACGGCCAGATTGTCATTTGGGACCTTCGGGATCATTTCAACGATGATATGGAGAACGAAGACATCACGCCTGATAACAAATACGAGGACCATGAAAGATGTCACGCGACCGGTGTACGAACAATCGATTCCATCGCCTCATCGGACATCAATAATTCCCACATCCTTCCCATAACAACCATCCGATGGTTGCCGAAGAGCTTTAGAATCGAATCAAACGGCAAACTCGAGAAACATTCGGACATCACGAGTCTGCAATTCGCAACTTCATCGGAAGACGGTTGTCTGGCATTTTGGGACTTGATGTGGCAGCCGCATTCCAAAGTTGTCGGCAAAAGTTTGAAAACCATTGTCACGGTCACGATGACCCTGAGCAATGACCTTGGACGTTTGGACGGTGTTTTCGAGCCGCATTTTCGAATATGGATGAAGTCGTCCGGCGAGGATGTGGAAATGAGGCTTCTGGACGTTTGTATGCCGTCCGATCGTGTCTATCAGGCGAAAACTGATCAACTTGCGACCACGAAGGACTCCGTCGATGACGAAAAACGTCTTTGGCTGGCTACGTCTCACGGACGCATCGTAATTGCCACTTGGCAGAGTCAAGAATTCGCTTCCGAAATTGTTCCTTCGATCTGCGACGTCATTGATGTGTCCTGCATTCACGATGGACCGGTTTTACGAATATCCAGATGTCCCCTGATCGATTATCTCCTGTTGACCATTGGCGGCCACATTTTTGCCATCTGGAAAGACGATTGTTCGTCGTTCCCGTTGATCAGACGTCGTCACGCGACCAGTCGTTACACCGGTTGCTGTTGGAGCTCCCTGATACCCGGAATCTTCTTCCTCAGCACTGATCACGGTCACGTGGAAACTTGGGACATCACGAGGAAGTCCGAACAACCGGTAACGGTCAGAACTATATCCTCAACGTCGATAACGGGATTGCGACAAGTTTCAATCGCCATTGACTCGTTTAGTCGCAAGGTCATTGCCGTGAGCCATTCCAACGGAGCTTTGACGGTCTACGAAGAGACTTGGACGGATGTTGAAGACGTTGAAGAAAGATTACGATGGTTCGATGATTTTGCGATCGGTGAAATTGCGAGAAAACGCGATTTTCGACAATGGGAAAGTGATTATTTGACGAATCATGGAAAAGCCGTGGAAAGACGAAAATTCCGAATGGCCGATGATGTGAAAAAACGTCACGCGGAAGCCAAACGAAAATTCATCGAGGAACAGGAAGAAATTGCGAGGTCGAAAGCTGCGAAAAAAGCGAAAAATTTGACAAAGTCGATGAGCACGTTGCGCGTGGATGAAAATTTGCGAGTCGCGAAAAATGTTTTGTTGAAGAAAAAAGGTTTCGATGCGGAAAAATTGGATGAGGATAGATTGCCGTTGGTTCAATTGGAAATTGAGAAAAAACGTAGATTCGACAAAGCTCGGAAAGAAATGTGCAAAAGCGATCAACGTTTCGTCGATGTTTTGGCTTTTGAGTTTCCGGAAAGTTTAAGTCGAAGAAAAATGGGGGTTCGCGAGGAAACGGAGAGGTCGGAAAAATCGCAGATCGAAATTGCGGAGGACGATCGTCGAAAATATTCAGCTGTTCGCGATGAGGCTTTGAGGATGTTGGAAACGAATTTGCGAAGTCCGGAATTCGATTGGAATGCAGCTATGAGAGAGGGACGACGTAGAAAAAGACTCATGAATTTTTAGGACAATTTTTTTCTTCATAAACAAACAGTTGAGAAAATTAATTTCTTTCGATGAATAATTATTTTTTTATGAAATAAATTGGGGAACGAAAATAATTCAAATTGTATATTTATGACGATATGGATTTTTTTTCGTTGTTGTCTATCGATGAATTACTGATTTATCGATGAATCAATTAATTTGGAATAACAAAGAAAAAAATAATAAAAAATAATCTTCGAATGCTATTTTTCGATCCAAATATAATTATAATTTGATATGGATTACATTTTTTATCGAAATATAAATCACAATAAATGTGAATTATCATTCAAATTCTCATCATTCATTCTTCTCCTTAGATTAATCCTGTCAATTAATCGATTTTAACTATTTTAATGATAATCATTGTTATTATTATTTGTCTATTTCAGGTTCTCGGAATCATATGCATCGCGTGCGCCTCCCCCGCATACAACGCGGGAACAAGTTGGTTCTTATTCGTCGCTACAACGTCGTTCATCGCCAGCATACTGTGGACCTTCATCTACCTTTTGTCCATTCGCGAGGCCCTCAGAGTTCCCATCAATTGGATCCTAACCGTAAGTTTATTCCAAAAAAAAATAATCATTCGCGAACCTTCACCAATTTTTTTTTTCTTCATTCTTTATTCTTTTTTTTTTCTTTCTTTTAGGAACTGTTGAACACGGGAATCGAGGCAATACTCTACACAATCGCTTTCATCGTACAGATTTTCGTAGCCAGTTTGGGACACTATCCATCGTACGGAAGAACATCGAACATCATCGCTGGTGTAAGTTTTTCACAATTTTTCACCCCCCCAAATCGCCATTCAAGAGTATCAAAGATTTTTTCAAGAATTTGTTTCCATTGCTTTCCCATGGAGAAAGTTAAAACTTGCAGTTTGATTCCTCTATGAGGAAGATTTCTCTATGATGAAGATTCCTCTATGATGAAGATTCCTCAATAAGGAACCCAAAAAAAACCAAACTGCTTCCTCATAAAAAAAAAACTTCATTCACTGACTCACGATTCTCAAGAATCAAATTGCAAGTTCCAACTTTACAGCTTTTTCAATTTTTTCGTAACTCAAACAATGTTTTTTTCGTTTTATTAAATTTTACAGATCTTCGGTATCGTCAACGCGCTCGCGTACGCAGCGGGATCGTATTTCCTGTGGCTCGAATGGAAAAACAGTAGTCCCCAGTGAGGAAGTGAATCCCCCTCCTCTCCCTGCCCCCCGCCCCTCAGTACCTGATAAGATAAAACTAAGACGCATTCAGTATCAAACTCGCTTGCGGGACCTTGCTGCAATCATCGCAAATCACCTTCGACCAATCCTCGAATGATTATCTTTCGATTTTTTTTTGTTTTGTTTTGTTTTTTTTTTCTTTCACTTCAATTTCCAATCTTTTCTTCTACCGTGCTTTTTTCTACCGAGCCGTTCGAACATTCTGGCCGTTTCGCGGGCCTAATATAGTTACCGGCCGTCGGTAACTACATATAGAAAAAAAAATGTGAACAATTGGCGGGAATTCGTTCGGAGCGATGAAAATACTGTTGTTAACGCGAGTTAAGATGATTATTGTGCTTTTCAACAAAAATTGTTTTTTTTTTGTATTGTATGCAGCAACGAAAAAAAACGAAAATTGTTTGATACAATGCTGACGATATGTAATGCGAGAAAAATATATACATATATATTATTAGAGATTCACGTTGGTCTTTGAGTCTCCGGGTCACGATCGAACATGTTTAATCATTGTTCAATAATTCAAAAAAAAAAATTAACGATTTAAAAAACTTGACATTGTTCGGAGGGAACGTCATTGATCGACTGTCAAAGGATTCACCGTCCACGAGTGCCTTAAACAATATTATCAATCGTGACCCCGTGAAGTTTATTATTTCGATTGTTAATCAAGATATCGTCGTTCAATTAAAAAATCAACTTGTACAAGACGTAATAATATATTTTTTATTCGTGTACGTAATTTGTACATAATGCAACATTCACATTTCGTATATGTCACATCGAAATAATAATAATAATAATGATAACAATAAGATTAACAACATTTGCAAACACTTTATCCGCTTTTTAATTGTTTTCTCTGAAAAAAAAAAAAAAAATTATGTTAATTTTCACTAAAACAAGAAATAACAACGAAACGTTGAACATATTGCATTTAATAACAGTTTAATTCTATATTTTTAACAAAACGATTATTTCCGTTCTTTATTTTTGACATTGTTAATTATCGTCGGAGCATATACATAAATATAATAATGTATGATGTTGGTCGACGTCCACGAAATCTTGTACAACTGTTTCAAATTTTTTCATTTCAACATAATTTAGTTTTTTGAAAAATAAAAAAAATAAAAATAAAAATTATTTATCTTTAAGGTACGAACGATGAATAAAGTTTTGGAGTTGAATCGTGAGTGTTATTTTCAATGTTTTTTTTTCTTTCTAATCTCATCCCGATCATTATCAGAGACCTATGAATTTTGTTATCAATTCCAATTTGTCCAAATTCATTTCGATCGGAGATACCAAAAATATCCTCAAACTAAAAATATTCACATTTCAAGTGACCTCAATACTGCACTCAATGGGATCCATCCGGCCAACGATCAAACGAGATCGACCGACAACCAAATCTCGTCGATATAAATACAACAAATATATATTGTATTAAAAAAAACTGAAAAATATAAAAAAAATTTAAAAAAAAAGTTTATTTTGAAACAAATTTGTTTTTCTTTTGAGTCGACCTGTATGATACGTGCCCACGCACGGTGCGTCTCACTCGCGGCATCGCACCGTATGATATCATCGATGACGTCATCGCGCGAAATGGTAAGACGCGTTTTATTCGGAACGAGGCGCGCGCACCTCAGTCGATCGCGAGCAGTCGACGGACAACCAACCAATTTCACCTCCTTAAGGTCAGTCTAATTGCGACGAAAAAAACAAAATTAACGTCCATCTTTTTTCCTCGATCAAGCACTGTTGACTAATTCTTTTTTTTTTAAACACTTTTTTCTCTTCGAAAACAATCAACCTTCATTTATTTTGAAAAAACGAAATTTCGTTGTTAAAGTTAATTTCATTTTGATTGTTCGAATAATTTGCGATTGTCGAATGGTTGTTGACGTTCATACGTGAACGAGTGAGTCATGAAAATTCGTCATTGATGATTTTTTTATGTACAATCATCGTCTGAGGAATAGTGCACGTGGTTGGTTGCAATCCCGGTGCATTTAAATCACTGCAACACGTGTTTGATCGAGGCTGCTGCTTCGAGCTATATGTATATGTATATACGTGGGTCGAACACCGGTTTATTTACCAACCGATTGGGGGTTATCGTTAGATATATGTTTATTACAGAATTAAAAATTATCACAATTTTTTTTGTAAAACTTTTTTACAATCCATAATTTATATTTATATAAATAAATCATATAAACATGAACAATATAAATTCACTCGAAGATTCGAAGTGTAATACAATAATAATAATAATAAACAATAAATTCATTCTGAAATAAATAGATGATAAAACAATTATTTTATATTTCGTCTCGTGAGATAAAATGATTGATTTATCGGAGCGTCGACGATCAACATTCGAGACGCACAACATTTTCGGGGCGTGACCGACGTGTGCGTCGGTAATAAAATTATTTGTCGTGGAATAAACGCGCAATTGAATCGACTTGGCAATTTTTTTTTTCGAACGATTATTGAAAGCTTAATTATTTATTTTGTTTTTTTAATTAAAATGTTTTAAAAACAATAATAATGTTTCCCAATGTATTGTCAATGAAATATAATTACCACTACCGATACTACTAATTATGCCCGATTTAATAACAAAACAAAGTGTCATTGATTCTTTGCATTTAATTGCATTCGATTGCATATTGAATTAATCGTGATCGGCCAATGGCTGTATCGTTTCGTTACGATAACCGTTCGAGTCGAAGCTATTTCTGCGATGTGAAATAAAAACCCCGAAAGTCTTCGTTCACGGAGGATGTGGGTCGAGAGATACTCCACGAAAAATCTGGCCTTGTCCCGGTTTGTGCGTCGCAGGGGGAAAAGTCGTGAACGATGCAGCCATTCTGGACTTTCTCACACACACACATTTGGGACTCGAACGAATTTTAATATTCCACGGACACAATACGAAACGGTGCCCCATGGTCATCGATGTTTCACAAACCCATTATGTCATCGATATATAATTTTAGATATTCATCACCCCCCACACTATAACCCCCAAATATATAAACAATAATAATCATTCGTAAAAAATGCAATAATTATTATTAATTCTTTTTTCTTAAATTAATTTTAGCTCGGTTAATTTTATTATAAATTATAAATATGTAATTGTATCGATAATAATATTTCATCGATCATCATGATGTTGTATTTGGATCAACATTATATTAAATGGGGATTATTAATTATAATTATCTGTACAAAATATAATTATAGATTATCATTGGAGATACAAATCGTGAAAGCGGAACCTCTGGATATAGTCCGATTGAGATGAAATTTTGACAGACGTATGCTGACACTATCTACTTCGGATGTGGGAATTGCCACAAGAATTGAAAAAAAACCATGCCCTTTAAAAATTCATTTTTCACTTTAATTGGTTCGGTGAATTTAAATTATTCACACTGTTATTTCGATTTTTTGATTTTAGATTATTTGGAATCTTATAAATCAACGTCATGTCTCATTCGGTGACGATCAGGACAGCCACGGTCACGACCGGTGGAAATTCCGGAGTTTTCGTCAACACTCATTTCATCAAATCCTACAACGGATTTTTGAAAGCCTTGCAACTGGTCAGTACGATTTATTATAATTATCATAACTATAATTATTACAATTAACTATATGGACATCCGATTGTTTTTAATTTTTTTATCTTCATTATTTTGATCGGAACAATTTTTTGTTGTGTTCAGTATTTTATTTTGAAGATGAAAGAAACGCGACTGAAGAAGTTGTAATGATTTTTTTGTTATCTCAACGTAACTGAGGCGAATGGGCTCGGTCATTTCTATTATTAATTCCCTTATCGCGTTTCCTCCGGTGAAAGAAGGAAGGGGAAGAGGAAGGAAACTCCTTTTCCACGAACCGCTGATAACCCGATAATTAATATTGCACGACCGATCGATTCTACAAATTATTTTTTTCTTAATCAATTTTTTTTTTTTTGTATTATCAATATGAAATATTTTTTTTGATACTAATTGCATCTACCGATCCTTTCTAAATATTATTTTTTATTTGTCATTCATTAATATTTTTTATTGCATTAAAAATATTTTTTTACTTTATTCTATTTGTATGATTTATTTGATTTTCAATTTTTTTCAATCTATTTGCGTGTATCGATACGAGTGATTGAAATGCTTGATAATTTGTGTTTCAGGCTTTGGGAATAGTTTGCGTCGCGATAATCGGCAACAATTACAGCGATTACAGTTACAGTCGCGATCATCATCTATTTTTCTTTCTGATGGTCACGACGTTCATGATCGGAACGTTTTTATTGCTTCTGAGCTGTTTGGTTTCTCTATCGACGGCTTCTATCATATCGAAAACCGTATACGTAAGTGAAATTATATATTTTTCTGAAAAAAAAATTTATCATAAATTTTTGCATAAAATAATTTTTTTTTTCGTAATATATAATTTTAATTATTATTTTTAGGAAGTTATTTATCACTCGGTCGGTTTTGGTCTGCTTCTCGCAGCCTCGCTCATGTTACTCATCAAAACGACAAACGAGGGACGTGGTCGTGACCACAATTTGCTCATAGGTGCCGCTGTGAGTATAGATCCACAATTTTATTTTTTTTAAATGCAGATTTCTACATTACCAACAGTTGGAGAAAAAAAATAGATTTTTAAAAAAATCTAAATCAGATCGAAAAAGAATAGATTTTTTTTCATTTAATCAATACTGATCTGTATTACCGACTGAGGATAACATTTATCAAAGTATTTTAATCAAAATAATTTTATTTTTCAGTGTTGCGGCCTCGTGAATGCAGTTCTGTATTTCTTCAGTTCGATATTGGCTCTGAGATCGTACAGAGGGATGTAAATTACAATTGTTTTTTTTTTTTTTTTCAACCAACCCATTGTCACTGTCACAAACAAGCTTCGTTAATTTCGACAATAACGATCTCACAGCTCGAATTCAACAGGAAAAAAAACAACAAAATAATATATTTCCATAGCCACGTGTTTTCAGAATGCAAATCGATTGCATTTAAATTGTTTCGTAGTTTTAGAAACGAAACAGATTTTTTTTTCTTAAAGAAACATTAATTATACACAAAACAATGGCATTCAACTACTTGTACTCGATTTATATTTTTATAAAAATGACGAATAACTTAGATCGACGAACAATCGTTGTAAACAGATTTTAGACAAATGAGAAAAATATATTATCGAGCACAAATAACAAAACAGCATTGCCAATATCGTCGAAAAATTAGTCATTGGCAGCTGACTGTCCAAGAGTACATACTTTTCTGTATGTCCTTTGATTTTTTTATGTGACGCACAAATGAATTTTTCAAGTCTGATGACTATTTTCATCGAATTTATTATCTCAGGTCAAGATTTTATAATAATTTATGTCGTTTATGAGAACCTTTGACAATTATGAGAAATCGTACAAATATTATATCCGAGCCATTAAGCTATTTTTGAGACAAATGTTGCATTTTCATCACAAAATCTTCACTGATCGTTCTGACAGTGAGTTGAAAAAAAAAAATAAAATAATAACAATGATAAAGCAACATTTTTACGAAGACAAAAAAAAACGAATAATTTTTTTTTTTCGTTATTGCATTTTGATGAATACGAGAAGCTAGCTGGCTGTTTATGTAATAATGTACCATCGATTGTGTTTACACACGTCGACGTGAAAAAGTTTCATACACATATATATATATATACATATATACATATATTTATTGTAGATGTATTTGAAAATAAATATTCGACGAATAAAAAAAACGTGAAAAAGAAAAGAAAAATTTATTCATGCATCATCGAATTATAAAATGAAAATCGAACAGTCCAGCGAATTAAAGTTCATTCTTCCAAAATGAAACGCATGTTCCATCATTTTCAAAGGATAATCCAAGTACTAAGTTCCACATCTGTATCATTTTTTATTTTTTAGATATCGTTATCGTCATCTCACAAAAATTCAAAATTTTCAAAAGTCCTTTTCTAACTCGATCCTCAAAATCACAAAATCAATCTACCATCGAAACTTCACATTCCTGGGTTCGAGCTAAGCGTCGATGAGTCACTCACCCAGTCAGTCACACTTTCTTCTATATATAGATAGACGATCAAATATATATCTACAAAATCTTTCTCATCAAGTGAAACCGTATTATTAAAAAAAAAAATTATTATAATACAATAATAACAATAAAAATACATTTCCACAACCATCACAAATTGTTCATCGAAAATAAAATCTCAATGAGCCTCAACATTTGTTTCTTCTTGTCACGAAAAAAAGAAAAGAAAGAAGAAAAAAGACATTTCCGTCGATATTTTGGATCGCGCGAGGCGTCTCTTATTTGATTATTCTTGTCGGCGCGTGCCAGAAATAGACGGAATTTCCCTTCGTGTCAAAGTCCCCGCGATGCGGGGGTCGCAAAGACACGCGCGTGCATCGCGGGCACGCGCTGCTTCACCCCCGGCCTCGGATTCAGTCTCCTCCGAAGACTTCGAGATCGAACAACTCCGAAAATTCGTAAAGTTTGATCACGCCACGTGAAAAATTCATTCGTACCGAAAAATAATAATAATAATTCTTTCGATTTCGTCTCAATCGTTAAAATAATTGAAATAATATTCATTGTTTCAATCGAAAAAATAAATTTTTATTCGAACAATTGAATCCCTCGAATAATTGAATCAATATTTATTCATTTTTTCAATTGACAACGAAAATTTCGTTCGAATAATTGAAAAAAAATCGGATAATTGAAACAATTCAAAGAATTGAAACACCAAATTTTTTTCCTTCAATTAAAAAACGAAATCCGAAGAAGAAAAGTCGAATTGAGTCGGGAAAAAATAGTTCGACGGTGAACGTGAGCAAAAGCGAAAAATAGAATGCAATAAAAAAAAGAAATGTAAAAGAAGCGTGGAAACGAAAAGTTGAACGAACTCTCTCGCGTGGGTCTCTGGTGTTAATCGGCGAGTCCGCACAATTCGTTTGGGTGAAAAAAAAAAAAATTGTTGACCGTTCGGTCAGTCGCGACAAAGAGATGGCCAAGGGTGGCGGTCCGGTGATCAGGATGGCTTCCGGTGGCGGTCACGGTGTCGGTGGCATACAGTGCTGCTGCTGCAGATGTTGCACTTGCATACACATTGAATTTCTCAAAGCTCTGCCCGGTGTTGTCAAGGTTTGCGAAACGGTGAGTTGTCATGTCAATAACAACACATTTTATCTTATCTCGATGTTCTCTCTCTCTCTTTTTTTTTAAATTAATTAATTTATTTTTATTTTATCGATTGTTTATTTTTTTATTAAATATTTTATCATTATTTATTACATATTTTTATTTATTTTTATTTTTTTATTCCTCACATTTTGCTCATTATAATAGTTTAATTATTTTCTCTAAATTAAATTGTTAATAATTTTATTTCTCGGTAAATTATTATTTTTTAATCATTTTTTTCAATGGCTCAATAATCATGTAAAATAATTGAAAAAAAAAAAACTTTTTTTAAAGATTAAAATTCATTTTTAATGGCAATTAAAATTTAAAAAAAAAATCGGAAATGTAAAAAAAAAATTGTTTAATTAAAAAAAAACGAATTATAACGGATTGCAGGTTCTGAGCGGATTGATTCAGAGTCTGTTGATAAATTATGGACTGCGATACAGCTCGACAATCGGTTCGGCCTTCGAGGGTTCCCTGACCACGTCTTCCGCGTGTTTTTTGACATCCGCCGTGCTTCTCGCGTGCTACGTCGTGTCCGAAAAATCTTACAGACTCATTCGGGCTTCTTTATTCGTGAGTTTCACAAATTAATCTTCTCCACCCAAATTCCCCCGAGTTATTTTTTACTAACACAATGGAAGAGAGGATTTGAAGAATGAATAACCAAATGTTTTTTTTTGTTTTGTTTTTTAATTTTTTATTTTTTAATTCATTTGTTTTGCAGGAAATGATGTTTAACTCGTTGGCCTGTTTTCTTTATCTGAGTTCCGCTTCGTACCTCGCGTTCTCGACAAAAATGTTTCTCATGGCACCGTATTACATCACACCCGGTTATGACGTTTATCCGGCGATGAATGCTGCATATGTGAGTTGAATAACATGATTTTATTTAATTTATTTAATTTATTTAATTTATTTAATTTATTTAATTTATTTAATTTATTTTATTTATTTTATTTATTTTATTTATTTTATTTATTTTATTTATTTTATTTATTTTATTTATTTTATTTATTTTATTTATTTTATTTATTTTATTTATTTTATTTATTTGCAGATGTTGAGTGGGGTCGTTGGATTGTTGCACGGTGCAGATGCATATTTCTCTTATCAACAGTACAAAGGCAGATAACAAGAATTTTTTGAACAAGGAAAAAAAGAAAATAATCAAAAAATAAAACGCTTATTTATTTTTTCGCTCGTTAAAAACAACGACGAACTAGTCACGCGAAAATTTCATTCCAAAATGTTCGCAATTAATTTTTAACCTTTTTTTTATATCCAAAGCGTTGGAATATATTATTTTAAAACATTTATAATATTTAAAAAAAACATTTTGTATCGACAATTTAATAAAATTTGTTACAATGATTTTAAAAAATTGCATTATTTTCAATTCCGTTCGGATCGATAAAAGAAAATTGAAAAACATTTATTTTTTCGATTGATAAAAAAACTGAAAAAAAAAACATTTAATTTTTCAATCGATAAAAAAAATTTTAAAAAACACAACAAAAGAACCAGCAAACATAGAATCACGGTCCTTTGTCGTATGTTGGAGCATGCGCGTTATAAAGTACAATTTCAAATAGTCCACGGCCGAGCCGGAAATTGATTGTAAACCGGCGGTGGGTTCATTACATTTTGGTGCTCTGTGTGCCATTGCGATAACGAAATAAATTATTTAAGTGCATGACTCGCAGACCCAAAGGAGTAACGACCAGCCATACAGTCGTGTTCAATCTGTCGTCGGACCCTTTTGGTCGGTGATCCGTCGGGTGCAAGTTCAAGTACCTCAACCACCCGGCAGGGGATACGGCAATTTTGACCGCACTAACGACCCTCACAAACGATTCTACCATTTTAACTCACACTGAGTTGTCACTACTTGTTGTCCGTCACTCGACGATAATAAAATTGAGTCCCAATGTAAAAAAATATATAAATATAGTCTATATATATAATCTGTATAAAAACTGAGTTTATTTTTAAATGTTTCGGTATGTTTTGTCGCAGACTGTACGCTTGAGTTTCCTCAACCGTTAGCTCACGTACGCTCGGAATACTTTTTATCTTACGCATTTCCGGTTCAGACGGAAACTTTCTTTTTTTTTTACTTCTCTTTCTCTCTCTCTCTTTTGTTTTTTTTTTTTCTAATGAAAACCGGTAACCGGAAGAACCGATCGAACTGTTTTAGGATTGTAAATTAATTATTTCCCGGATATCTTTGAGTCACGGAACTTTGAGATACACACAATTTGTGTTCTATATATTACAGTCATGAGTGAACATAAAATAGTTTTTATTTTACGATCAATCAAAGAGGTAAAAATTATTTTAAAAAAATTAATTTATCAAACAATCGATGATTATTGGTTAATATTTTTTAATATTTTTTCTACCATCATAAATCCCCCCCAAAAAAAAAAATACTCAATAATAAATAAATAACAATATTCAAAAAATAAAAAATAGACTTCCCAACAGCCAAAATAATAGAAAAAAAAAATATCTGTATACATTTGTGATTAAAATTTCGTTGTGGAAGTTTTCGGTGATGCTTTTCCAGGTACAAAAAGTGCGATCCCAAAATTGTTGAGTCGCGAGGGTGAAAATTTGTGTAGGAGGGGGGCGAATTTTCGATGTGAGTGTACCCGAAAAATCGTGAGGGGGAGGGGCTACCTGGGTTGGTGAATGAAGGTCTGTGGAATGGTTTGTCCATGGCATTGCTCGTCACAGAAATGGTCTACCAGATTTTTCCCTCTTTTTCCATCTCCCTCTCTCTCTCGCTCTCTCTCTGCATCTCTCTTTCTCCGTCTCACGAGCGATCGGTATCACCGTCTCGGTTTCTCCGAGGTTTTCTCCAGCAGTCCGACCGTAATCGTTTGCAGAGGGGGGGCCCCGACGATGCACCAGACGGTCGCCGACGAACACAGCCAGTCCCCGTCGGTCGAGTCCGAGACTCGTGGCTCAACTACCGACAGTTTGCATCAGGATACCGAACCGATCGAATCGTTCGATCGATCCCAACCGATTTCGGGTTTTTTTTATTTTTTTTTTTCATTATTCTATTTTTATTATCTACTTGATACATTTTTTTAATTATTTTTGTTTATGGTTAACCTTTTATTTTTAAAATCGATTTTCAACGTTACCGATCTCAAGTGCGATCTCGATGATCGGTCGATTGCGATTCAATTTGTTATCGCTGTTTCGCTTTTTTGGTGCTCCGAATTTTGTCGAACGAAAAAAATCGGTTTCGATTTTTTTTTTTTATCGATGAAATGAAAATCAATCTGTGCCGATTTTATCGTCGATCATCATCGATCGGGAGTGCTTTTCTGAGATAAGTGGACTCGCGTGGAATAAGAATTTGGATTATAAGATTTTCAAGTGCAAAATTGATTCGAGTGATCGTCAAATTTTTTTTTGGAGCATTTCGTTTTATTTTTCCAAACGGATTGGACACTGAGGATATTTTGAAAATGGATAGAATGGCTGTCAATGTCAGTGCAATCGGTGCATCGTCCGCAGGTAAATTCGACAATAGTTTTTTTTTTTTTTTTAATATCGAGGAACTGAATAATTTGATTCGAATAAAAAAAAATCTGGCAATTACGACTGGATGGCCTCTAAAATAAACTTTCATGGTGAAAAAAAAAATGTATCCAGATTGATAAAATGCAATGTCCTCGTTTATTACGTTAACGCGATAATTGCCAAGTCGCCGACTACGATTTCCAATCGATCAATGAGATTTCTGAGTCACGGACACTCAAGCAATCGTGTCTCGTTCACGAGTCACGATGTTTTTTTTTCTTTCTTTTTTTTTCGTAATTTCTCTTTTACTTTCTCACTGTGTCAAACCCTGTGAAATCAGGTCTCGAAAATTTCCAATCTCATAATAATTATTCCCCCATCACAAATGGGAATAATTATTATGAGAGTGAAACTCGATTCGATTGATATTTGAGGCAAAAAAAAAAATTACGCAAATCTCTGAGCAATGTACTCGTAAATTATTCAATTAAAGACAAGAAAAAATGCGATACTTGACCCAGTTCCAATTACGAACGTAAGTAACGAGCCAATCGAAGGTCGCAAAAATAATTGCAAAATCTTGGATAATCTTATGCGAACACAGATTGCAATGTGAATTGCCACGTAGAATTTTAATCAATTTTTTTTTGTTATCGACGATAATTTGGTATCAATTTTATTTAAAAAATTGTATATTTAGAAAAATATTCGGAAAACAAAATTATATATTCAGAAACATTTCCAGGAAAAAAAAATTATGTATTCAGAAATGTATTCAGAAAAATGAATACATATATATATATATGTGTGTTTTTTCAGAAACATATAACTGATGGAAAAAAATATAGTTTTAATAGTTTATACATATTATTATTATTATATTTATGTCCATAATCCATAAATATGCGTTGGCCTGATTAATCGATTCATTAATTCACAAACGTCACAATCCCCCGTTGCTCGTAGGATATAAAAATCCTTGTTGACAAGACACGAGTCGTCGCGGGAGTGCGTTTCATTAGATTGTAATGACGCGACGTGTTATCCATGACATTTCTTTCTCGTCGGGAAAAGTCGACAAGGTTGCGCGCCTGTACTTGAAACTGTACGAAACGAGAATGACACTCGAGCATATATATATATATATATATATATATATATATATATATATATATAGGTACGTTTTCCTCTGGAAGATATCGCGAGTTTCAGCTCGCCTCGGAAACGCCTCCCGTGTAACGTTATCTAATATCGGACACACGATTTTTTTTTTCTAACCAGTACGTATCGTATAATGTGCATCACTCACTCCGAATCGTCGTTTTTTTCTCTCTTTTCGGTTCTCGGGTTTTTCTTTTTCTTTTTTTGTTCTTTTTCAAGCTGCACCGGCAGACCGGGGTCAAATGAGACAGACTAAAAAATATATTTTTTAATTTTAAAAAAAATTATTTTTCAGTTGCAAATTATTGATGAACTTTAATCACTGAGACAAAAGAAAAAACGATTGATTATTATAATATTATTGTATTTTTCGATTAACAATAATTTTTATTAAAAATTATTTTAATTCGGATCGACCAAATTTGTTAGTCGCTATAATTTTCGCAATACGATAAATCGTCGACATAATTAACGTCGCGCGTACACGAATTTTTTTTGTTATGCAATTTGTTTGCAAAAATTGCAAATTCAACAATCGCTGAATCGTTGGCACGTGCGTGTAATAACGTCACGACTGGAAAGTCGGGTAATCCGAGCTATGCGAAAAATCCTCGTCACAACGAGATATCGAGTCGTGTACGATTTATAATATATTAACGCTCGGTTGCGTTCGTCACGATGCAGCTCCGAATACCGGTTTCGTGCAATGCAACAACAATCGACGGGAACGTTTTCCTTTGTCGCCGCGTAATTGCCACATGGTACGTCCAGGTACCATCCGACTGTTTCATCGTATAACAACAAATTCAGACTGGTCGCTATGCAATGACAATTTTTTTTTTTTTTTTCATTTAATTTTCAAACTAAAAAAAATTTCTAAAAATTGAATTTAATTAAAAATCAAATTGAGAAAAAAATATTTGTGTCATCTATTTTATCGACATTCACATCCAAATTAAATTCTAAAACAGAAAAAAATTAAACTTTCAAACTTAAAAAATTCTATGAAAATAAAATAAAATGGTAATGCAGATTACAAAAAATTTCGAAAACAGGAAAAAAATTGAATTTCCAAGCATTGAAAAAAAATAATTAAAAATATATTAAAAATGTAAAAGAAAAATATATACAAATTTGAATAATTCGAATGAGACGTATCAATGTTTTCTGTTTTTCGTGTTAAATTTCGAAGATGATATTGTAATCTCAGGGTCGATCGTAAATTTTCGATCATCGGTTAAATATTTGCTTTTTCCCCCGTGGAGACCGTGTCGAAAAAAAAAAACATCACGGTTCTCGATCGAGCGCTCGTGGAATGTGCGCATGCGCGTGTGTGTGCGTGCGTAAATGTAAGTGTACATATGCGCGAGTTGAATTTAAAAGCCCGTGACTTCCTGTGTCTTCTTTAGCGGTGAACGAAATAAACCGATGGATCACATGGGCCTACGTGACAATTTTGTTTCCTTTCATATTTATAATCAAGCTGAATAAACTTCGAATAAGGACAAACGAGTCATCGCAATGATTCGAAATCCAATGAACAATGAATTTTCCATCAATATTTGATGAATAAACTGATAAAACAATTTTTTTAAATGTCATTTATCAAAAAAAGAAACTCAATTTGTTTGTCAGATGAAGTTTCGTGGCAGACAACGGAAGCCACACTCACCGACGAAGAGGAAGACGCCATATTGACTCTCATAGTCATAATCGGCGTCATAGCCGCCATCGTTATGTTGTTCTCGATGGGAATCTTCATAGACTGTCGTCATCAGTGAGTAAACAATACATACAGATATACATTAATATATATACAATAATTTATCCTCAAAAATTCCATTCGCATCGCCATTCTCTTTCTCTCTCTCTTACACAAACACGCATAATTTCCTCAAGAAAACGAATAATCTCAATCCACGTGTAAACAGCTGTTGAAACGAACAAAACACACAAAATAATAATTCATGATTCATTCGTCGGTTTTTGTTTTGTTTTTTTTTTTCTCAGAAAAAAAGATTGCACGACGACGAAGAGATTGAGATTGAAAATGCCGCCATTGGGACGAAGACGAAATCACGGTGACGACGGAAACTCATTGGCTTCGGACATGTGTCCGAATGGCAACAGCGAATTTGTCGCAACTACCGACACGAGAGACGCCGTAGTTTGATAATGATTCATTCATTATTATTATTTTTAAAACAAACGGATCAACGAAGCCCAAATAAAAATGTCACGAATACCTCGAAAATTCACGCCTGGCCCGTCGATGAAATTCCATATCGGGGACAAGTCGCGCCATTGTTGGAAACTGAGGACGCCATTGTGAAAACGAGGATTGAAACGATATACGAATCGACGATCCGATGCTATCCGATGAAACGTTCATTTTTTGTTCAGCGATTGGACGAGACGCATCGATCGCAAATGTTTTCACGATTGAATCGTGACGAGTGAATCATTCGAGGTGCAACGATCGGTTGCACCTCGAAAGAGCATTTCTTTCGATCGAACGGAGCGACGTCTGGTGGCCGAAGCTCCAAGTGATGCGAACTACCAACGATTGTTATGACAAAATCGAGATTATGATGAGAATATATCGAATTATCGAACGATTATGAATTTCGATCATCGTTCGGACATTTGTGATAATTATGATGAATCGGTCTGCCCATATGTATAAGCACATTACGACTCAAATTAATTCATATTTATTTATTTTTTTTGTATTTTTTTTCTTCGTTTATTTTTTTTTTTTTTTTTGTTCGAGCTCGAGAAAGTCATGAAAAATCGAGTTTATATTATAATAAGTAAGAATAAATGTGTATGTGTGTGTCCAGGTAAAAAAAAATAATTAATTGTATGATTCGAGTAATTAAATTGTAACATCGAGTGAAATAGACGATTTTTTCTCAACAAGTTCTTCAAGATTGTCAAAAATCCTTTGATTTTCGTTTTGGGTACTTTAATCCTGTTTCTCATCGAAAACTCAACCCAAGAATCTCATTTTTCGTAAAATTCGCGTGGGGTTCGTTCGGACCCCAGTCGCGAGTTTCAGGATCAAATACCATCATGCCTGCGTTGCCACGCGGTTCGAATTACCGAAACACAATCACTCGTAACTAAACTCATTGTTTCCACGAGATAAGGTTTATCGCGAATCATTAAACCCGCGCAGGTACTCGAGTCGCAAAACGAAGGAAAAAAATGAAAAAAAAAAAAAATCACGACCATGCAATGTGCATAACAAATTGGTCGACAAATGGGGAAAAAAATCTGGTTAAACGACAAAAAAATAAAATAATTAAAACAATTTAAAAACTTTTTTTTTTATGTTTGTTTTCAACACGTAAAATTTATTGCGCATTGAATAATTTTGTAATGACGATGTTTCGTGTCTTAACAAAATTTATTTCGGTGTTTTGTAAAATAAATCAACGATTTAACGTTAACGCGAAATCGCGGTGTGAATGATAAGTCGAATTCGTCAACGGTCGTCAAAGTCACTGACACGCAGTCAGAGTGAGGCTGTGATACCAAACGCGTTTTATCAGACTCGAGACGACACACTGGCCTTGCATATGATAATCGTCACTTTGTCACTTTGCAACAATTATCATTTAATCATACGACATTGAGATTTAACAATTAAAAAAAAAAAAAAATTTTTTTCACGTGTTTTCTCATCGCGATACCCGTCGCGATTTTTACCCCAAATTCGATATATCCAAAAACACGATTCGAAGAATGGGAAAAACAAAAAACAAAAAAAAAATAAACGAAAAATAAAAGAAGAATAAAAAATAAAATTGTCAAAAATTATTGGACAACATTTTTGTTTCTCTTTATTATTCGTATGCTTCATACTTTTTTTTTTCAATTTTGTATCCGTTTTCTATTGTCTATTTTCTCCTTTTATTTTTATTTCGTTTTTTTTTCTTTTCTTTTCTTTTTTTTTTTACGTTCGTTTCTCGTTTCATTTGTATCGGCAATTACATTCGACGTGTGACGTTCAACACCCCCGTACAGCTCGAAGGTTCGTCATTGTTCCACAAAATGGACGCTTCGTTATCATATTCATCGATGGATATATATATATGTATCTTTTTAAATTTTCTTTTTATTTCTTTTTGTTTTTTTTGTTGTTTTTTTTTTTGTTTATCAGTCCAGCATTACAGCCTCGTGTGATCGTAAAACACTAGGTACAATATAAATGTCTTGGCATCACAGTTAAAAATCGTTCGCGTTTTTCGTACCTCGTTGATTACATTTCTTTTTTTTTTTTCATCATTTTCATCATTTTCAATTTTCATTCATCATTTCATTTATTTTTCTTTTTTGTTCAAACTCGCCTAGCTTCTTCGTCTCTCGGTGCTGTTTCCTGTTGCGGTTTCGATCGTTGCGTCTGGGCAACACGATCGAAACTGCGACACACGAAAAAAAAAAAATTCGTGGATTCAGCGAGTCTCGGATGTCGGCTGACAAAGCCCCCCCCCCTTGCCTCTCTCTCCTTCCCCTCTCGTCCACATTTCTCACTTCGTCTTGGAATAACATGTTGCTTTATAAAAAATACTGTCGACGAGATGTGGCGCCTGTTGATCATTCCATCCTTTCTTTCTTTCTTCCTTTTTTTTTGTCGCTTTTCGTTTATCTTATTTCCTCTCTTCGTTCGTTCTTTCCTTTCAATAATTTCCATTCCAACGGAATATTGGTTTGGTTGTCAGATTGTTATTATTTTTCTTTTTTTTTTTGTCTTTCTTTCTTTTTTTTTTTATCTCTATCTTTCGCTTCTCGAACTTCACAATTTTGTATGTCTCGGTTATCAATTATCAGTGAATACCGCAGATCAACGTAGAGTAACCCAAATTCGTGGTTTACCAGCTCTCGTTATTTTTCGAATTATTATTGTTATTATTTTTTTTTTCTCAGTTTCGCTGTCTCACTCGCTCTATTTCTCGTCCTCTCTCTTTCTCTCTCTCTTACTCGCTCTATTTATCTTGCTCTCTCTCTCTCTTTCTCTCTCTCTCTTTTTCTCTCTCTCTCCCTCACTCACTTGCAAAATTCCTCTCTCTCCCTCTCTCTCACACTCTCTTTGTTCCACTCTTTCTCTCTCGCTTTCTCGCTCTCTCGTTACGATCAACGCGTAACCTAATTCACCCATCGTGTAATTAATCAACGATCACACCGCCCCCCATCCCGTCAATTACGATTACCATTTTCGCATTATTTTACGTTTCGCACATGATATTATCATTCGATCTAGGACAGTATTTCGCCGAATGATTTAACATAAGCCTCGTGTAATTTATTCATGAATTCGGGATCGCTTCGAAGAAGATAATTGAACGCTTGAAGCAACTGATTCCTGGTGAGAGGCTCGAGGGGCCGGGTGATGGGTTCCGAGGGACTCGGAGCCGCGAACATCACCGGGGGCATCAGGGCCGGACCTGGACCGATATTTTTTAACGTTCGCCCGCTTCCGGTTATCTCGTTGCATACCTGGAACATCGACAATTTTTTTTTTTCCGGGAAATTTAATAAATCATCAAAAACGTGGTAGGGACCAGTCTGATAAAGAAAATTACATTTTTGTAAAAATCACTCACCAAAGATGCCGAATCGTCCATAAATAGTGACGACAAAGGAACAGAATTGCACGCAACGATGTTATTCGTTTCGGAATTTTGTACGCTCGCCGTGGTTGTGGAAACGGGCGAGTCTATCCTGTGAAAACTGGACGAATCGTTGATTTCGCTGCCGTTGCGACTGACTTGTCGTTGAAGTTCCTGCGACACCGAGGTGAGCGACGAAACAATAGAGTCGTCGTGGGCGATCGTGGTTTTGCTTTGTTTCTTCGATCTGCCGCTCGTCGTGGTCGCGACGGCGCCAATTTTGTTAGCAGCCGGTGTGGACGGTTGCGGTTGCGACTGTGGCGTCGGCAGATGCGCCGGCAATCCCGGTTGCGGCGTCGTCGATCTCTGTTGTTTTTCAATGTGTTCGAGCGTGTGGGCGGCTGGATGGGACATCAATCGCGCCAGCAGAGGTTTGCTCTCGGCCACCACGACGTTACCCGGATTCGGTTGATCGCCCGCTTTGAAATGTCCCGTATTTACCTTGGCCTGGGCGAAAAAATCCATGACGCTTTGCGACGTGACGTCCGGACCCAGCGGGGCGGCAAACGGACCGCACATTTCGCTCGTGGGACCGCTCAACGACTGACTCGCCGGCGATTTGCCGCCCGTCGCGCTCTTGGAGTCCGCCGACGCGCTTCCTCTCGTCGTATTAAAATCCTCCTGAGCCTTGCTCAGCATGCTAAATATATCCACGTTGTTCATGCTCGGCTTTGTACTCTTTTTGCCCTTTGTCGTAGTATTGATCGACGCCTTGCGACTCAATTCGGAATCTTTTACCAGCGTGTTCAACATCGCGGCTATGCGTATACATTCGACTTTGTCGTAAAACCAAATGCCATATATGTTGCACTTTGAATTTCTGTAGAGCAAGAAGGGTTCTTGCAGTTGCAAATCCAGTCCCAGAGTTACGGGTTCAACTAGATTGTTCGTGTTTAATCTGCAATACATTTTTTTTTTGTTTTTTTTTCATCTGAAGAATTTTCGATCGAGGACACTAACCTATCTTAATGTTCTATTTCTCAAATGCGGAAGCAAATAATAATAATAATATTCTTTGGTCAATCGGAACATTGTGGAGTACGATTTGAGAGAAGCGCAGGAAATTAACGAGCGAAGCCTCGATGCTACGTGCTTTGTCGAGTTCCATCGACTCGCAGATAACCTCAAGACCAAGCCAAACATTCTCTGTTAGTGAGTAAAAACTTCAAACTAGGTTGATCATCGATACTCAATGCTAAGTAATGAAGTTAATCTCACAAATCATGATTTTTCCAATCATCCACGATTTGATCCTTTTCATTCATTAAAAAAATCATGGTAACCATTGAAAAAAAAAAAACGATTGTTTACAGTTTTCGTTAACGACGCCGTCCGGAAATTCCCGAACGCGAGGATGCACAAAGCCCACCCCTCGCGAGACAAGCCTATTACGTACTCTAACCTCAAATTCGTTTTTATCCGATCGTCTCGATATTGAAAAAAAAAAAAAAACAAGAAAAGTAAAACAAAGCAAAAAAATGGCGACGATGCCACGGAACAAGAAAAAAAAAGCCGAAAAAACTGCAAAAACAGTTCGTCGAGCGACGAAAAAAAAAAAAATAAAAAAATAAAAAAGAATGAAGAAACAAAAAATGAAACAATGAATAAAAGCCGATGCTTATTTCTCGAGAAAAAAAAAGAATGAAAAAAAAAAGCAGACGTGCATATGTATATGTATATGTATATATATATATATAGACTCACCGATTCATAATGAGAATACTGTTGTAGGGTTCGCCATTTCTCGAATAAACGAATAATGCACCCTCGATATCAGTTTTTTCCCATTCGTTATTGTCAGCGTTGAACGTGTAAAGGGCTACATGCGTCGCCGTCTCCAATATATCTTTGATGTACGGATCAACGCGTTTGAGTGCGGCTACGTTCATCCTCAATTCCGTAAGATCCGTCATTACACGATCGTAACAAAATTTAAAAAAATAAAATAAAACAACAACAAATTCTCAGATTAACCGAACGTATCGTCGCGCGATTTATACAGTCTCGAAATTTTTATTTTTAACAATCACGTACTGCGCAATGTTGTTGCGAAAAAAAATAAAATGTTTTTTTCTTTTTTGTTTTACGAACGACGCAAGCAGCTGCTTCTCGCGATAACGCCATACTAAATTTTTGTGGTTGTGTGCAACAGTACGCGGCTAACGGATGGTTCACGGCTTCGATGGAAGATGGCGTCGTGGGACGCGTCGGCTAAAGCCACGGAGAATATGGATTTTGGGGAATTGGTTCGACCGTTTGGCCGACAGAGTTGCGTGGGGGATATTCTTCTTCTGGGGGAAAACTTTTTTTCGGGTTCTCCGTGAACGCGACGCTGCTGCGGTATGCGAATTGGACAAATTTGGTAACCTTTATCTTCGACTCTTCGTTCGACGTTCTCGTTACTTCGTTTTTTCATGAACAATCGCACGCTAGCACACGAAGCGGCATAATTCCCGGTTGCTGTGGCCGAAAAGGGATAAACATGGCGGCCGGTCCGATTGCCGAACGTAATCAAGGTAAATATTGTGACAATTGTGATTTATTTGTGATTATAAATGTATGTAATAACTTTACGATAACTCCAACCTCGACTGCAACGATTCCTCGTGAATCTGTACGATATTCCGGTCATTTGTTTATCTCGATTGAGGTTATGTTGTTGTCACACGTATTCAAACGTTCAATTGTCGTTTGAACGAATATTATGTCACTAATCAGAGCATTTCAAAGGCTCAATCATTATAATCTTGCTCTTTGATGCTTTACTTGTTGGCTCAAAGTGCATGTCAATATTTTTACAAATTATCTGAGGTTAATTTTCAATTCTAAATGTCTCATGTTTATATTTCGATCGCAGAGGCTTTGTACAATGTTTGTTTTTTCTTTGAAGAATTCGGAAATGCTTTATGATGGAATTTACAATGTTTTCAGATGCCACCATATATGTGGGAGGCTTGGATGACAAAGTGACGGAGTCGCTTATGTGGGAATTGTTTGTACAGTCCGGTCCTGTCGGTGAGTAAGAAAAAGACGGATGACAAACACATTGACAAAGGCACATTCATGGTGCCCATAATCCAGCATGTATTTCAAATTTACTCCATTCGAATCAGAACATTTTTTTTTTTTTTTTTTTTTCATTTTCACAGTCAATGTTCACATGCCGAAGGATCGAGTGACTCAAATGCATCAAGGTTATGGATTCGTCGAATTCATGGGCGAAGAAGACGCCGACTATGCCATAAAGATCATGAACATGATCAAGCTCTACGGCAAACCGATTCGCGTGAACAAAGCCAGCGCGCATCAAAAGAATCTCGACGTAGGTGCCAATATATTCATCGGAAATCTCGATCCCGAAGTCGACGAGAAATTGCTGTACGACACATTCAGCGCTTTCGGGGTTATACTCCAAACGCCAAAGGTAAAATTTTCATCTCGATTAATCATCGACGCCGTGTTGAAACACAAAGATATCACAATTTCCATGTGAATCGTCTCCGAATCTATCTCCAAAAATACAATTCCCCATCAAGAACACACGACTAAAAAATGTTCAAATTTCAGATAATGCGAGATCCCGAAACCGGCAATTCCAAAGGTTTCGCGTTCATTAATTTCGCGTCTTTCGACGCATCGGACGCGAGTATAGAAGCGATGAACGGACAGTATCTGTGCAATCGTCCGATATCAGTTTCTTACGCGTTCAAACGCGACGCGAAGGGCGAGCGTCACGGAAGCGCGGCGGAGCGTCTTCTGGCTGCGCAGAATCCTCTGAGCCAGGCGGACCGGCCGCATCAGTTGTTCGCGGACGCGCCGCCGTTGGCGCCAATGACGATGGCGAGCGCGACAATGGGCCATCATCAGCAACATCATCCCCAACATCACGTTATGCATCACGGAATGGTCGTGCCCCCACCCCCGCCGCCCATGAATTCCATGCAACCGATGGGCCATCCGCCTCCCCCTCCGGTGCCCCCACCCCCGTCCGGCGGTTTCGCCGCCTCGAACATTCCACCCCCGCCCCTGCCGCCCATGTCCATGTCGTCGCATCCCCCGTTGCCGCCGGGCATGCCCCCGCCGTTGCCTCCCATGCCCGTGCCCAACGCTCAGGGTCAAGGTCACCGCATGATGCCGCCCCCGCCCCATTGGGCGCAGCACCCGCAGGGCCAGTTTCCGCCTCCGCCGCCGCCCAATTCGGCCGGCGGTCCGCCGCAGTACGGACAGTTTCAACCGCCCCCGCCCAGACCCCCGCCAGGGTGGCGACATCCACCTCCCCCACCCGTTCCACAGGGTGGTCCCCCGCCCCCGCCTCCCCCGCAATTTCGCGCACCCTTTCCCCCGAGGGGACCGCCTCCCCTGCCGCCCCCTCACGAAACTGGTCAATATTAAGTTTTAGGTTAATTGTTAATGCGACTTTGACTATGTAAATATCGTGGACTGCGGTCGGTATTCACACAGTCGTTGATTGTTCTTAAATTGGACTCGAGCATGAGGCTCGAGAACGACATTTTTCGCGCTTATCGGCCGTAGAGCGTCTTCAAGCTGCACGGTCGAGGACGACTTAAGAATTGACAGCGACTGTGAATACCGAATTGTGTTTTTTTTTTTTGTACCGAAAATTATTGAGATTCAATAAATGTCTCGTGAGTTTGAATAATGGTAATTTTATGTTTTTTTTTTTTTTCATCTGGTGGATCGATGTCTTAGTATTGTTTGGGCTTGTTTGTCCATTTCGGATGATTTGGAACTTTCGGATGTGTTATGAGTGCGAGAGAGATAGCGCTATCGACGCTCGCTGCGGAGCGAGTGAGAAAGATTTGTCTCGTCGCGTTTTCATGGGCGATCGACCATCTTCGGTGGAAATCGTCTCGGTCCGCGGTGCATCGCCATGCGCATGCGCGGTGCTCGAACGAGAGAGTCAGAGAGAGTGAGACGCAGTCTCGAATTGTGTACGTTTCTTTTTTGAATGATCAATCGGAACTGTGTCGAAACATTTGATTTAATCGAGATTTTGTGAAATTGCAATAATGTCGGAAGTTCGGGATGATCCTCGCGAGGTTCTCGCACTTTTGAACTCGTTGGGTTTCGTCGGGATTACGGCGAATCAGTTGAAAGCATTTATGAAGGGTAAGTCGTAACGATTTTTTTGTTGTTGTTGTTTTCAAATTTTGGCGTTTCGTGATGAAAGTTCGATGTTGCATGAAAATCGTTATTTTGTCACGAATAGCCGAATGATGTTGGATTTTCGGAGCCTCATTGTTGAAGAAATGGACGATTCGTATCGAAAACTCAATTTCGTGTTCGATTACTTTACAAAATAATTCTTAAAAATCAATTGTCGAATCCTAACCTACAAATACGTTATACATTTTTTTTCATGGATTTTCATATCCGAATCGAACAACAATACCGGCAAAACCTCAAATCGACCCTATTTCAGATCTCAAAATGCACCGAAAGATGAAGGAGCAGGAGCGACAACAATGGAAAGACAAAACGAAAAAAAAAATTATTTCCAAGCAGGAAGAAATGTTGCACGAGATGTTGCGCGACGCTCTGGCGACGATGCAAACGCCTTCCGCCGAATCGCCATCGTCGACGGAGTCGGACGCTTGCGACGAGAGTTCCGTGGTTAGAATCAAAGTACGTTGCGTGTCCGACGGCAAAAGCCGCGATAATGTCGAAAACAGCACCGTACATAATATTCAGGCTCGTCAGGTGAAAACCGAGGCTTGCGCGAGGATCGACAGGCCGTGCAGAGCGGGAACGACGAAAGAGTCGTCGAATTCCACGAGAGGACCGAGTGCGAGACACAGGACAGAAAGATCCGGGAGCAAAGATGGTCCGAGGCCGGCGGAAGCGTCCACGGACAGTTCTCAATACGTTTCGGCGGAGAGAAGGCAGAATTCGCCTTCCAGCGCCGCTCGCAAATCGGTCGATCATGTCAAGACCGCTAAAATTCCCGCGAGACCCGTGAGCGCTCCGGAACTCGCCGATCGAAGCGAAGTTCCCAAAGGTAGATCGAAGAGCGTGGCTTCCGATCCCACGGGACTTGGAAATCCGCGAAATCCTTCCAGATGCTCCACGCATTCGAATACCAAATCATGTGAGTCAAAAAAATGTTTACTCCCCTTTTTTTATTTCTTATTTTTCATGGAAAAATTCCAAAACCGATTTAAGAAGATTTATTTTTGTTAAAATGATAAATAAATGAATAATTTTCTTGTTATTCAATGGTTCAATAATTATTCGATTGATTTTCAGTCATAAGACCGTGGAGACTACAGCCGGACGCAAGAGCAGCGATGGCAAGAAAATCCGATCCCGTGGCGCTCTATCAGAAGTATCGTCAGGGATGGACGCAAATATCGTTTCCGGGTGAGGATCAACACGCGGGCGTTCGATGGGCGATCCGCGAAAAAATGCTCGGAATGGATCCCAACCCAAGGGTAAATATCATTCTCAACAACATCAAAAAATCATCTCAAAGATTATCCACCAAATATTATTCATCATCGAATTGACTTGCAAACCTCTTCATGAAAAATTGTATTTCATTCTTTTTTTTGTTTCAGCCAATTCTCAAAAATGCTCAAAGCCTGCACAACATAAAAAAAAGATGACCACCGAATTTATATTTTCCGATCTACCGTTAATTGTATAATTATTATCATTATTATTATTGATTTCTTAGTTCAATCGAATTTGTTATCGTGACAATTGCTCAACAAGCGTGCATCGTGTAGCTTAAGTTAAAACTTCCATTTTTACTCGTCAATGGCTCTTTTTTTTATTTCTTTTCAACAACCGTCTGTACATAAATTCGATTTAAAAAAAAAAAAAAAAAAAAAAAAAACGAAGATCTTTGGAACCTAGCTCGAATTCCTTACGATCGACGCCTTTTGCCCAATCCCCCCACCCAATGTCGATGCATTATTTCTGATTGACTTTAAACTTTTCCATAAGTTTTCTCGAATCGGCTCTGTTAAGTTGAAACAAAAGTTTGTCTTCTATAGAACGTGCAGCTCGTTCGGTCAACACCAGAGTGTCGTGCTTCAGCATGCTGTATGGATTTAAACCTGCAAAAAAAAATAGCGTCAACGAAATACAGAAAAACATAATTAATAAGATGAAAAAAAAAAAAATAAATGAAAGATTGATAATAAATGAGACGTGTACCATAAACAGGCATCAAATTGACGTGTTTCAAATTTTCGGTAGCGATGGTTATTAATTCGGGCATCATGTCCTCCGTGTCGACGAAAAGCACGGCGGGTCCCCAATTTCGTTCCTCGATCAAATCCTCGACGTACTTGGTTTCCGAATTGGGAATCTCGAGGTCCTTGACAACGTGCAAATCGTCCTGGGCCAGTTTGACGGACAGGGCGGTGGTAAGACCGATGACGCGAGTGTAAAAAGGCAGCATGTAGAAATAAACTGTGGGCGAGCGCGGGCCGTGAGCTCGTCCGCCTCCGATCCACAAGGGTGACCGAATGCTACCGTGACGAGCTCTGCCCATGCCCTTCTGGGGCCAGGGCTTGCGACCGCCGCCTCTGCACTCGGCTCGTGTTTTCGAATGGGCGTAGCTCTGAAAATTTCATCGACAAGCTAAAACCATTTTGGAAACGAATAAAACGTTCACGTTTGCGATGGATGCAAAAACGAAAATTTTGCAAAAAAACGTCAATCGAATTACCACATGTTGATACATTTTTTGCCATCTTATGTTTTCCCATAGCATGTCGATTCGAGGTTTTGTCGCGTAAATTTCCGGATGCAAACTCGCAAGACCGAGTTTCTTTTCTTTCACAGTGTCCAAATTTTCTATCCATACCTCCCGGCGTTTTTGATATTGACGATAATCGTCCGGATAATCGCGAACGGAGATTATGGGTTTAACCTCTTCGTTCGTGTTGTTCACGGTATTTTCGATGTTCGTGCTGAACGACGATATTATGCAAGGACATTTTTGCAATCGCGACACGATATTACGCACGATCAACGACATTTCGTGATAAAAAAAAACACGACTTCGTGATTTATCGAAGTGTCTATTTTTTAACCTCTTTCAATCCACTTTTCGCGTTAGATCGGTCGGTCGGTATTGCAGATCGCGAACGTGCATTTTTTATGGTTATTAAAAAAAATGTTTATGTCGGACTGGAGCCGACAGAGGCGCGACGAACGCTAAGAGTCGACGAGTAAAAAGGAACGAGGATAGAAAGAGACGGAGATCGTTTCGTAATATGAATTCAGCGGGACATTTGAATGCGCGAAAAATTTTAAGTATCGAATACCGAAAATTACGATTAATTGTCGACCACAGTTTGGTGACTAAATAATGTCTATTAGTAACCCTATTTTTCATTCATCGATTGCGATGGTTGAATCGTGATTATTATTCGTGTATTTGCTTTCCACAGATATTTTGTTTACAGAAACATTTTACGTTGCTACAAATAAAAAGAAAGTGGACGACTATTTTTGTCCGAAAAATCGTTAAATGTGTTTTTTTTTCTTAATTTCATTTGTCCGTCCGCCAAGATTTTCAAAGTAAATTCCCTCGCCCACGTTTGGGGCCTCCGTGCCGCGAGAATTATCGTATCGAAAATAAACGATCCCCGACGGATATTCGTCTGCATCGAGGATCACGTGGAATTACGTTAGACGCGATATTTCCGTCTGTTGAAAACCGGGGAATTCCCCGAGAGTTTGTGAAACGGCTATCGTGCGGTCTGCACCAGAGTTCGCTTGAAAATTCATAGTAAAAATTTTATTTCGTTAAACAACAACAAGAGAAACTGCTCGCATTTTCTTGTTCCACAATAAACCGTAGAATTCAAAGTTGATAATGAAACAAAACTATTTATTATTGAAATACGATGATCAGCGATGAATTAATTATTTTTTTTCGAGAATTATGCGAAACAGAAACGCATCACGGACGACTGGAAGAATATTTCAACGGTTTAATCTATTTATAATACGAAGTACGTTTGTCTCGGAAAGCCGGCAAATGCAGAGAATAAAGAGAGAAAGTGAGAAAAGGCGAATGAGTGAGAGAGAGACAGAGAATAAGAATCCACGAATGAGTGAGAGAGATAGAGAAAGCGTGAAAAAGCTAACGAGTGAGAGAGAGAAAGAAAATAAGAAAGTGCGCCTGCGCGAGTGAGGAGAGAAAGAGTGAGAAAGATCGAATGCGAGTGAGTGAGAAAGAGATAGATAGAATCAGCATCTGATGATTCGGCCAGACGTTACTTCACCCCTCCCGGTCTTACCCCCTCGTCTCTTACCTGGTCCAAATATAAACCCGCCGGAACCCACATGCGATCCAGTAGACCAAACTCCCCTCGACAAAAAAAAATAGGCAAAAAAACAAAAAAAAGAATAAGTCGTGATGGAGCTTCTCGGAATGTCGAGACAATTACGAGTCTCGACTCGCTCCGTCCTTCTCTCCCCCCATCTCATTCTATCTCGAGACGAAAATATTCCTCCCCCCGCCAACGCACCCCTTGCGCACCCCTTTAGGTCCTTGCTCCACATTTTTACGCGTCAGCCGTGTTCCCGCGAACCACGGTTACCAAGCCCATCCGACGACGGGTAAATTTCGCGCCGACCTAACCATTCTCATTTCCTCGCCTTGAAAACCGGCGTTTCCTGTGTGTGATATACCCGCCGTGACGAATTGGAAAGACCGATGTTACCATCTTCGTATAAATTCGAATCCTTTCACCGTCAAAGACACGGATTAGATTCACTTGGGGAATTTTTTAAAACACTTTAGGTTTTTTTTTGCATTTTTTAATCCTGGCTCATCAATTTATTTTCGTCGGGCTATGAGCTTTAATGAGCTTCAAATAATTCAAATGTTTGAATAATAAGAGAAAACTAATTACATTTATATTTATTTTGTGAACAAAAAACTTTCAAAAAAGTTGTGCAAATGAAACTCGAGTGTTAAAAAACAATAGAAAGTTATTGAATCACAATTGTATGGATTAATAATTTATTTTCATTTTTTCGGACAAATTGATTTGCATAAATTTATTCATTTTCATCGTACATTTCCATTTTTTTTTCTTTTGCTTCGTGTCAGGAAAAAACAAACAAACAAAATACTTTCGTAGCCACAAAATTTCTTGTAAACGTCAATTTATTATTAAATTATGATAGTTGGTATAGCGACAATGATAATAATAATAATATTAATAATAAAATAATAATAATAATAAATTGATAATAATAACTACCGGCTTAATAGACTATCACGTAGAGGGGGGGGGGAATGGCTATTTACAAAAGGATTCGGTGATTCGAAAAATAATAATAATATAATATAATATAATATAATATAATATAATATAATATGTATGTATATATGTATATGGACGAAATTGTTTTTTTCGAGAGCGACTGGTCGTACAAGGAACGCTCTCGTGCCTCTCTCTCTCTCTCTCACACGTCCTCGATAACATCCTCAAACACGATTAAATTATCCTCGTACGTCGATGATAATTTGTTCAATCATCAATTATAAAAAAAAAAGAAAATATAAAAAAAAAAAAGAAAAAAAATGTTTGTCGTTATATTAACGATAAAACCCGACTTTCGGATTTCAAGATAATTCCTTTTTTATTTTCTTTCTACGACGCCGCACACACACACACACACACGCACATACACGCAATCTGTACAACCACATTTTCTCACACTTTTTCAATTTCTCAATTTTTCTACAACTTCATCGACAATTCTTCAATCATCCTCGGAAAAAAAAAAATAATAAAAATGATTTTCGATGCATTTTCATATTTTTCAATTTTTTTTTAGTTTTCCGACAAATCAGCGGAGGAAAAAAATAATAAAATAAATTTATCGTCGTTATCGAAATTCATGAAAACGATGCCAAAAAAATAAAAATAAAAATAAAAGCAAATAAATAAATTTGAAAAAAACGAAAGAAGACAAATTTGGAAAATAAATTTCGACGAAGTTTTCATTGTTTCGAGATGAAATATTTTTCATCTCCGCTTGATTTCTCATCGTCCCGTCTCTCTCTCTCATTGGAAATAAGATTTTTGCATCATTTTCATTTTTCGCAAAAAAAAAAAAAAAAAAATTCTTGCCCTGAATTTTTTTCTGAAATTTGTTTTTAAAATAAAAAAGTGGATTAAAACTAAGCGCGAACACCGACGCCCTGTCTGAGCCTCGTTATCGCCGTTACGTAATTCGCGTCCGCGTCTTCGGCATCGTCGTCGCTCATATCCGAATCGGTTTCGGGAATGGGTTCGGGTTTAGCACCGAGCCTCACGAGTTCACGAGCCAATTGACCGTCCAAACAAATGGCTATCTGATAAGCCGTAAGACCCGCGTACGTCGGAGCGTCCAAACTCGGACGACATTCGCGAAGAATGAAATTGACGACCCCGTGACAACCGCGTTCCAGAGCCAGATGCAACGCCGTGCGTCCTGACAGAGCTTCCCGGGCTTCCAAATCCGCACCCAGACGCAAAAGATGCTGAACCAGATCCACCTGATCGCCCGATGCTGCCACGTGCAAACACATTTCGCCTGAAATGACAAAAAAAAACGAATAAAAACGATTAGACAAAAGTTGATTTTTTTCAATACATTATTAACGTTTTTTAGAAATTTCATGGAAATTTGTGATACGTTGAATTATTGGTAAAGATTGTTTTTTTTTAATTTAATCGAATAATCGTTAATTTCTACGAATTTATTTTAGGTGAAATAAAATTTTTATTTATTATTATTATCATTATTATTTATTATTATTATTATTACTTGATGAGACAACTTTCGTGATTGAATCATCGCTGATAATGACGACTATTAACATTTTTCTTCAGAATCCACTGCGAAACAATGATTCATCCGTTCGTACAATATTCGTAATTATTGAGACATAGAAAATGTAAAAAAATTATAATTGTTTCATAATTTTGTAATTACAATCGAAAATGAAATTATTCGATGAATAATCGATCGTACGGAATTAATTGGAAAAACAAATAAAAATAAGACCAAAAAAAATGAAAAGATTAATGAAAAAATGAAAATAAGACAAAAAGATGGGGAAGATAAATTTAAAAAAAATTAAAACAAGACAAAAAAAAATAGTAAAGATGAATAAGAAAAATTAAAAAATGAGAAGGTGGATTTTCCCAGTTAGCTGCGAGACGGTTAATGGACATTCCCGCTGGATGAGGCTCTCTTTCTTTCTTTCTTTCTTTCTCTCTTTCTCTCTCTCTCTGTCTTACTCTCGAGGGGTTCCAGAATAAACGAAATAAATTGAATGACAAACGAGTGTCGGCGAGAATCGCGTTGGGTGAAGTTTTCGTCGGCGGCGGCACGCGAGCTGCAACGTTGCTCGGGTTATTTTCAAGCCCCATTCATGATCTCTCTCGGGGGCCCCGCACGTTGCCTCGAATCTTTGTGGGGGAGTAGTCGGGAGGATATTCTCAAACGTTTTACTCCGATACATTTTCAAATACCTTTTTTTCCTTTTTTTTTTCATTTTTTCAAATAAAAATATCGTTCTTACTATCATTTAAAAAATAATTACCATTCATACAATAATAAAAAATAATAATCATTATTACATAAAATAAATTCTTGTTGCAACAATTATTGACGAAATTCAAACTCTATCCATTGCAATTTCTATTGTTGGCGATTTATAGAGTGATTTATTTTTTTTTCTATATTTTTTTTCAAATTTATTTATTATTTTTTTTCATTCCTTTTCCTATTTATTTTTTTTTTTCAATCGAAATTTCATTTGGATTAAAAAGGTCGTCGTGGATCGATCGCTAATCTTGTCAAGAGCAACGTGTGACGTCGACGATCAGCCATTGGTAAAAAAAAGAAGAAAAAAAAACGAGATGCCACAGATGCATGCCGTTGGACGTTATTTTCGAGCGAAAGATGTGCCCCTCGTCTCCCCGAGCCACATGCCATCGTCGCGATCCCGGTTATAGATAGAACTAGGAAGCCGAACACACACGCACACACACACACACAGGAAGGCATGAGGGCGGTGAATCATTGTTGGTCCATTGGCTGGCGTCCCGCGGTCCAAACTAGGCCCGTGCCGATCAAACTTGATCCTAATTTTAGCGAACCCGACGTGTCCGGACAATCGTAAAACACCGGCGTCGGAATTTTCACGGAAATTCGAACGAAATAAATTTTTAAAAAATTATTATTATTATTATTACTATTTTTTAAATTAATATTTTTTAATATAATATTATTATTATTTTTGAAAAATAAGGAAAAAATTATAAAATCCCCGATATATATATATAGATCGACATTTTATAATTTTTTAAGCACGAAAAGGGAAAAATAAATAAATCTGCCATCTTTTCCAACGTAAAATTTGCCCTAAAAAAATTCAAGTACAATAAAAATCCAACCATTTTTCGTTCGAACCCAAACCAATTGTCAAATTAACGCCATATACCCAAAAACGAAACTTAAAAAAAAATAAAATAAAAAAAATCGGCAAAATTTCTCAAATAAAATTAATTTGCAAAAGAATTGTAATTAAAATTGTGAAACACCGTTGGTCAGCGGACCATTCTGGTTTCCACGCTAATGTGGGGGTTTCCCGAGTGGCGAATGCCTGAGCTTGCAAATAGCTCGGCAGCGGATATTTTTAAATGTCGGTAAAAAAAAAACAAAAAAATTAGAAGAAGAAAAAAACCATCTAGCCCCGGTCTGCCATCTCGGATGGATTCGCGCGAGAAACGCGACGAGGGAACGGGTTAAAACCGCGTGGTCGGTGCATACTATCGTCTAGTGATGTAACCCGTCGACGACGACGACGACGACGACGTCGACGGAGCGAATTGCCGAGGCTCGTTTCGCTTCGCCACGAAATTCCGTCGGCAGCCGTGCGATAATCAAAGAACCCACCGCAAACTAATTCCAACACGCATCACAGCCGTATCACAGTCGTAACGCATGTGCGAAATACATATATATATATGCACGTGCATAAAACAAATAGCGACAACACTCGTCAACGCGATTGACGTTTATTAAAATTGAAAATCTATTCACGTGATGAAACAAATTGGTCACGTCTTCTCGACGTCGGGCAAACGAAACGTTCAAACGTTTGTCAAACGTTTCTACAATTATTGTAATTATAGAAAAATAATGTTTCCTATTCAAATTTTTTTTTTTATTCAAATAAATATTATTATTTTTAATTTATATTTTTATAATTTTTTTTAATCTGTTTAAATTAACATCATTTCTTTTTATTTTGGATGTTTCGTCTTTTTTTTTTTTATAGGCAAGGCTCATTGCACCTTCGATGGGAAATAAGATTTGCAAAAAAAAATTTAGTCGAATTAAAGATTCCCAATTGAATGGATTTTACTGATTTTTGATTGTTATTCGACGTTTGGCTATATAGTATGACAGACCGAGAGCGCGAGATAAAGATGAAGATATAAAAAAAGAGAAAGGAAGAGAGAGAGAGAGAGAGAGAGAGAGAGAGAGAGAGAGACTCGATGACTGGCAATGAGCTCGGTTCGTTTCCAGTGAAAGTCACACGAAATACTTGGAAGCCTGCACCAAGTGACGAGGCAACACGACGACATCATCACACACACACATACATATATATATAATACATATATATTCTGCGATAACGAAAGCGAGGGACAGATTCGACGATGCTAAAAATTTCCGCTCATTCCAGTCGCCTCTCGCTATTTTTTTTTTTCAAATTATCATTATTATTATATCAAAATATTACAACTATTATAAAAATATTATTGTTGATTGTCAAATTTATGTTTATAATAATTTTCATTCTTTTTAAATATTTTTTTCAATGACTGCCCTATTGCCATTTTAATTTCACAAATTTTCGGATTTTATCATTTCAGTCTTTCTCTCTCTCTCTCTTTTTTATTGTCCTATCTCTTTTTCATCCTAGCTCGAACAATTATTATTTTTCGCAACTAAGCCTCGTGTCACGACACACGTTCCTCCGTTCTGGCTTGTTCGTTTGCCTCGCAAGCCAATTATTTTTCATCGTCGTCCGCGATGTTGGGAAAACCCCAGCCCCCCCCCCCCCCCCCCCCGGTCCCCCTTCGCCACCGCACAGCCGTATCGTCGATTCGTTCGGGCATTATACTCGTTCGACGCTCATTCATTCCTCGAACATTATTTTTTCCATCGTCCAGATGACCGACATTGCATACCGGGTGTTCCATCCGTAAAAGAACAGTTTAAAAACAACTCCTTTCAAATTGCTTTGATATCGTGATTAAAGTCGAAATAAAATAAAATAAAATAAAATGAAATAAAATAAATCAAAATAAAATAAAATAAATCAAAATAGTTTTTGAATAAAATAAAAAATAAATGATATTATGCTTGCAAAATAAAAAACATGAACTGTTAGAGGATGGATATCATTATCACTGAGTTTCTCCTTTCAAGCCCTAAAACTTTCATCTCAACCATTTCGTTGTCAAACCTTTTTCCAAAGAGTTAACTCAACTATTAGTTTTTTTTTTTTTCTCCAAATAGGACACCCTGTATATACGTGCACTCGGCACACGAACAAACATATACATATATATACTTGATCGAGACGAGGACAACCAAAACGAGACTATTAAAAATCCGTCTACGTTACAATCCCTCGATGATAAAAATCCGAAGTTGGAAATTCCAAAAACTATTTGTCCGTCACATCGTAATTTCGTTTCACGTTTTTTTTTTTTCGACGCCTTCGACGCAATTTCAAGCAATCGAGCTTCGAACAAGAAAAAGACCATTCATTCGTTTAAACGATTGTTTTGCTGTTCATTGTTTTTATTATTATTATTATTATTATTATTCATTATTTTTCCATTGAATTTGCGGACGTGACGACGAGAGACATACACGACGGCGCGCATCGGACATTGCGAATTTGTGGGAGAGTCCTGGTCACGTGACTCCGGGGGAATCCCCGCGGATTTTGTGGCGGTTCGAGAACGGCGCGCGCGCGCATGCGTTTACAAAATCGCGAGCTTTATTTTTTTTCACACAATCATTTTTGCACAACAGATCGTTCGAAATTCCGTGGATAAAATAATAATAATAATGAAAAAATTGCCATTGAATATCGTCATCGCTTGTTATAGGAATTAAGTCGCATGATCGTGGCTCTTACAGTGGCTCTTAGAACGTGTTCGAGCAAGGCCAAAGGCCTCGAACATGCGACAAACAAAGTGAGCCAACCATTCCAACGATTCAACATTTTGACGAATCGATTAGAAAAAAATTACGATTGAAAAAAAAAGAATTGAAGGAAAAACAAATTTTCGAATGAACAAATGTCCATTTTCAACAATAAATGAATAAATAAAAAAAATTGTTGAAATAAATTTGTAAATAAATTCAATCGACGATAAAAATGTCGAAAAATGAAAATCAATGATTTAAAAAATAAACAACACCCAAAACTTTGATGAAAATGTAAATAAAAATTAAAGATTCGACGAACAAACGTTGAAAAAAATTATAAAATAATTTTTCAATATAATTTGCGATTGGAGATGAATTTGACAGAGTGAAAATAAACATTGAGAATAATTCGTAGGAAAAAAATGAGGCCAAAAGATTCTCGATAAACAGTTGACAATAATTGCCGGGGATTTCCGATTTCGTAACCCCATTCCGAGGTCATACCGATACCGTTTCATCGTGGCCGAGAGCCCCCACGAATTTTTATTCGCGAAATAAAATCGGAGAACGTTATTATTCAAGGTTCTTTTTTTTCTTTCTCAAACACAGAGACAACCGTTCCGACTCGCGGGTCCCCTCGTCGATGCGGAAGACGTTTTGAAATGAAAAAAAAAAAAAAATGTATTCGACTTTCGAGGTGACTCGAGTTCGCCCATCAAACACTATAAAGAAATATATATAAATATATTCGATGCCCGTTCAATTAAATTTAATTTTGTTGATTTTTTTAATTCGACAACCTCGAATAAAAATTCCTAAAAAAAAAACCTAGAAATTCACGCGATTGTCATAAACGAATAAATTGAAATATCGAAACGCCTCAATCGCAATCTACGTTCCATTGTTGTTTTCAATTTTTCTACGAGAACCGATGAGAACGATTTCAGAGTGAAGAATTGTTTGTTTGTTTGTTTTTTTTTTTTTTTAATTTTAATTTCTTTTTTAACGACCGCACGACGAAGGTATCATCATTCTGCCACGAGATTTTCCGATGTGTCACTGACACTTCGCCATATCTCAAGAATTAATCGACACGACGAAGAATTATCATCATCCGCGAATGGATTGAATTACGTTCTCGCGTAAATTCCCTTCACGAGTCATCGACGCGGATGAATGGGAAAAAAAATAGTAGTTGAAAAAAAAAATCGTAATTGATCGATGATCACACAATCACAAATGTCTTTTCGCCATTAAATATTTTAAATATCAATATCTCGATTAATATTTCATTTAAATATAATAAACAGATATATCTATTCGAATAATAATAATAATAATAATAATAATAAATGAATTAAATGATAATAACTTATTCAGAAATAAGTTAGAAAGAAGAAGAAAATGTACAAAAATGTACAAAAGTTAAAAAAAACGGAAGCTCGTGTAATTCTTCAGAGAAGCAATAAACAAAATAAATATCCAACAACAATAATAATTATAATAATAATTAAAATCAAAACTCACCGTCATAATTTCTTTGTTCGAGATCCTGCGGCAATGCGGGCACGCGTTTTCCATTGGCGAGAAAATTTCTCTCTATCGTCGACAACGGATCGGTGAGAGCTTTCGCGCATCCGATGTCGCCGGAAGCGCATGCCAGATGCAACGCCGTGTTACCGCGAAAATCCCGAAGAGCCGGATTTGCACCGGCCAGAACGAGTCTGCGAGCTATGCGGGGTTGTCTCGTGAGCACAGCGAGATGCAACGGGCCTTGACAATCGTCGTTCAGAATGTTCAGCAGACAAGGATGTGGCGCCATTCTTATCAGACTGAATGTTGCTTCCAAAAAACCCTGGACTATGGCAATGTGGAGCTGGCTGCAAATAATTAAAAAAAAAAACAAACGAATTAATTAATTGTTAATCCGAATAAAAAAAAAATAGATAAAACCGAAATGATTTAATTTTAGGATTTCTTTCTATCTTTTAAATGAATATTTGTTTATTATGCAACTTCCGTTGGGTTATTTAATTATTTTTTTTCTACATCTTGTTGGAGTGTTTTTGTTTATTCGTTTTATTTTTTTTGTGTTGCTTTTTTAGTCCGTAAAAAATGTTGTTTCTCTTTTTTTCGTGCATCGAATGACGCAATCACGGGGAAATTTAGTTCGTCATTCGCGGTTTGTGTGACGTTCTTTGAGATCCGCGTGAGTGGAAAATAATGATGATGATGATGATGATGAAGAAACGAAGCGCGGTTTGTTTATTAAAAATCTCGTGACCCTTTAAACGATTGTTATTATTATTGTTTTCTAGGTTTTCCATGAGAAATCTATATAAAACTAACAAATATTTCCAAATTCGTTATTACCGCTTCGATTATTGACATTATCAATTATTTTCATGAATCTTACAATATAGAAATATAATAAATAGTAATATCAATAATAATAATAATAATCTAAACTTTTGCACCAATAAAAGCAACAAAAAAAACTATAACTCAGTCAATAAACAATAAATCCAATAAATTTGGAAAACACGCTCTTTTTTTCAAAAGATAAATCTTGCAAAATTAAAAAATTGTAATTCAGTCACAAGAAATTGCATTTAATCACGCGAGGCACCCCAAAAATTTTAAATTATCGCGAATTCGACTATTTCTTTTCGTTTTAATTATCAATAATTTTTTCAATCGTTAATAATTTTCAATATAATTGATACTCACGTATCACCGTCGTCGTCCTGTGTGTAATACAGTTTCCAGGGTTCCTGACAATATTGTTGCAGCTGGGCAGCTTCCTCCTCTTCCCGATTTTGATTCTGTTCCCGATTGTTTCGACGATTTTTCACAACGTCGATTTTCGCGCTGATCGGACGTAATTCAAGCACGGGTTCAGATTGTACTTTCACGCTACCGAGACGATTGAGATGCGGTTGTTCGATGGTCAATTGGCTCAGGCTCTCGGTAAGCACGAGATCGAGACCGCTGTCGGCTCTCATCGATTCTGATCCAACGGCCCCGTCCAGGCCGCTACTTTCGCATCCGATATTCGTCGAACGATCGTTCTCGCCCAACTTCGACGTCTTCGATCTCGTTGTCTCCGAATCTTCGCCCCGTCGATTCAAACCCGACGATGTACGTCGCAAATTCGTCGATTCTTCGTTATCCTGATCGATCGAATCCGACGACGACAATATATTTCCACCGGACGATATAAATCCGGAATCGACGATTCCCGAATCCAAAAAATTTGAACTTTCGTTGCGATTGGTTTTTTCGTTATCTGCAACATCGTTATCCATCATCGTGCTATCAACGCTCTTTTGTTGCCACATTTTGCAATAATTTTAGCAAAATTTAAAACTCCAATTGTTTGAAAAAAAAATTTTTCTTCTATTTTCGCGTTATTATTATTATTATTATTATTTTTTTCGGAGAAACTTTATCGAATTTTTTAAATATTATTATTTATGCATTTCTTTCTCTATTTTTTTTAAAAATTGATAATTGTTATTTTTTTTTTTTGGTTCGAAGATATCGCGATTTGTCGTTAAAATAGTTTTGTTGTTGTTTTTGTGTACGTTTTTTGTGTACGTTCGCAAATGTGAATAATCACGAGACAACTAAATGCGCGGGAAAATTTGAAATTGCAAATTTCGCGCGGGGTTTAGAATTTCACGCTGAGGCGCAGGCGCGTCAAGTTCGTCGCGGTTTTTTCGGTTTTCCGCGGTGAGAAAGGATTATGGGACGATGATTATCGTGGCAGAGCCGAAGAGAAGTCGGTTGGACTTTCCCAGAGAGACCAGTTCGATCGGATGTGAAACTCGATTCACGATCCACACAAGATCGCACTAATTCACGAACGAACGAATATTCTCATCGATCGTCCATTCGCTCGACCGAAAATTTCGATTATTTTCTTTATCTTCGTTTTTTTTTTTTTTCAATTCAAATTTCGCGGTTCGACAATTCGTTGGCGCAACTCATTGAAGATTGTCGCAGGTCGTAAATTCGTACGTCGCAAGTGGTCATTCGTGATTTAACCCATAAATCGTTTTTTTTTTCTTGTTTTTTCAAGGTTCACAGATCCGAGTTTGTCGTTTGCCACAAAATCGTGGAATTTTCGATTATCGAGATTATTATTTCGTTTCGTTATTTTTATTTATTTTTTTTTAATTTCGAGGCGTGCTCTGTGTATAAAGTCGCGTACTACAGACAAGTGACACGAGAGTGGATCACGATTGGCGCTCCGAACCAGTTTTTCCGTGTCCACACACACACACACACACACGAACACACACGTGCGCGCGCAGCTTGCACACCAACAACACACACGATGTCACTCAAAGTCCAGTCGATTTGTTTGTCGATAATTCGATTTGTCGTCGACTCGGAGTTGATTATCGAAGAAAATATGCGAGAAGAAATTCTCATGCGCATCGACGGACAGATTCTCGCGACACCACGCGCACCCACACACGCGCACACCTTCGACAATGGATTCCTTCGCGTTGGTTTATTCGCTCAGAAATGTCTCTTTCGTTCTTTTATTTTGTCACTCAACTAGACTGAATCGTCTCGAGTATCGAGATATCGAACAATAACCAATAATGAAAAAATATTGAAACAAAAGAACACCACTTTCAATCTTTCGTGTTTCGTTTTGATCCGAACTGTATTACAACCCGAGAGTTATTTTCGTTTGTTTGTTTTTTATTTCTGTTTTAGAGACAGAGACGAGATGTGATAATCGTGTTGGTGATGGTTGTGAGCTTGGAAGCTGACTGAATTCCTCGGGTTCGGAACGCTTGGGGTAAATCAACGCGAGCGGGGTTAACCCCTCTCCTGTCTCGCCCCCTCTCCACCGCCAACTACGTCTGGCATTGGTGCGGCACAGCGCCGTCTGGCGGCGCGTCGACGGGATATACGCGAATCACGGAGAGGAAGGAGGGCATGTGGCAAGCAACACGAGGCAGACGAGCCATTTCTCTCGCAGTTTTTCTACATTCAACACAATTGAACGTGGCGAGACGAAGGGGGAGGGGGGAAGAGGGGTAAGCCTTGGGAAAACCCATCGTCCTCGGCCAGCTGCCCTGGGAATCGCTCACACTGCAGGGGACTACAAATTTTGTAATTTACCGTTTTTTTCATGTTTCGGGAGTTCCATGACTTCGATCTCATATATATATATTCTACTACTCAATATTTATATATTATATTTTTATTAAAATAAAAAACAATTCGTTGACTCGATTATTTAATTGATTAATTAATTTCTGCAGCCTCGATGCCCCGAAGAGGAACATCGCGTCGCGTCTTTTATGCTGCTCAGAGAAACATACTGTCACGATATATGTATTTCTATGTAAATAAAGTTGGTACATCATAATAGAATCAATGATGAACATTATTTTCTTTATAGAACTTGATTTTGGAGTTTTTAACAAACAATTTATCGTTCCCAAAGCTTTTTCCAAGATGGCGGATCGATGGCAGGGAATGTTGTGCAGTTAGATTGTTTTTGAGGTTCAATTGACTCTGTTCATTGTCGGTGGTGATGGGTTTAAGCCACGATATAGAAAATTGGAATATTCTGCTTTTGGACGAGACAGTATATTGCGTTTTGTGGGGATTGTTGTTACAACTGCACGAATAATGGGACGACTGTTGTGCGGCCCCATAAAAGCGAAGGTGCACCTGACGATTGTCCCAAACAGCTTATAGCCCGTAGACCGCGTCGTTCACACGAGAGATCACGACCGTGCAGAGTTTCACGGTATTGTCGTCGTTGCACCTGTTGTTGTAGACATTTTTTTTTTCGTGGGGATAGTTTGGTAAATAGAAAATTTGGATTTAATTTTGGCGCCTCTGTGTCGATGATGAAAAAGCAGTGCCGGATTGAGTCGGCGCGGGGCCCGTGGACTAATTGTCATTGGATCTCCGAGCAAACAGTCGAATGTCGGGGCAAAGGCGCGGGATATTTGAATTATGATTTTCACAAAGTTGTCATAACCTAGATTTCTCAAATTAACCTACTTTCATCTGAAATTTCGCGTATAAAAAATTCTCAATCGAGCCTTCCCAATTTCCTCATCATCTTCATTTCCATTTTCGTTCCTCTTTTCCTCTCCTTCGAATTAAAAAAAAATTGAAAATACAATTTTCCATCTTATAAAACGAAAAACAATTTTTCGTTTGCATCGCCATTTTTCGAAATGGCGTTTGAGAAAAAAGACGTAACTTCGTAAGCATTGGCATTACGAAGTCAAATATTTATCTTTGAAATTACAAAATGACGGAAATTCGTAAACACGACAAAACCATTCGAGTCGAAAGAGTCATGGGGGTAAGGGTGTAGGGTTTGTGAAGGAGGAGGGGGGGGGGGGTAATAAAGGGGACTGGTGGCCGGCATGCTATTAGGATTTCACCAAGTCACGTACACACAAATCCATCGTGACCGCCATTGTCGCTACCCAAAATTTTTTTTTTTTCATACATAACCTAGTGCGATTACTCGGGCAATATAATGGCGAATATAATAACACGCGGATGAATAAGTCACTAATACCACAATAACAAACGAAATATTTGTCGAAAAATCCGAAGGATTAGAGTCAAAAGGCTTAATAAGGGGTGAGTGAATCATGGATGGAATTGTGCCTCCGGAGGCCTTTGGATCGTCCTGTGTGGACCCCGAAGAACGCACGATGGCGCTTCCGGTGGAAATTCGCACGGGGCCCAACGAAAACCGATGACGCAACGATTATCGAATGGGTGATTGTAAATTTTCGAAATTTGCTAAATCCCTCGTTCGATCATTCGGACCACGTTGACTGGGATGTGGGAAAAATTCTTCAACACGTGTGTCATCAATATGGCTGAGTTATATCTCAGCCGCGTTCTGACTAACCTCATTGTCATTGTGGGAATTACGATGGTTTTTCCAGGGTTTGTGTATGAGAAACGACATTTCTCGTTCTCACAATAGGATCTGTTATGGTAAAGCATATTCAGCCTGTTTAGAGGTCCTCGGCGGTTATCCCAATCGGTTCGGGGTGTTGTGTTACTGCTCGGTCGGTAACGCAAAACTGCAAACTATTGTTCTCGGCAACGATTGACGTTAGCGATGAGACACGAGAACGTTCGACTGCTTCCAAAATTTCCGCAGTCATACGTTCTCGTTTTATATCCGAGAGTTTTACAGTGACGGAGAATAATGCGTTGCAGACATTCGACTATCTCCCTCGCACTTCTCGGACATATCGATATTTGGAAAAAATATAATTTTCAACAATTTATGAACCGTTTTGACGACGGAGAGAGATCGAAGAAAAGTTTGGAGATTCGTTGTTCTCAAAACCAACAAAATCAATCAACCATTTTTGGAAAATGGGAAAATTTGGCATGTGTGTGAGACGCGAAATATTTTTTTTGTTTTCGGGAATTATCCACGTGAAAATGTGGAGGTTCTGAAAATAGCGTCCCAAGGTTTTCCCGCGGTCGAACGAGGAGTCGTACACGAATATGCTTATCGTAGGTTTTTCCAGACCAGATTGCCACAACGTTGACCCGAAACGTGAAAGGCTTACAAGCTCGTTCATCGCATCGACCAGCATGTTTTGCAAATCGTTTTGAGGGGATATCCCCATCCGCTTCCAATCATCAGTTTGAAAAATTATTACACACAATTGACCGATGAAAAACAATTCTGCCGCTCCCCCTTAATTTTCACTCGCGAAAAATTGGAAAATCTGTTGATTGAAACTGTTGATGAAACAAAAGAAAACTAGAGTCGTAACGAGATTCAAAGCCGATATAATAATATTTGTTAATAATAATAGCGATGAATGAAAATATTATTACTCTTATTATTATTATTAAAATTCGATGAAAATAATGAACAATCGACACGTGCCCGATAGTCGTTTGATTCACGTGGGTGACGTCGATTCGAAAATTCCGACCGATTATATCCGATCAAAAGTTTTTGTAATTGTGTGTTTTATGAAACGAGAGAAAGTTTTTTTTTCTTCTTTTTTTTTCACCAACAAAGATAACGAAAGTCACCTACGGCTAAAATGGTAAAAGCCGAGAACGAGCCGGGGGATTCCCCGATATCTCGTCGAGCCTCCTACTCGGTTTATCGGATTGGTAATCGCGAGATTCGTTATCGATATTTCGTTACCCAAACGATTCAACGATGGATTATATTTTTTTTCCATTGACGAACAACGTAGAATTGTTGAAATTGTGATGTGCGATTTGTGTGATCAACCCACAATTCGATGGCGATTTTTTTTGAGGCGATGCGGTGCATCGTCGCGTTGGTCGTATCTTTCGCCGGGAGTGCGAGAGAGACGGCGCTAGCGGCGCTCGCTGCGGACCGAGAGAGACAGAGATAGCGCAACGCCTCGAGTGATGAAATTAGGGATTAGCGGTTTACCCGATGATTTTTTTTTCTTCATTTTTGTTCGGTAGGTCGATGATGTGGTCTCTCGGGCTGGCGAAGGTATTTCCCGGTTTCACGAGTATGTCTCTATATATATATATGTCCATGTATATGTATAATATATATATGTCACACGGTCCTCGGATGTGTCTCTCTCTCTCTCTCGACTTGAGTGACGGATGCCACGTGTTTGACAAACGAAAGGAAAGTACCGTGAGTCAATTGGGGGGGGGGGGGGGGGGGCGAGAGGCACCGATGAAAGCCGTGAAAGTTTGCTATGGAATTTTTTTTTTCAACTCGCGGGCGTTTTTCGTATCTGCGGGGAATGATAATAGCGGTGTATGTTCTACCGGCTCTTATCGAAGACCTCTCTCGCTATCAACCGATCCACGGAGACTCGCGACGACCTCATTTTTTTTTCTTCCTTTCAAGGTACATCTGAAATTGCAAGCGATTGTCACACCTTTGCGATGCGTAAGATTCGAACGTTGGATGAAGACGCAAAACAATTTTTTTTTAATGTTGTATTCATTGTTTTTGTTTTTCAAAACTATTTTTTTTTGTGTTTGTCAAAAAATATTTCTTTTGTTTTTGTTCTGAAAGTTTTGAAAGCCTTGGTATTTTTCAGATTCAATTTTAAACATTAATTTAGAATATTTGAAGAGATTTAAGGATTTTTTTTTTATTTAATCACATCGCAGTTTTTTTTTTAAAGATGTCTATCGGGCTATTGATAACGAAAAATTGTCGTGGTTATTCTCGTGGATCGTTTTTTTCTACGATAAAATATTCGGACGTGATGCATGTGACATTGACGTTTCGTATAATCAACGAGTCGCGAATATGTATTTTTTTTTAAATAGAACTACGTTCGATCGGTCGATGGCGCAGCTGATTTAATTGTCAAACGCATTACTGACGTACGAGTTTTATCGATCGTCTTGTTATAATATCGCTGTTCGTGTGTGTGCGAGTGTGTGTTAAAGTGTGTGAGTGTCAAGTTTGTGCAGTTGTCGCAAATTCATACACCACACGACCACATAAGTTAAGATATCTTTTCAGAAACTCCCCAACTTAGAAAAAAAATTAATAAAATAAAAATGATATTTAAAATACTTTTTGCAATAAATAAATCTGTGTATAATAAATTAGAATTTTAATGGTTCGACAATGGATAATTTAATTTCCTTGTGAGTAAAAAAGTTGATAACAGAAATAATCATTCGTAAAATAAAAATTACGTTTGCAATACTTTTTCCAACTCAACTCTGATCAATCAATCAATCGTCCAAAAATTTATAATGTCATTTCGTTTTTTTTGACAATTATGAATAATTTACACGAACGATTCTTTTGTGGTGCATCATAATATTTTTATAAATTTTATAATCCATAATCATTATGTCAGAAAAATGATTAATTATCTTTGGTAAAATTTTCATTTTATTTTTTATGATGCATAATGATGTTCAATGATTGTTATAATTCGTGATCATTTTTTGTCAAACGATAAAGTAATATGTCTATCATTTTGGACATGCCCATTCCTGCCCCCCACCACGCTAACACGACCAATAGGGTTTTTCCAAAAACCATGTTTTCACATGGGGAAGGAAAAGAAGGCTATTTTTCAACCCCGGAGTGGGGGAAACTTGACTTTTCCGGTCGTGGCTAATTGGATTGACTCCTGAGAACTTAACCCATTCGGTCCTGTGGTGTACACATTGCCCCCTCCCTTCTCTCCCCCCCCCACCCCCCAATATTTATCCTACAATAACCATTCACGATATTTACGTAACCCACGTTCTCTACAAAATTCAAGCAATAACGAAAAAATGACATCTGATGAAATTTTTTTTATCGATAATTAAAAAATTAATTCAACATTTATTCTTTTTTAAAATTTATTCATCCGATTTTTTTTTCAAATTTAAATGGAAAATCAATTTTCAATTTCAGTTTGACCAATTGAATTTTTCGACTGTCATCAAGGATTTTTCTAACCCCCATCAACATTTTTTTTCCCCCGATCTATCATTCAATGTCATTAATTCGATCTGCATTAAAATAAAAAAAATCTGCATAAACTTCGAGACGACGAAATTAAAAGAAAAACAAAAATTGATCGAATTAAATTGAATTTGATACAAAAAAAAAAGAAAAAACTCACCTAAAACAATCCACAATAATAATCGTCCAGTAACGTAGTGTCCAAAGGGTTAATGAACCCGTCTTCAATAACTGTCAAGTGTCACGTTGCACAATTAAAAAGAGTGTCTCGTCGTCTCCTATCATCGAAACTCCAAATTTGTTTTCTCATCCCGTACTGCGCAGACTCGTTAGATCCAAATACGCGATTCAAATTAAAAAAAAAAAAACGCGGGAAAATTTGAAAAGCACGAAATAGTCGATGGTCAACGATAAATCTTTTAGATCTCGTTGCGTTACGTCGAAATGTTTTGACGTTATGTCAAGTTTAGTGAGTAAAGAATGATGGAGTAATGAAGCCAAGACGAGGGAACACGAACGACTGATCCGTGCGTTCGCTGTCACGAAAATGTCAATGCGTTTTAAATGCGTTTAACGCGGGTGAACGATGCTGGCGCCTCGTGTGCGCCCCTCTTTCTTTCTTTCTTTTTCTTTTTTTGTTCTTCTTCGTTATTCTTCTTCTTTTGCTCGGATACACAAACATGGGGCTTCGGTACCAGCGGAAAATCGAGGTGGAAACACTTCAACCGTAACCGAAAGTCATACACGGACGCCTTAGATTTGGGGAAATACCTAACAATAAAGGCCCGTATGTACACATGCGGGATTAACAAATTTTCCCCATGAGGATTTTCTGGTCTGGAGTTTGGCTTGTCTGGCCGGTCGGGGGTGGGGGGCTACTGATCCCGAAAACTCGTGGAAAACATTGGGAAAAATAATGCAGATCGATGGATCAAGATCTAGAGATGATCGAAGACGAAAAAATGAAAAAGAAAAAAAAGAAATTGCGATGAAGCAAAAGTTGGGATAAAGATGTTAACTGGGTCGAAGTGGCCAATGGATTTTGGGAATTTTCTAGCTTTCAAAGGATTTCCCATGTTTTTCCAAAGTTTCGTTGGTGCACCGTGACAGCGATGATGTTGTCTCGGTCGATCGTTGAAAAAAAATCTACAGAGATAATATGACTGTTGACTCAAAGTCTAATCGCACGGACGACCAGTCAACGAGTCGGTAATTATCGCGACCGAGGATCTGCGGGGGAATCCGAAGTCCGGAGGATGGGGAAGTTTTCTGAGTTCTTCGAGGGTCACGCCTTTTTCTTGGAAAACAATTGTTCATCGATTTGCTAACGCGGACGAGCGAGATTTTTCATTCGTTATCTGTTAACGTTGCCGATTTGACGAACGATTGATCCGACGACATTTTTTTATCGATCACCAAAGTCAAGGGGATCGACAGCTGATTCTTATTGTAATTATGATTAATTAAATATTGTCGAATCGGATCCCAAGGCTTTGTAAAAAAATAAAAAACGTCATTCTAAAAATCTGAAAAAATTTGTGAGTGATGCTCAGGGTTTCTACTTTACCGTGAAATTTTTAAATATAAAGTTTACGGATCTTATTGATCATAAAAATAACAATAAACAAATAAAATTTTGGAAAATGCGGATTTTTTTTTCTCTGTCTTTTGACCCTGTTTTTCTCGAAAACTTGAGCCAATTCACTATTTTCGGTGCGGGATTCGTGTTCTACGGGAGAAAAATTAAAAAAAAAAAGCAACGAAAATCGATGGAGTTTTTTTTTTGATTTTTTGAAAACAATTTATTTTGATTTATAAAAAAATAATAATAACATTTTAATGTGTAGTACGCTGCGGCGACAGAGACTGGCCCTGTTTTTCCCCTAGTACGTTATCACAATCTTATCCGCACGGTTATTCCCCGAATCGTTGTCCCCCGGACGGTCACAACGTCATCGACGCGAATGCGTTGTGTTAAGAGGTCACGTGTTCGAGGAATCCTTGTCTGACCAGAGGTTCGCACAGCGCTCGTGGCAACAAGTGATGAGTATTTTGTTTCAAGTTGACGACCTGGCCGTTATCCAATTCCAGTTTGCCATAATCGGCGAGGCATCTCACCTAACAACATAATGGACCAGATTTGTTTTTTTTTTTTTCCTCTTCATTCTTACTTTGAACGGTTTTGCAATGAAAATTTCTCAATGAGTAATAAAAATGAATTTTCACCTCGATGTAAAGCGACTTTGGCGGTAAAATGTCCATCGTGAGATTCAAACCGTGATTGTCGCCTATGGATCTCATATAAGTGGCTAGCGATTTGCTGTAAGACTGAAACCACTGAATTTCGGGCGGCAAAAGATTGGCCATTACTTCGGGCGGCAATATACTGCCGAATTCCCAACGTATCTGTCTCAATCGGCGCATGCGATTGTGAAGATAGGCCAGTAGACAACGCTTGTTGCGATTGAGTACAGTGTGACGAAACTGAACCGACATGTAGAACGACGAGTCGCCGGCGATCATGCTCTGTCTGCGAAACGGTCATGATCGTGATTAATGACTACTGTCGATCGACGGAATTTACAATATTTTGATTTTTCGTCAATGTCGAAGCTACATAGTCGATCTAATAATTACCAATTCATCCATGGAAATTAGCAACGACTGCATTGAAAATTAAATTATTGAGATGTAATTCGATAATTCAATAATTCAAATTTTAAGCAAGAAGGATTTGCAAAAAAATACATACGCATCGGCAGTATTGGCTGTGTAGAGACTCTGCATTTCTTCCAAAACCTGACGAACCACTGGATCCTACAACAAAAATTAATAATATTGAACTCCATTACACAAACTGTAAAACAAAATTTTGGAAATTCAAAAGAGAGGTTAAGTACGAACGATGTACTCACGTTGAAAGGACGTATATCGTCCGACATGTCAAGCTCGGAAATGAGCTTGAAAGCTTCTTTGCCATACATTTTTCACGTTTACGATGAAAAAATTGCAAAAATGACGAAACCAACGAAGGAAAATGAGATCGATGATCGAAACTCGGTGGTTGATGGAAATTGTTTGGTAAATCGGTTACGCGCTTTTTTTTCATTGTTTACGAACAATCAGAGCCATCTGTGTGATAATGATGCAAGGTTGGGATCTCAGGGATGAGAGCGTCGCCAGTGGCGAAACTTTTCATCTATGAGAATTTTCTCAAACAGCGATAACGATCTCCGCATCTCTGTGTGGGATGACTGTCGATGACCGAAAAACGCTTCGTCTCAAGGAGCATGCGCATGAGAACCCACGTAATCTCGTCACGCTATCAAAAATCGAGTCCACAATGCCTCAATCGTATCTTCGTTGTCTGTAGTATCTCTCGAAGCTTCGAGAGGCGCTGATCACGCGTTCAGCTTCGAGAACCTTCCGAATTTCGGACACACACACACTTACACCGGTATCCGTGTGAAATCGTCGTGAATCGTGAACGAGCAGTAGCGAGGCAGTGAATCGCGAGATCTCGACAATCTCAGTTTCATCAACGAAACCGAACAAACCTCGACTATCCGACACGTGAAAATTTTCATTCAATTAGAAACAACGAATAAAAAAAAAACAATACTTCGTCATGGATCAGGTAAATGCGATCTGCGGCAAAATCTTTTTTTTTTCTTTCAAAGAGTTGTTTCGTCGAACTTCGTCTCTTTCTCCATTCACCGGTAACCGAGTGGCAGACAAAAACGGAGAAAAAGAATTATCGAGGAAACATTGAATCCACGCTTTACGTTTCATCGACTGTTTCGACGATGAGTCTTCTTGTGTCGCTTATCTCGCTACTTTATCGACGTCCAATGCTTTTTTATATATATATATATATTTTTCTACTTTGTCGGCGATTCACACGCGCGTCTTCGCAAATTCTGGAATTTTCGACACTTTTTTTTTTCTTTGCCTCGTTTATTCGAATTTCTAACCTTGTTACGATCAACTTCATCGTGTAATGAATTTTTTTTTCATCTTAGTATTCGACCACGTGCTGCTCCGATTTTTACAGTTGGAGTAGTACTGATTTTGTTTTTTTGAAAAATTTTAATGAAGGTCGATGACGTTCTCGGCTTGAACGGTCTACGCTCTAAAAAACTTACGCGCACTTAACCGCATTTCGAATTGCAGGTTGCGTCGCTGAAGGACAAAGGAAACTTGGCGCTGCAGGAGGGAAAGTTTCAGGACGCGATAAAGCACTACACCGAAGCCATAGCTCTGGACGCCACCAATCATGTGCTCTACAGCAACAGATCCGCGGCCTACGCCAAAGCCGAAGATTACGAAAAGGCGTTGTCAGACGCGGAACAAACGGTAAAATTGAAACCCGATTGGGCAAAGGGTTATTCCAGAATGGGAAGCGCTCTGGCTTTCCTCGGCAGAACCGAAGCGTCCAAAAAAGCTTACGAATCTGCGATCGAACGCGATCCCGCCAACGAACAATATCGTCAGAGTTTGAGAGAACTGGACGCCCAAAATTTTTCCAATCCCTTCAATTCGCCTGCGGTGATGATGAAATTGCGAAACGATCCTAGAACGCGCGCCTATCTGGACGATCCGGAGTATCTGAAGCTTCTTCACGAGCTCAGAACGGACGGTCGTAACATAAAACTGGAAGATCCTCGAGTTCTGACCACCCTAACCGTACTTTTGGAGCCGAACATGGGAGGCGGCGGCGGCGGCGCCGGCGGCGAACCCATGGACGTCGATCCGCCCAAACGTCGCGAACCTCCAAAGACCCAAACGCAAAAACCCGAACCCAAACCCGACGACAATCTGACGCCGGAGAAGCGCGAAGCACTCGAAGAAAAGAAAAAAGGCAACGACGCTTACAAGAAAAAAGATTTTGAAAACGCTTTGAAACATTACAATCGCGCCACCGAACTCGATCCCACGGAAATCACGTTTCTCACCAACATCGCTGCGGTTTATTACGAAAAAGGCGAGTACGACGAATGCATAAAGCAGTGCGAAAAAGCCATCGAGATCGGACGTGAAAATCGCGCGGATTTCAAACTAATAGCCAAGGCGTTCATGCGAATCGGTCATTCGTACAAAAAATTGTCAAATTGGAAACAGGCGAAGATTTATTACGAAAAATCCATGTCCGAGCACAGAACGCCGGAAATCAAAACATTGCTGTCGGACATTGAACAAAAAATCAAGGAGGAAGAACGCAAGGCTTACATAGATCCGGTCAAAGCCGAGGAGGAGAAAGAATTGGGAAATCAAAAGTACAAGGACGGGGATTACGCGAGTGCGGTCAAACATTATTCCGAGGCGGTCAGACGAAATCCCGACGAGGCGAAATATTACAGCAATCGTGCGGCTTGTTACACCAAACTCGCGGCCTTCGATTTGGGTCTGAAAGATTGCGAAAAATGCACGGAACTCGATCCAAAATTCACCAAAGGTTGGATAAGAAAAGGAAAAATTTTGCAGGGCATGCAACAACACAGAAACGCGGTTAAGGCTTATCAAACGGCTTTGGAACTCGATCCTAACAACAGCGAGGCACTCGAAGGTTTTCGCAGTTGTTCAGTTTCTTACGACGCCAATCCCGAGGAACTCAGAAAACGCGCATTTTCCGATCCCGAGGTCAACAATATATTACGGGATCCGGCTATGCGCATGATTCTCGAACAGATGCAGAGCGATCCGAAAGCGTTGCAGGAGTAAGTGCATTTTTTTTATATCTTTTTCGATATTTTTTTCAACCCTCGGCTGGCCAATGGGGGTCTTTTCTACCCCCGGACACGAAAAAGCTTGCTGAAAGCAAACGATTGATTTTTTTTGGCTTGGAAAAATTCTAATACATTATTTGATACTCTCTTTAAGAGTAGCCATTGATTATTTCGTTCAAATTAATTTATTTATCCACGATTATTTTGTGTTTGCAGGCACATGAAGAATCCTCAAATAGCCGCGAAAATTCAAAAGCTGTTGGAATCCGGTCTGGTGGCCATTCACTGAAATTCCATAAACGCAACGAAAAAAATATCGAAGCGACCGAATAGAAAGAAGAAGAAGAAGAAGAAGAAGCTGAAAAAAATAATAAAAATTGTACACATTACGGGACATTAACACGCCTACATTTAATAGCGCTGGTGCATTAAAGGATCCTCATTCGTTGCCGATTCCCTCGAATTTTGCGATAGCGAGGATCGCCTCAACGTTTCTCCTATTGATTCTTCTTCTTTTATTATTATTATTTTTTTTAGTTTTTTTTTTAACGCTCGTTTGATTTATCTTGAAACAATGTTTATTTCAATTTTCGCCATTTTTTCACGTTAGCTCTAAGCAAAACACAGCTCCGATGCGCAACAACGTTCGACGGAACTAGTGCTACAAAGAAAAACACGAAAAAAAAGAAATAATAATGATAACAATAATAATAATGACAAATAAAAATAAAATAAAACAATTGATGATTGCGTTTGTTCGTCGTCGGTGCAGTTTTGCGAATTTTTGCAAACTAAATTGAAGAAAAAACAAAAAATGAATATAAAAAATCTGCCGCGAGTGCCTCAAGCGACACAGAAGACTCTTAATGGTTCAACTGGTGAACAGGATCACGCATCGATTTTTGAAAAGAAACGAAATATCCAACAACGCGCTTTTTGAGCTTTAAAAAAAAATGGAAAATCACGAAATGTTGCGGTTTTTTTCAATTTCACCAAATATAGTCGCACGTTTTGTTATTTTTCCTGGGCTTTTTTTTCTTCGCGACGTTATGCTTGATAATGCAGCAACGATATTGGCCCACCTTGTGACACAATAGGAGAAAACGTTACGCAAAATAAAAATTCTATATAAATGAATCAAACTGCATAAAAAAAAAAATTCATACGCTACGAATATAGAACGAAGGGACGATGTAATTATTCAACATCGTCTCGACGATTCGATCCAATTATCTCTCTCGTAAATTAAAAATTTAGTTTAAAACGTAATGAAACATTTATTATCGAATAATTGTAATAACTTAGCCCTCCCCCCCATCGTGTTTCACATCAGTTTCACAATGGAAATTAAATCGAAGAAATGGAAGATTAAATTGATACTAATAATAATAAGAAAAAGAAAAAAAAAATAATAATCCGTCTAAATATTTATTCCACGACTCTGGGTTCTACGTGGCTTTCAGAACAATTGATTAGCAATTACGAAAAAAAAATTTGAAAAAAACATTTTATCGCAGTCGGTAACGTCGAACTGCACGTTTGGTAAATAATTTCATTTTCAAATTTTTTTATTATTTTTTTTTAGAAACTACTTTATCGCAGTCGATAACATCGAACAGCTGACCATTATTATTACAATTGTGATGATCGCGTTGCTCCGAGTTTTGACAGTTCCCCGCGTGCTGTAAATGTTGATTCGTTTTAATTATACATATATATTTATTTTTCATTATTGCAAACCGTTAGACCGTATCATTGATAATCTATGAATTTAGGCGTATTCAACAGGGTCAATCTCAAGGTAACCGATAAACCGTTACAACATTATTATTCACGTTTTCACAATGAGCGTGGGTACATAATGCGCAAGCTAAACTACTGTAAATCGCATGAAATATGAAAGTTTCTAACCTCAAAACGCGATTGTAAATCTTGTCCCCGCGCCCGTAACGCGAATCTCACGGATCGCTCAGGTTTATCTCAGACTTTTTTTTTTTTTTCGTCACGAGAGCATGTCAAACGATCGACGTCGAACGTAAATCGCCATTTGTCATATTTCACTCGTGAGTAATTCCTATCGGTCGAAATTGATTGTTTTTTTTTTTTTTTCGAATTCTTTTTTTAAACATTTTTTCTCACAATTTTATTTGATAATTCGTGGGCGAGGGGCGTTGCTTGCGAGTGGTTTTTTTTTTGTGAGAGAATGTGAGAGATTGAATGTACAAGCTTCTTTTTTTTTCTTTGTATCGAATAATCATTTGTTATCTTTGGTTATTTGCGTATCGCATCTGCGTCGGTCGCTTCCCGCTGCGACGCTGCATCGCGTTTGCGAGGAGACGCCGGACAACTGGAGCACAATCGACCGATAGCGTCGGGCGCGATCGGCCGAGCTTTTGAAATTTTATACTTTTCATTCTTTCGTCTCTTTCCTCCTTCTCGATATCAATAAAATTATTTCGATCGATCGAATCAGTTTATTTATTCGATCATTGACGATTGAAAATTGGTTGGACAGGATTCAGGGGGAGGGATGTATTCGGAATGGGCGTCGCTGAGTGCCCTTATACAACGCGGCTCAGACGACAGCCAGAGCGTCCTGGAAAAATTTTCCCCTGGCGCCGGACGAGAAGTCGCCCTGTCGATAGTTCGTCAATTGGCGACGAATCTGGGGATCGCCCAGGCCGCCGAACCCAGTCCCCTGACCACGGACAAGGAGGTCCAGTGGTGCATGGAAGTCATTTGTTACGGACTGTCGCTGCCCCTGGCCGAACACGACACCGTTCGCGACTGCGTCAACGTTTATTGCGAATGGCTGTCTGCTCTTTATTCGTCGCCCAAGATCTCAGTTCCCCGACCCATCGTCGAAGACACGAATTTTTACGCCAGAAAGATCATCAGTCATTTTCACAATCTTTTCGTTCCCAGAAAGGGCGAAGGTAATATCAAACACGAAGCATTTGCCAAAAAAAATAATTCGCACTTCGATAATCATAAAAATAGAATTTCATTGATAATTTGTGTAACATCATTTTTTGTTTTTTTTTCATTTCCCCATAGTCTGGCCGTTTTTGTATCAGGACTTAGGTATTCAAATTTTCCAAAAAAAAAAAAAAAAAAATTGTAAAATCGTTGTTTCGTAAATTTTCGAAAAATAAAAATAATTGAAAAAAAAAAAATGTTTTTGATTCTCAATTTGCAAATTTTAGGAACAGACACGATAAACAGACAAGCCGTACTTTGTCACAGAGTTTTGAGAACTTTGCAACAAGTTGCGAGAGGTCCGGCTACTCTGGACGGTGAAACTTGGGAGAGTCTGTTGCTTTTTTTGATTGGAATAAACGATGCACTGCTCGCTCCACCCGCGGTCAGGGAAGACGCTGGCGAGCAGCTGTGCGAAAGAGTACTCGGAGTATTGTTGGAGGTGAAAACAAAAAAACAAAATTCGTATGAGCCGTTCGATGCTCGAAATTAAAAGAAAAAAAGAAATTCCAAAAAAATACAAAATTTGTTAAAAATTAATTTTCGCAGGTATGGCTCGTAGCTTGCGAACGAAATTTTCCATCGCCCCCGCTCTGGAGAACCCTTCGAGAATCGTGTCTGAGATGGCGTCACAGACTCGCCCTTATCGAACAATGGAATCGCGTTTGTCTCGCACTCACTGCCAAATTGTTGCACATCATGTACGGACCAATGTTTCCCGAATTGAAAATCAGTGAGTTCATTGCCAATAACCAAATTATTTTATTCAGATAAAAAAAATTCATCAGCTCAGTATTAATTTTCGTCTGTTTTTATATTTTTATAATAATTATTTCAATTATTCTATTTTTATTTTATTATCCTTTTTTTATTAGCTCAATTTTAATTCGCATCTTTTTTTATATTTTCATTATAATTATTGTAATTATACCATTTCTATTGTAAATATTAATCTTTTGGAGGACCTGTTTGAATGAAAAAAAACAATTCTAATCGTTTATTGCGATAATTAACATCGTCGATTCAAATTTTTTTTCAATGATTCAGGCGACGAGGATGTTCATCTGGTGCCTCCGACCATGTCCGACGAAGCCGTGGCCCAAGCTTGGTACAGACTGTTGCGAACCGTCGGCGATCCCGTCGATCTTTGCCGACCCGCTGTCGTGTCACAGACCCAAGCGTTTTTGCAATACGCCATTGCCAGTCCGAACGTCGTGGATCCCTGTCAACATCCTTGTCTACAAGGCTTGCCCCAGATATTTCTGAAAGCCGTGAAAGGCATTGCCGGACAGGTCGACGCCTTCCTCGGTGAGTCTCTCCCCTTTCATCCCTCAAAAAGTAAAAAAATAAAATCGTCAAACAAATTGTCGAAAAAAAAATTTCCACTCGCTTCGAAAAAACAAAATATGCATAACAATGTTGTAAATAAATTGTTTAGTTAGGAAAAAAAATGGTAATTGGTGGTGGTTGCACGGATATTTTCGGTAATGTTATTTCAGGGGTGTCACAGGCTTGCTGTTGGGAGGAATGTTGCGCGACGAGCGTGGCACCGGGAACGACCGGACAGCCGGGGCTGACCGGGGGTGTAGGGGCGGACAAGGCCGGTGGCAAGGATCATCAGCCTCAGCCCTCCCCCACGCCCCCGACCCAACGCAGACTCGCCAAGAGTTTCAGCGTCACACCTTCCGCAGTCACCAAGGGTATCTTTCATTCGTTGCACTTTGTTTTTTTTTTATTACAATTTTTATTACAATTTTTATGTTTTCCGTATTTTTTAAATTTATTTATTTATTTATTGTTTTTTTTATTTTTTTTCTTTCATCGCATTTCCAATCACGATTAAAATTTCAAACGAACTCACCGAAAGGACCGCTCGATCACAAATATTCACATTGCTTCGAGGAGGCTTCAAAAAATGGATGCACAGTTGAATTTCTTTTCAAATTAAATAATACACACACACACACACACATCTACTTTGAAAAAAAAGGCAAAAAAAAAAAAAAACGTCACTGAAGCACGAAAATGTATTATTCACAAATCCCACGAATTTTTTAAGCAGCTTACATTTTGTTCTTCTTTTTTTTTTTTTTTTAATGACAAATTGATTTGTTTTTTTGGCAACGATGACGATTGATCAGGAATGCCAAAGGCTTCGCTCATCGGACTGACCACCAGTCGCATCTCCAACGCTCAGCCAATCAACGTCGCCAATTCCGGACCGCCTTCGACCTCCAGCACGACTTGTGAGATTATTGTTATTTATTTTAATGATTTTCGTTAGATTCTTTTGTCTTTTCTTTGCAAAAAATAAAATAAAATAAAATAAAATAATCGATGAATAATGTTTGACGACTGGTTGTGTTTTCTTTAATTGTTTTTTTTTTTTCATTCTTCTTTTTTATTTTCAAGCTGTGGCCTCGCTCGGACAAGACGTCAGACCACCGTTGGCCCCGGGTCGTCCAAAGTGCAACAGCATATTGCATCTGTTCGGCGAGTGGCTTTTCGAAGCCGCGTTCATCGGCACCGACGGATGGTCCCAGAATTTACCACGTAGGTCGTTATTCGAATATCCGACTCATCCAACTCGGGTTCGACGAAAAATTAACAAAAAAAAAAATTATCAGTCGATGAAAAATATGAAAAAATAAAAAATCAAACCAACGACGAATTAATTGTATTAAGATAAAATTAATGAGCACGCATGATGCGTTCGTGGAAAAAATTTAGAACCAATGGGTGCATCAAAACGTCCGTCATCGGTGCTAGTGGACGGTCCGAGCTCGCTCCAGGAAACCATAAGCGAGATTCCACCCTCGTTGAGCATAGATCGTTACGAATCCGGTCGTGCCGAAGCCATGGGAGCTCTATGTCGCATTTTTTGCGCGAAAAAAACCGGCGAGGAAATACTTCCCGTTTACCTGGCGCGTTTCTATCAAGCCATGTATCACGGACTCAAGGTTGGCGAGGTGAGACCGTCATCGATTCCTCCAAAAAACCACGAACAAACATAATTTTTCACAATTTTTATCCTTCTCTATATCAAAATTCATTGTAATTATTATTTCAAACATTTGTTTTTTTTTTTTCGGGTGAATTTTCGCAGGGACGTGAATGTGGTGAAACATTGGCTTGTATATTGTTGAATTCCGCGGATTTGTTTCGTTTGGATCTGGACGGTATCGAAGTTTTGGCACCGGCTGTGCTTAACGCATTGGAAGTCGTTCTGCCGGAAAAAGATTTGAAATTGAAATCGAATTCCGTGTCGAAGATTGAATTGCGACGTGCTTCGATACATCTTTTGATTTCCATGCTGGCTCTGCCACTTCATTATCAGGTAATTTATTTATTTTATTTATTTTATTTATTTTATTTATTTTATTTATTTTATTTATTTTATTTATTTTATTTATTTTATTTATTTTATTTATTTTATTTATTTTATTTATTTTATTTATTTTATTTATTTTATTTATTTTATTTATTTTATTTATTTTATTTATTTTATTTATTTTATTTATTTTATTTATTTTATTTATTTTATTTATTTTATTTATTTTATTTATTTTATTTATTTTATTTATTTCATTTATTTTATTTATTTTATTTATTGCAGAATCTCGCGATTCGTGAACTCCCAACGTTCTCGAGTATCGTCAATGCGGATTGCAAAAATCATTTGACTTTCGCTTTGCTCAAACCGCGACTCATGAATCTCCTCATAAATGCTCTGCAAGTCGAAACTGATCCGCAAAACACTCATATGCTCCTTGGTAAGCTTACTCATCATTATTTATTCATTTTCTGTACAATCGTAGACGTTAACTTCGCATAAAAATTAACTATCAATAATTTACAATTGGAAAAAAGAAGAACGCTAATAAGAAAGAATTTTCGTTAGGTGGGCTTTTGTTGAGCGTGCAGGATTCAGCGGCGGCCGAGGAGGTCGAGCAAGTCACACAATCGGACACGAGCGGTCACACGAGCAATAACACACCGACGAACTTACTGTCATCGGGTACGTTTACCGATGAATTAATTAGCAAATTTGAAAAATACAAAATTAAATCACGATTGTGCGATGCTACATCTTTTTCTCTCCTCTCTTTCAATATCTCTTCAATATTCATTTATTTCAATTTTTTTCCATTTTCAACTCAAACGCTGCAACTAATTGTGACAAAATTCATCGTGTTCCGATCAATTCTTATTTTATCTAGAAAACATTTTTTTTCAAAGCATAAATCTCGTTTTTTCACGCCACGCTAAAAATTATTTGCTTCATTGTAAAAAAATGCAACCGTTTTGAATTTTTTTCCGAGTCAACTCGAAGCAATTTTGACATTAAAAAATAATTTTACAAAAAATGACCGGTTGCGATTTCTTCAACGTAGAATTATTCTCAATAATTCTTTTACGAAAATTTCTTCACTTGCAATCGTTTTTTTTTTACAAACAATATGCTGTGCTGCACTGTTCATCACACGGCTTACAAGTCACTTTTGTTCTTGTTTGTGTTTGTGTGTGTGTGTGTCTTTTTTTGTTTGTTTGTGTATTATTATTATTTATTTTTTCATTTCTCATTATTTTTCCTTTTTATTATTTTTTTTTACGAATTGTGTTGCGTTGTGCATTCACCATTGTGCCGTCATCGCAAAACCACGAAAACAAATTCAAAAACACAAAACAAAACGAAAAAAACAAATCCACCACGCTAAACCCTTTGAAACAAAAAAAAACAAAACACCAACACCGCTTGATAGTCAGCAGCGATTCGGCCAGTCGAATAAGTATTTCCAGTGATCAACGCTCGCTCGGTGATACATCCGATATTTCGACACTTCAAGAGGAAAGCATTGCTTTCGGTAAATAAACAAAAACATCATTTTTTCACCCTTTTTCGATGTCTTCTCTATTGAAGAACCCGAAAAAAAAAATAAAATAAAATAAATAAAAATTGATATTTTAAAAAATAGAAAAAAAAAAACATTTTTTTGAAGAAAGAAAATCAATTCAATTTCTGTCGAATTATAAATGTGTCATAGGTTGATAAAACGAAACAATAATAAATACAATAATGTTTTTAAACGAGTTCTTTTGTCTCTGCTTATCGTTGTGTATGTATTTCGATTATTTCACGCTTGAACGTTTTTTTTTTTTCTTTTCAAAATATTTTTCGTTATTAAAAAAAAAAATAATTTCACGAATGTGAAAAAGACAGATTTTTTTATGTTTATTTTTTTATCCAATTTAAAATTACAGACTCGGCCCACGCTCTTTTCGTCCGAGCGACTTATCTCGTGTGTCACAGACTCATATCGTCGTGGAAAACCGATCTCAATGTTTCACTGGCCGCGCTGGAAATGCTTCTGGGATTGGCGAGAACGAAAATTCGGGAGACTGGTAATTTTTCAAAATTTTTTTCATCCAACATAATTTTTTTCTTCATTCAAATCTTCTTTTGTTGTTGTTGTTTTTTTTTTTTCAAACTTATTTTTATCGTTCGAGCAGCGAGGCGACTCACAGGTTTGATCTCAGTCGAAATTATTCCCGTTAAAAAAAAATATAAATAAATAAATAAATAAATAAAAAGCCAGACGTTCCAGTCGCCCAAAATAATTTTTCAATATTCAAATAAAAAAAAAATAATGACAATTTAATTATATATTTATTTTCAGACGCTTTGGAGTGCAAAAGAGCTGTAAAATGGTTGTGCGATTACATAACTTATCAGTGTTGGCGACCGCCACCCGCCCACTCAAAGGATCTTCATTCATCAATCGTCGCGGCTTTCGGATGTCTGACCACTTGGCTCACCGCTCATCCGCAATTGTTACAGGTTTTTCTCAACCCCCCCCATCAAAATTATTCATCAAAAATAATCGTCGAGGCCACGTAAATTCTCCGAGCGAATAATCGATTGACATTACATTTTTCATTCCCAAGGACAAAGATTGTTTGACGACGGTTTTGGAAGTTGTGGAACTCGGGGTTTCGGGCACAAAGAGCATCGGCAAACCCGGCGAACCGATAAAAATGAAGGACGAGAAGGAATTGAAACCTGCGTCGATGAGAGTTCGGGACGCTGCTGATGCGCTTCTCACCACCATTTTGGAACAGGTCAGTCTTTTCTTCTCGTTTTTTACATTATATTCTCATCAATTTCGTGCAATTATCGCATGTAACCCATTTCTGAGTAAACCAATTTTATTTATTCTGCAAAGTGATTTTTTTTGGTCTAGTCAGAGTCGGTCGATCAATTAATAAATAAGTCAAACAGTCGAGTAGTCAATCAATTAATCAGTCAGCTACTCAGTCGGGCCGTCATTCAGTCAATTATTTAATTAATCAATCAATCAATTAATCAATCAGTCAGTCAATTAATCAATTAATTAGTCAGTCAGCCATTCAATCAGTCAGTCAGTCAGTAGTTTAATAAATCAGTCAGTCAGTCATTTAATAAATCAGTCAGTCATTTAATAAATCAGTCAGTCAGTTAATAAATTAGTCAGTCAGTCAGTCAGTCAGTCAGTCAGTCAGTCAGTCAGTCAGTCAGTCAGTCAGTCAGTCAGTAATTTAGTCAGTCAGTCAGTCAGTCAGTCAGTCAGTTAGTCAGTCAGTCAGTCAGTCAGTCAGTCAGTCAGTCAGTCAGTCAGTCAGTCAGTCAGTTAGTCAGTCAGTCAGTCAGTCAGTAAATTAATAAATAAATTAATTAGTTTGTCAATCAGTAAATTGATCAATCAATCAGCCAGTAAATTGATGAGTTAGTAAGTCAATTAATCAATTATTCAGCCGGTAAATAAATTAATTAGTCAATCAGTCAGTCTGTAAACCTTTCATGAAACTTTCTCTTCATCTACACATAAAAAAAGGGTTAATCATATGTACAAAAAAATGTTCAGGTCGGATATTTTCCAAGCGCTTGTGGAGCACAGTCGTTATCGTCTTTGCTCGACGAAGTTTCGTTGCTTCGACATTGCAACAGTTGGCCGGGTGGCCGTGTCGGACGTCCGGCCGCGGTCGAACGTTTTCGTTACTTCGTGGCGGAAAACGCGACGATGTTGGCACTGTTGGAAGAACCACTGGGCAACGATCAAGATCCACAGCCCACGATCACGGTACTGATTCGCGGACCCTTCGGCAGACACGCTTGGACCATGCAACTGCGTCATTTGCCACGTCACAGATCCAGCACGAGAAGCATAAACAACAATCCCGGAAGACCTTTGCCTCTGGCCGAAGCTCCACCTCCGATGGATTACAAACCAAGATTTTTTCCGGACAACGTTGATCGAATACCTCATTGCAAAGTGTAATTATTCAATGATAAACGTTTTTTTCATTTTTGTTTGTATGTTGAAAATAATTTTTGATGATTGGAATTTCAATTGAAAACTTGTTTTTTTTTGAAGGGACGAATCGATTCCCAGTCTCGAAGCAGTAATGAACGACAACGATGCGGTAAAAGACGAGCACAAATTATTGTCACAATTTCTCGATCGTCAAATAAATTTGGAAAAAAAAATCAACGTTGAAACGTCGAACGACAATGACAATGACGACGATCGCGAGAAGAACGACGAATGCACATCGCCCCAGATCTGTCACGAGTTTCAAACGGCCCGATTGTTTCTGAGTCATTTTGGATTTTTGAACGTCGAAGCGAAGACGAACGAGGAATCCGGGGTTTGCGGTTTGACGGCTTTGGATCCCGGACAAACGGGTTTCTGCGCCGATTTGGAGAGTCTCGATCACATAAGCTCGAGAACCTGCGATACCGTGCACATATTTTACGTCAGGGCCGGACAGAAGAATCCTGCGGAAATTTTGTCGAACGTTGTACGTCCAAGGAAACAAATTTTTTTTTGAAAATTAGTTTTATTTTATTTTTCAATTTTTTTTTCGTTTGTCGTCGAAGTTTAACATTTTGGAATTTGAACGTTTCAAAATTTACCGGGGAAAAAAAATTATCGTATGCTTCTTTATTTAAAAAGAAAAAAAAAATTTATCGTACTTTATTTTATTTTGTTAAAATTTTTTTTTTTTTGAACTGATTGCAATTGTTTCGTGATTTTTGGGATTAAAAGCAATTGCAATTTGTGTTCCGTATATTTATAATTGTGTTGACATAAAATTTTAACCCAATCGGATAATAATATGTATGAAAAAAAAAAAAAAATTATCAACAGCTGGACGAGACGAACGTTTCCCCGAATTTTTTGGAATTCTTGAGTTCCTTGGGTTGGCCGGTGTGCGTGTCAAGTCACGCGGGTTGGACCGGACACGTTTCGACGTCCTGGCGCGTAACCGCCCACTCGAACGTGCCACAACCTTCGCGAAGCGATCACGGTGGTGCTCTTTACAACGGCGAGACTCACGTTTTGTACTGGGCCGACGTTGGTTCGGAAATTGCATTCGTCGTTCCCACTCATCTCGGACATCCCAATCAGAGTCAGGATTCCGTGGAGGAAACCAGTTACAGCAGCGACGTTAGCAACGGACAGAGTACGTATTTTTATTTATATTTTTTTTAATATTTGAAAGAAAAAAAAAATTGAAACAATAATATTCGAAAAAAATGTATTTTAATCATGAAATCAATTCTCGAAATGCTTTTTCATGTGCACCTCATTCCTCAAAAGGTTGACGAGACGAATTTCGCCTTTTCCAAAATTTTTTTAGTATTCAAAAATAATTAAATATAGTTTTTAAAATCCAAAGAAAATCGTGAATTACGCTTGAAACTTCTGCTTCGTGTGAAAAATTATAAAATACGAATTTTATATCCCATTTTATATTATTCGTTTTTTTAATATATTTTTTATTTCATTGAAAAAAAATTTTTTTTGTTTGTTTAAAAATGTTTTTTTTCATGTTTTTAAATTTGCAGATTGGTTTGAGAGAAGCGTGAGCGAGTCAGCGAGTTCGCGGGCGTCGTGCACTATGTCACAGGGCAGTTGTCAGGGTCCCAGAGCGATGTCGCTGGATTTGGACAAGCACGGATCGAGCATTTCCGGTTCGGGGCCGCCGAGCGTGGCCTCGAGCACGGAAACCGCGAGACCCCGCAGAACCACGAGACACGCTCTGCCCGGACAAACGGACACGAGAATAATGGTCGTTTGGTTGGAGAGTCTCGAGGATCATGCACAATTTCCAATCGGTCAGATCAATCGTTCCAATAATCCCCGATTTTTAAAACGAAAAAATAAAAATAAAAATTCTTTGCAAAAAATTATAAATGTTATTATTTATTTTATTTATTTTATTTCTCACAGCCGACCTTCTTTGCTGCACTCACACGGGGGTCGAGGGTTCGAGAAGCCTATTGCCATCGGACGTGACGATAATTTATCTCCAAGCTCTGGGAAACGGATTGTTGCGAGTCAAATTGCAAGGACCGACATCGAGAATAAATTTGGCCACTCCCCTCGTCGACGGAATGGTCGTTTCGCGACGTGCTCTCGGCACTCTGACGCGACAGACGGCTCTGAACATGGGACGACGACGCAGACTCGACAACGACAGGTGAAAAAATTAATTCACGAGCGTTCGAGCATTCGATGATAATTATTTATTTCACTCGCATATTTTAATCCTAAAGCGTTTGAAAAAATTCCACAAGATTCATTATAAATCTCATCGACTATTCCTGGCATGAGAATACATTTTTGTATTACCGAAATAATCGTTTGTTCGAACAATACAAGAATTTATTATTATCATAGAACAGCTGATAAGTTTTTATGGATTTTTTGAAATTTTTTCAGAGCATTTTGGAGTAAATTTTTAAGCGCCAGGCTCAATCTCGTCGTGTTTGTGGATCGAGAGTTGACAAAAATGCTTTCTCAAACGAATAATTCGCTGTCGATGCGACAATTTGATTTTTTTTTTAATTTTCTGTGATGATTATGAATTTTTTTGAATGAATTATTCTTTTTTGACACCATTTTTGACACATCGTTCAATTTTTTAGTGAACCAATACGATTTGTAAAATGAAAAATAATTATCCACCTGCTTGGAAAATAATCAAAGCAATTTGCAACTTTGACAAAAACGAAAAAAATAATAATGTTGCAGTTATCATCCGCCGCACGTGAGAAGACGTCTCAAAATTCAGGAAATGGTACAAAAGTACAAGAGGGATCTTCAGCAACCGGAATTACTCACACTTTTATTCAGCAGCATGCAGACGTAGAATAAAACATTTTTTTTTTTTTTTTTTTTTTCAAAATTAAACGAATAATAATAATTATCAATAATATTTATAATAATAATAACAATAATATTATTATCGATAATTTTAGAGTCTCATTTTTAAAACGATCTGATTACGAACGAACGAAGATTCGTTGTAAATTTTAATTACATATTATTTTATGTATTTAGACCGAAGTGTGTGAGAGGCCTTGAAGAAAAGAAAAAAAAAACAACATGCAAGTCATGACATCGAATTTGATTCACGACGATAAGATTGTAAATGTTTTTTTTTTTAACATTTTAGCGACAATTGTACATAATATAGATGATATGATCTTTCAGTGGGAATGTATGGAACATCGAGAAAAAAATAATCTGATAATTTTAAATGAGAATTTCGGCGAAAAAAACATCTCTCAAGAACTTTTCGTTTGAATTTCATCACAAAATTATTATTCAATGAAATTTTCAAGAGTCAGTGGCCTGTTGCATTCCATAGAAAAGTGCCACTAAAGAAAAAAACATTATTATTCTCATTCCACGTGAATTTTCGAGCACGATTCACCGAAAAAAAAAAATAATAATATCTGGTCGTTAAATAATTTTTGTAAATTTATTCCAAAAAAAAAAAACGACCTTGCTTCTCTTGGTTTTCCTTTTTCCACAAACCAGCTGAATTCCAAAGCAATGAAATATTCGACTAATTCCGGCACGAATGTATCTCCGAGGGACGTGTGAGGATTTTAATTATAAACTATTGTTCCACAAACAACAACAACAACAAAAATGCAATAAAAAAATTGTCAGACGATTATCTAGTTGATAAAGAATGTGTATATATAAATTATATTAATAAATTAGATGTTGATTTTTGAGATATCGTCATCGTCATCAAAAAAAAAATTCATACGCCCTTTTCCACACTTTTGAAAATTTTGAAAAAATTTGAAAGGTTTGAAAATCTTCACAAATTCGGTCAGGACATTTTTCTTCATGCATAATATGTAATAAATAAATATAGATTATATTTATATAAAATATGACAGAAAGAGAGAGAGAGAGAGAATTTTACAGCAATATCGAAATTCATTTGAGAACAAACGTAACTTGATCATTTACGTATTTTAAATACTTGAAAGATCATGATGAGCCACGAGCCAAAACTCGGTGGATTCGTCAACGAGACTGGAGCAATGAACCCTCGCAGATCCGACTGTAGTGAGTAACGGTCTCTCTCTCTCGTCGTGACACAATCAGTCGTAGGCGGTGGTAAACGGTTTGCCAACAACGATAACCAACGTGCAATACGTTTGGCATCACAGTTTGTCGCAAACCGTGCGACCCGACAGTCGTTTACCATCGCGGCATCGATCGGGACTTTCGAAATAACAAAAAGAAAAAAATTATCATTAATATCATTATTTTTATAATATATATTTATTTTTTTAATACGCTGGACAATATAGCGCGGGTGTGTGTCTGTGCTCTCCGTTATACGCTTGAAAATACTTCTTTGGAACCATTGGACGTCGACACTCGGCCCGGTAAATTTATTTTTATTGATTTTTTGATAAACAAATTTTTTGAAAAAAAAATTTATATTCAAAAATTCGTTGTATGAATTTTGGTCAAACGAGAAATTGGTAATTTTTATTCGATATTTTATGTGGAAAGCTCCGATAAATTCATCATTTTGATTTTCATGAAGCAAACAAAGATATCAGAAAAAATTAAAACCGATCAAAATTATATTAAATTAATATTCGATAAAATTTAGTCAAACGAATAATTGATAAGTCATATGCGATATTTCATTTTGAAAGATATCGAGATTTGCTCTGGTAAATTTATCGTTCCAATTTTCAACGAACAAACGAAGAAACATAGCAAAAAAAAAAACCCCCATCAAAAGAATTTTATTCAAACGTTATTTATCCGCAATTTTAATACGAATATAAATAACCCAGATAAATATTATCATACAGTCATAAAATAAACAATTTTACGACTCAATGATTATTGATAACATCTATTGCAAATAAAAATCCATTGTTGAACGATGATTCATCCAAATATGACTTATTCAAAATGATCGAAAAAATGTGAAAATGTTTATTATCGTATTTTCAATTCATTTTCATCGATTGAAAAGAATTCGAAAAGAAATATTTAAAAAATGCTCTATCTCCTGATAACGAATCCGATACGAATGTACTTTGAAAAAACAAAGTGATTTCGATTAAAGTGATTCGATATTCGAACGTGATTCCATCGAATCGTATTATCAAACGATTCATCGAAAGATTATTCGGTGAAACACAATGAATCGTTTACAAAGGTGATGAAATGTTCAATGATGATGTTTCAAAAAAAAAAAAAAAGAAGAAGAATTAATCGAATCAATTATAAAGTAAAAAAGTAAATAGAAAAGAGAAAAGAAACAACTGTTTCACAAGGAATCAACATGTGGTCGCGAGTGTCCGTGTTACAACAGAGACAAACAAAACAATTTGTGAGTCTCAACAGCAGTCAGTCATCGTGATACAAATTTTTTCAACCCGCATGCAATTTGTAACAAAGGCGATCATTGGAAGTGAGAGAAGAAAAATAAAAGTAAATAAAACTAACTGTAATGAGTAATCAACGCGAGTCAAGTGGAAAGCGCGTCGAAAGAGGGTTTGTGTGTGTGTGTGTGTTTGTGTTTGTGAAGTACAGTAGAACCTCGCAATAGTTGAACTTTTATGATACTCCAAAATATGGCGCCCATCGCGAACCATTTTGTGATTCAATTCAATAATTCACAAATCGAAATATTTCACTTCAAACAACTATAGATTCGAATAAAAGAAAATCAGAGGTTTATTGTTCATTGAAAATAATTGTATATATATTTTCAACATGCTCGTTTTTGCATCATGCAGTTTATTGTTCTCGAAATATAAGGACAATTTGTAGGTTAGGCATTCGCAACGTTGGAAAGTTCGGAACGATTATATAAAATTTCCCATTCGTTTTTCATAACTCTGCACTTGCCTTTCAGTCGGTTTACCTTCTTACATTCAACCTTGTACCCCAGATTTTGGACCATCGAGAGTTTTTACTGTACACGGTTTATACGAAGCTCGGGCACCCGGACCCGGCGGCCGCCATCTTGTTCGTCAGTCCTTATACAAAGGAATTGGTAACGCTCGCACAATTCGATCAGCACGTGAATGTTGATCGTAAATGTGTTATAACAGAGAATTCGAACGATTATGCAATCGATTAACATTGTGAGGCTGGTGATTGATGTGTCGAACGTTAATCGCAAGGCGTCGGGGGGCCCAACAGTGGTTCTCATGGGGCAGGACGTGGTCACGTGCATCCCGTTACGCCCCGGTCAGCTCAATCTGACCGTCGATTTCGTCCTCTTTTCACGTATTTGCGTAATCCTCGAACGGATTTCCGGCAATCTTTGACACAACGATCTATTGTTGTCCGATGAAACATCTGGTTTCGCGTTATCTTGTCACGCGGCTTTGGAAAAATGGCGAAACGGAAAAAGACGTTTACGGATTTACTCGAATTTTCTACCAACGAGTTTTCTGCACATTTATACATCGGTGACTAACGAACTTGACGAATTATCGAGTGTATGAAAAATTGTCGAGTCACGGTGACATACGAATGATCTTTGCAGTATTAATCGCTATCGTCTGCAGATAATGTCGCGGAGGATACAATTAAATTTACAACTTTTTTTTTCTCGCAGTCTCGCGATCCAAAGCTTTGAAAAAAAAAAAAAAAATACAAAACGTTGTCCTAAAAATCTGAAAAAATTCACGAACGAACCTCGGTGTTTCTGCTTCACGATGAAATTTTCAAATACGGAGGTTTACCAGAATTTACTCTATATAAAAATAAAAAATTGACAAATAAACTTCTGAAAAAAAACGCGGGAAATTTGAAATTTTTGCGTGGCGATCGAATCGACGACATCGATAGGGATAATATTACGACCGTTTGGTTCTGTCATTGCGACGAATCGTGTTTCAATGCATTCAATGTGCGACGATCGAAACCAAGCGAGATTAATCGAGTTGCGGGCAATACGAAACGCTATTGAGTCTCTTCTCGAGCTATCCGATGACTCGTCGGACACAATAGTCGAGTCATTTTATTTTATAAACGAGATCGGTATTTGTCCCTGACTTCGCACCAACCTATTTAGATCCGAACAAACGACGAGATTTCGTTGCGAATCAGAAAGTCGAAAAAAAAAAACATGATCAAAATTGAAAAATCTATATTCGAAGAAACGATTGAGTCATTTTTCTCAAATCCGTTTTTTCTTTTTTAAATGGAAAATTCTGGGAATCAATTTTATGCAAAGTCACGCGTGTGTAGGTCACGAACGTTTCTCATGCAACAAATTAAGCCCCCCCTCCCCCCTCCCCTTCGCTCAAGTGTTTCACGATTGCAACGGATGCAACAGTGCAGAGGAACTTGGTTCGTGTTTCGCGATAAGTCGCAACGATAGATAGATAGCGAGACTGAAGCACAGAAATCATAATCGAAGCAGTCATCAAGGTTCTATCTTATCTCACGAGTTCGTAATGGCTGTTACAATCGAGAGGTTTCATCATTTAACGAGCGTAAACAATCACAAGACAATTGATGATGCAGAAACTTTATCTCGACGACCGTCGAGTTATTTTGATACTAATAATTATATATATATATATATATATATATATATATATATATATATATATATATATATATATATATATATATATACACATTTGAAGAAAAATAAAATAAAATAAATAGGGACTGATAAATAAAAATAAAATAATAATTTACATTCTGTTCCATGTTGATATGATGACAATTGAAATATTTTTTTTCATCGTCTTATGTTCTATATACATTAAAGAAAGTTACTTGACTGACTGATTGATTGATTGAATGACTGACTGAATGAATAGTCGACGCACAGCTCGAACCGTTTGATCCAGGAATTTTCTTAACTTTTTACATTTTTTTTTTCGCCTCTCGTTACTTTTTTTCACCGGCAAAAAAAAAATGAAAAATCAACTAAACAACGTCTAACGATGACCCAGTTTGTACCTCGTAAATGTCAAAATTGACAAATTTATCTGCGAAGCAATGTCGAATGATTCATTGTGTCGTAAATGAAGCTTCGAAAAATTCACAAATACAAATTTGTCGAATTCCGATTTGAGAGGTAAAAAAAAAAAAATTATTTAAAAAAAAAATAAAATGGGTCAAAAGTCACACCTTCGACAAACGTGGAATTCTTTTTGCGTCAACAACGAGGTATCCAAGTTTACACAAGTGGACACGAGCAAAATTTGAAATATAAAAAACGAACACACACGCGCTTCCAAACGATTATAAAAATAAAAAATAAATAAAAAAAAAGTTTCACGCATCTCACGACAATTGATTGCCCCAAATGCTCGTTATTTGACGTTCGATCGTGAATTAATGTTTGCAAATAGTAAAATACGTGAGTAGCTGAATAAAATTAAAGATAAAAAAAAATATACATATACATATACATATAAAATTCTGTCAAACGTGCGACCTGGATTCGGCATTTGATTGGAATGGAGGCGCCTCGACGTGTAAAGACAAATTTGCTCTTGCGTATGACGTCAATGAGTTACGCTAGAAGTACCTGTGTCAATTTATTTAAAAAAACCAAAAAAAAATCTTTCATTGTTGCGTTTGGGCGACAGCTTTCTCAATCTTAATCTCCTTACGGAAAAAAAACTCAGTCGCAATTGAAAATTCGAAACACATCCATTTTGCGTAATCGAAATGAATTCTGTAACCAAATCGACGTAATTTTATCGCCCAGGAATGTCATTTTTTTTAAATATTTTTTTTTATCGATTCGTTAAATTAAGAAAAAATTGGCTGGACCCCTTTTGACACTTTATTTCGAACAAACGATAAATTTCGACAATAAAAATGACCATATTACAATCTTTCAATTATTACGATAACGTTTAATTTCGGTTGTTATTGTCACATTATATACTCGCGATGATAACAATGTTGCGCGAATAAATGAAATACAAAAAAAAAAAATCGTACAATAATTGTACATTATCTCCTTCTGCGTGTGTTGGTGTGTGTGTGTGTGAGTGTGTATCGAACACACGTGTCGTTGCAATTTCGATTACTATATATATATATCTTCCGCAATCGGTAATTTCGTTATTTCGAGAATCCAATAGACGTGTTACAAAGTCATCGCAGATTGTATTTTTATCTTCTTCATGGACGTTATCGCAATCTTGCGGGAACAAAGAATACGAAAAAAAAAAGAAGAAGAAGAAGAAGAACGAATTGTCATTGCAATATAAAAAATAGATAATAGCATATATATACCCGGAAAATAATTATACTCCGTCACGCTGATTAGACTGCTTTTTTTTTTCTAATCAACTTTTTTTTTCCAAACAGCCGTCAATGTAATCCGGGGGAAAAATTTCCTCGGAATGTAAAATTTGGACCTCAAAAGTTTATAAGAGATTTTTTTATTATTATTAATTTTAAACGATATATTGTCCTCTGAATGCGCAAAAATAAAATAAAAATTCTAAATAAGGACCACCCTGTATACATATATAATATTATACAGGTTGGTCCTTATTTTGGCTTTTCAAGCCAAAAAAAAAAAAAATGTAAACAAAAGTCTCCACGAATTTGTTGTGGAATGAAATACCCATAGATATATGTACATCCATGAGGCATTCTACGTCAAATTGACTCGATCGTGACTCTCCTATTTAAAAAAAAAAATAAATAATAATATTAATCCGTACCTGTTCCATTTGGCGTGTAAGAAAATAATCAGCAAACAATTATTTCCATTTTATTTTTATATAAGTTTTATTGTATATCTATATATACACACACATCCACACATATATATATATAACTATCGGACGCATGCACGAGTCCATGAGTTGGTGGTAAAGTACACGTACACCACATCCTTGAAACAACTCTACCGGGTGTCCCTGCGAACAACGACGAAAAAAAAAGAAAAAAAAATCAGCGTACGAAAAAAACCAAAAAAAAAAAAGAAAAAAACAAGTAAAACAAAAGAAAATAAAAATCATTTGTGTCGCAGGAACCGAAGGTGGCAGTCGATGAACGACGAGGTGAAAGCACCCAGAGTGATCGCCGACGGTCAACCTGCACCGACAATTACTCGTTAACCATCATTGTAAAAAAACGGTTGCAACATCCCCGCAACAGGATAAATGTAGCAAGATGGAGAATAACGAAAATCTCACGATGGACCAATTTTGCGGTTCCAAGTTTTGGGTGAGTTATCAAATTTTACATCGTCGAATTTTCAACTCCCATTGTCTAACTGTGTGTGTGTAAGTGTGTGCAATTTGCGATTGTCTTTCTGTTTTTTTTTTCCGCAATTTTAAAACAGTGTGAATTAACCACTTTTGCAAATTTTTTTCAAATTATTTCATAACCTCAACACGTGATGTTGATTATTATTTATTTTATATTGTTATTATTTGTTTTTTTGGTTATTGTGATGTTGGGATGTGCGATATGTCCTTGGACGATGGGTTTTCGTGGGAATCGATGCGATCGACGAGTCGCTTTGAGGGGTCGACTGGTTTTCGACTCGTGTCCGAACTATCGTCGACGACGACTTTTTCGACGTTGCACGATATCGGAAGTTACAACGAGCTATAATGTTGTTGTTTTTTTTTTGTTTTTTTTCGGTGTATTTTATTCGTCGTCCGACGCAGGATTCCAACCTAACGTGGTACACCGAAGATCCGGATCTGACGTCCTGTTTTCAACGCACCGTTCTGATATGGGCGCCCTGCGCATTTATCTGGCTCTTCACCCCCATCGAGGTTTATTACTTGTCGCACAGCAAGAGACGAGACGTACCTTACACGTGGAAATTTTTTTCCAAGGCCGCGCTCACCGCCCTGCTGGTTTTGCTCAGCGTCTTGGATCTCGGTCGCGCCGTTTGGGAGCGAGATGACGGCGAAGTGTACGACGTGGATTTCTACACGCCCGTAGTGAAAATTCTCACGTTCGTAAGTTTCACCCTCGAACGCAATTGGACAAATTTTGGCAACCGCGACGCTCTCGCAATTTCGAAGCGAAGAGTGATGGTTTTTTTTTTTTTTCGCTTTTCAGACGTTAGCCGGTGTTTTGTTGCACTACAACAGAAAATGCGGCATGTGTACTTCGGGTCTGTTGTTCCTGTTCTGGTTTCTGCTTCTGCTCTGCGGCATGATTCAGTACAGAAGCACCCTTCGAGAAATCGACGAGGTGAATTTTTAAAAAAATTTTTTTCCAAAATTCATTCCTTCCGCCGGAAAATTTGTGGGAAGAAAAAAGGTTCCGAATCACTTTCCAATTTCGTTGGTTCGATAGCGACGAGTGATATTGTGATTCGAACAATTACGTTTATCCATCGTGACGTTTGTTCCCATCCTTAACAATCCTTCGATCATCTTAACCTTAAAAAAAAATGTTATTCCCAAAAAATTCCATCTAATTCGTCGTTAAAAAAAATTTTCAGTCGCCGATGACGCTCGCTAGAAGTTCCTACATGATTTATTATCCGATAATCGTGATAATATTTTTGCTGAACTTGCTCGCCGATCCGGAACCCAGATTTTCCGAATACGCACCGGTACGTTTTTTTTTTTTTTTTACTTATCAATCCTACGACTCGTGACTTTATTTTTTCTTTATTTCTGTAATTCTCAAAATAAAATAAAATGAAATAAAATAGAAAAAAAAAATATATGTTAAAGTCTAATCTGCAATATTTTATCATTTTCTCGAATAATAACGATTTTTATTTTCCACGTATTTTTCGTTGGTAATATTTCGTATCTGCAGGTAGATCGACCATGTCCGGAACAAAAAGCAGCTTTTCATTCGCGTATATTGTTCGCTTGGTTCGATTCTTTGGCTTGGTTGGGATTTCGAAAGCCTCTGGAAGCTTCGGATCTTTGGTCGATGAATCCGGAGGACATGGCCAAAGAAATAGTTCCCCTGTTCGACAAATATTGGCAAAAGAGTCAACGAAAAACCGAAAGGTGAGTCCCTCATTTTAAACATTAACAAAAATTTTTTTTTTCTTCTTCAAATATTTAAAACGTAGTTGTCCTTTCGACACGCTTGTTAATCTATGTTCAAACGGAATGTGATAATTTCGGAGCCGATGCACGAACTCGTTTTCTCGGGTAAAGTAAGTACTTCATTTAGTAATGAAGCTTTCTCGTTCATTCTTTTTTTTCTTTTTCGATTTTTTTTTTTCGCTTACAAGGCTGTTTTGGAATTGCTGTAGGTAAGATTTCGAGACGATGCTTTAACAGAGCCTCGTTTCGTTGCACGATTTCCATTGGCTTCTATGGTTTGTCGTTTAGTTATTTATTTTTTTATTTGTTTTTATGCACTCGATCGAGCAATGAAAAAAAAATTCGTTCGAGATGATGAATTGTTCTTATTTATTTTATTTTTTTCTAAACTTTGACATCCTCAGCTCGCAAGCGGCAAAGGCGTCGTTTCGAAAATCATCCGGACAGGTGGATTTCAATGATTCGCGAAAAAAAAAAGTCGCCTCGGTTCTGCCACCTTTGTGCTGGGCTTTCGGGCCGACTTTCATCTTCGGCGCTCTCCTCAAATTTTTGATGGACATTCTGATGTTCATCAGTCCTCAACTGTTGAAGTAAGATGTCTTTTCATATTTTTTTACACCCACAAATACTTTTATATCGAAAAAATCTCAACGCCAAAAAACAACACAACAAAGAACCAAATCTTGTTAATCGTCAATGACATTGCAATTGAAATACTGATTCAAACAATAATAATAAACAAAAAATATTTATCAGACATTTTTTCTTTTTCTTATATCGATAAAAAAAAAAATGGTGTGCGTGGAAACCACGCGCGACCGAAGTGAAACTTCGCGCCTGTTAGTAGTGTACATAATTCCCCATATTTTATGAGTATAGGATGCAGGTATGATCTTAAATGAATTAAAAAAAGATAATTTAGGATTCATTTTTGTGGATATATATTTTACATGAATTGGTGATTACATTGAAAAATATATGGAAATTACATTAATCCATGATTGATTAGCGAATTTTTGCATTTACAACTCTCGAAGATTTAGTATTGATCATTGAGTTCTGCATTTCAAATATGACTTATACAAAATTTGTGATTATATTTAAAAATAATTCTCGTGATTTACGGAAATTCTACCCTGATTTTTATGATTCGATTTCCATGTCTCCATTCTAACTATCGGGCTTTATCATTGTCACAATTGGTTTGTGATCACTAAAATAGGACACAAATGTCTGTGACTTGATATTCGTCAAATGCTTGCTGAATACAGCATCAATCGTTGTACCCGACCTGGTTGTTGGAGTACTAAGACTACTATTGATTTTCAAATTCAATTCTCCTTCCAAAAAGTCGATGAGAGGTTGACTCTCTAACTTGGCAAAGTTGACATTGAAGTCTCCGCTCATTATCATGGGTAAACTCCCCCAGTCCTTTTTCAGCAATGCTGCACCAGCAGGTGTGTATTTTTCTTCAAATCTCGTCAGCACCTATACCCAAATCACTCTTACATGAGAATGTTTTATATTGAATGAACTTTTTTATACAAAAATTAAAAGTGCAATGTAAGAAATTTGCTTATTTTATATTTTTCCTTAATTCTAACTAACTTACAGTACAAAAATAATAGTTACATTTTTATGGCGTTCATTCTTTTTTTTATATCGCACTTTAGTTTTTCGTACAATCACGTAACCTTTCAATCTTGCTCCAAAGTTCCGCCGGAGCCCGGATGATATTCATCGTAAAAGCAAGGAAAACAAAACGTTTTACTAAAGTGCAATAAAAAAGAATGAACGCCATAAATTTAACTATTATTTTTGTACTGTAAGTTAGTTAGAATTAAGGGAAAATATAAAATAAGCAAATTTCTTACATTACACTCTTTATTTTTGTATACAAAAGTTCATTCAATATAAACATTCTCATGTCAGCGTGATTTGGGGGTATAGGCGCTGAAAAAGATTTGAAGGAAAAAAAATGTCATCTGTTTGGGTCTTGAACCCGCGTTCTCATGAATACCTGTCTAGTACGCTATCCACCGACCCGCGATCGCCGTTTGAAAGTGCCATAACTTCAGCGGATTTCCGTCGCTCTCCTTGTCAGTCGGACTCAATCTTTACTTGTCAATGATCTCTTGTTTTATTGCAATGTTCTTTAGTTTGTGTTATTGAAACAGAAAAGTTATAGTGTTCAATTGTATTCTCAATGATAAATATTTATTGGGTATTTCAAGTACATTCATATTGACTATTCATCGAAAATGAGAAGTTCTAATCTAGTACATATATGTGGAATTGGATATAACAAATATGTATGTAATAAATACATAAATATTGTTTTATTTCCAAAATAAATCAAGTACCCTGTAACATGTCGTACTTATGCCATCGAGGTTGATTCGTGACGTCACTGGGCGCTAGTGTGAGAGAGAGAAAGAGCTATCTCTCTCTCACACACACTAGTGTGCGACTAGTGTGCGAGTGAGACAGAGTATGCTCAGCAGAGCCACCCGTTTGCCCCCCTGTTTATTTTTTTTTTTTGCCTGGGTTGGCTCGTCCACATCTAGGGACCTGTGCCACTCTCTTCTGCCCCCCCCCCCCCCCCGCCTCCCCACTGTTTATGCCTACTGCCAGATACTAACGCGTCATGCCACCTCCCTCCATGCCTTGCCGCGTGCAAGCGGTGTCGCTGCCGGGTCCGACTCCCCAGTCTCGCCGTTCCCCCCACCACGTATCGGCCTATTCCCCTCACGGGATCGTAATTTTCGTAACGCTCTGAAAATCCCAGACCCTCGCTAAAGAAGTTTCACTTCAAAAAAGATTGATTATTCGATAAATAAAAAATAAAATCATTGAATTATCGTGAAAAACAAAAATTGCTCTTAAACAAAATAAAATACATTTAAAAAAAAAAAATCAAATCGTAAAAAAATTGTTGAATTTCACAGATTGCTGATAGAATTCATCGACGGTCCCGAAGAAATGTGGAAAGGTTATTTCTACGCGGCAATGTTGTTGCTAACCGCGTCCGTGCAAACCCTCGTGCTTTCACAATATTTCAATCGCATGTTCATCGTCGGTTTGCGCATAAGAACGGCCCTCATAGCCGCGATCTATCGCAAAGCACTGAGAATGTCAAACGCCGCGAGAAAAGAATCCACGGTCGGTGAAATCGTCAATCTGATGTCCGTAGACGCTCAACGTTTCATGGATCTAATGGCTTACATAAACATGATCTGGTCGGCACCGTTGCAAATCGTACTCGCACTTTATTTTCTCTATCAAATACTCGGACTGTCCGTACTCGCCGGGCTCGCCGTTATGATCATTCTCATTCCCGTTAACGGAATGATCGCCAATAAAGTGAAAACTCTGCAGATACGACAGATGAAGAGCAAAGACGAGAGAGTCAAACTCATGAACGAAGTTTTGAACGGTATCAAAGTTCTCAAGCTTTACGCTTGGGAACCTTCGTTCGAACAACAAATTCTCGCAATCAGAAGCAAAGAGATTCAGGTGCTCAAGGAAGCGGCTTATCTCAATGCCGGAACGAGTTTCATATGGTCGTGCGCTCCGTTTTTGGTAATTTGAAAAAAAAAAAAAAAGAATTTAAAAAAATTGTTTCTTCAAATTTTTTTGCATCGCTTTTTTTTTTGGGTGAACTCTTCCCGATAATTTTTTTTTTCTGGCTCTCCTACGATTATTGTTAACCCGTCGAGTACACAATGGGTCAATTTGACCCTTAAACTCTGATCGAAATTTTTTTTTGATTTTAATTTTTTTAATTTCATATTTCGCGTTTTTCGAAAATTATATTTTTCGATTCTCATGACAATATTCACACTTTTTGACAACGTCATCGCATTCCAAGACAGTTGAAGCATATCCCTAATTTTTTTCGGGTCAATTGGACCCATAATTTAAAAAAAATTGTTTAACGAAATTGTGAAAACTTTTCTTTCAGGTGTCCCTCGTGACTTTCGCGACTTACGTTCTCACCGACGAGAACAACGTTTTAACGAGCAAAACCGCATTCGTATCGCTCAGTCTGTTCAACATTCTGAGATTTCCGTTGTCGATGTTGCCGATGATGATAAGCAGCATGGTCCAAGCTTCCGTGTCGGTTAAACGTATAAATTTGTTCATGAACACCGAGGAACTAGATCCGAACAACGTTCAGCACGATCAATCCGAGGGTCAGTCGATTATATCGATCGTCGTCTTATTTTTACAAACAATTTTTACATCATTCATTGATTATTATCATCATTATTTATATTCGATTCATATTTTCCTTTATTCGTCGTATTCTCATTATTTGAAAAAATATTTAGATCATATTTATCATTATTATTAATTAAATCGAGTTTTATTCGCAAGACTTGAAAAAAAAAAAAAAATTGTTTCGCAGAACAATAAATTATTGTGATAATTAATGTTTGATTTAGTTCATCCGCTGATAATCGAAAACGGAAATTTCTTGTGGGATGCGGAAACTGGTGAGAAACCAACGTTGCGTAACATCAATCTGCAGATCAAGAACAAACAGCTCGTGGCGGTCGTTGGCACCGTCGGTTCGGGCAAGAGTTCACTCATATCTGCCTTTCTCGGTGAAATGGATCGCACGAGTGGCAGAGTTAATACCAAGGTAAATAATATTCAAATGAATATAAAAAAAAATAAAGCCAACCAACTCGAACGAATAATTCGGAACTCTTTTTTTTTTCCTGGCCAAAGTCACAACGTAACGACGACAGATCTTATCGGAATCAAATCTTACGCCTGGATTATTTTTAGACATTATGCAAAAACCGTGAAAGTTGAGTGAACTCGTAAAAAAATATATTTGCGATGACGAACTCAGTTTTTTTTCCCTTTTTTTTGAGCTGAGAAATTTAGTGGAAGATTTATCAAATTTCGAATTAATCGGCTAAATGGGAAACTTCGAAAGGCTTGTTCCATTTTGATTTAAAAAAATCTTTAATATTATATATTTTTATATATAATATTAAAGATTTATAATATTTATAATATTAAAGATTTATAATATTTATAATATTATTTTATAATATTAAAGATTTTTATTATATATTTTTATATTAATCTTTGATAATAAAAAAAATGTATTATTGAAATGTTACAGGGTTCGATAGCGTACGTGTCGCAGCAAGCGTGGATACAAAACGCGACTTTGCAAAACAACATACTTTTCGGCAAACCTTTGAACAAATCTCTGTACAATCGTGTGGTCGAGGCTTGCGCTTTGGGAATGGATCTGAAGATGTTGCCGGCCGGCGATCAGACGGAAATCGGCGAGAAAGGCATCAATCTGTCGGGCGGACAGAAACAACGTGTGGCACTGGCACGAGCGGTTTACAACGACGCGGAAATTTATTTTCTCGACGATCCGCTGAGCGCCGTTGACTCGCACGTTGGAAAACACATATTCGAAAACGTCATTGGTCCGACCGGACTTCTGAAAAACAAAACTCGGGTTCTCGTTACTCACGGTATAACATTTTTGCCGGAAGTCGATAACATCGTTGTACTCAAAGACGGTGAAATCACGGAAACCGGTACTTACAAACAATTGTTGGAAAAACGCGGTGCTTTCGCCGATTTTTTGATTCAACATCTTCAAGAAGGTATTTTTTAATTTTTTTTACGAAAAATATTTTTATCAACAGTCGAAAGTATTCTTCATACTTTTATCAACAGTTTTATAATACTTTTCAAAAACTTGTTTTATTGTTTTTTTTTTTTTTTTCCATGGAACGAAGTTGGAAATCGTAAGTCAATGAAAAAGTAATTAAACTTTTTCCAAACTTTGTGTAACCGTGTGAATCGCTTGAATCGTTTGCATTTTATGCGTATGATTTTTTTTTTCAATGATTTACATATTTCTGTTTTATTGTTCTGGCTAAACGATTGTTGTTAGGTAGAATTTTTCATAATTAATTTTTTTTTCAACCGACACACATTTTTGTCACGTTTGAATTTGTTCCTTTGGAATTTGGAAAGAAAAAAAATGTTTTTTCGTTCTATTTGTGGAATTGCAATAAGTTTCGTGCATGAACTGTTATCGAGGAACGTTGGTCACACGTTTGTTTCGTTTCTTTCGTATTCCGAGTTTTATCGAGCAAAAAAAAAAATAAAATAAAAGCGTGATGATAAATTTGCGATCGACAGTGAGGCCGGACGAAGATTCGGAGGCTGATCTCACAATGATAAAACAGCAGTTGGAATCGACTTTGGGAGCTGACGAGTTGCAGACCAAACTATCGAGACCGAAGTCGCGAGTTTCCATGACTCACAGTGACTCGGGTTCAGTTTACGAACAAAAATCTCTCACCGGCTCGTTACGAAGGTAATTGACTCGACTCTTCGACGCTTCTCTAAAAAAAAATTAAAAAGAAACACACACAAATCATTATTAAATTAAATCGAATGACAATAAAATAAATAGTTAGTCACGAATAAAATAAAACTAACAATTAGTAATAAATAAAATAAATGTAATAATAATAACAACGATTACATATATCGTATGAAAAATTGAGTTACTTATGAATTTGCATGAGAAATTGATTTATTAACAATTGTGTGATTTAAAAAAAAAAAATTTTTTAATATTTATTTTACAGACAAAATTCTACGGAAAGTCATCATTCGAGATCGGAGAGTCTTCATCGTGGTTCGAGCGTCACCGGACGTGATTCGTTGCAGCCGAAGGTCGGTGGAATGATCATAGAGGTGGAAAAAGCCGAAACCGGAAGTGTAAGTGATAATTCAAACGTTAAAAAATCAAAACCTTCGTTCCTCTCTTTTTTTTTATATTCATTTTAATTATTCGATGCGTATGCAAGTTATGGTGGAAAAAATAATGCCTCGACCGAGGTACAGCTGTCCACGAAAATAAGATTGATGCATAAAAAATTAAATTAAATCAATTTAAAAAAGAAATGATTAAAAAAAAAAATTTAATAAAAAAATCAATTCCATTATCTTTCCACCACACTTCGTATTTCCATTTCAATCCACATTTTTCTCACATTCTAATCTGTTCACTGTTTTTGTGTTTCTTTTTTTTTTAATTTTTTCGTCGTCGCAGGTAAATCTGAAAGTCTACGCTCATTATTTGAAATCGATAGGATGGTTTCTGGCTATATCGACGATAATAATGAACGCGGTTTTCCAATCGTTCAGCATAGGATCTAACGTGTGGCTGACCAAGTGGTCGGACGATCAACGAATGGTCGTAAACGGAACGGTCGACGTCGTCAAACGCGACACCTATCTCGGGGTCTACGGAGCTCTCGGCTTGGGTCAAGGTACGTTTCGACGTTGCTTCTTTTTTTCATTTTCTCCTCTTTCTTCTTCGCGTTATTCATTCATTTATTCAACAGGAATTTATTCACGTGACTAAATTGTCACCACTCGATAAATTTGCATTCGAACGAAATCTTCGTCAAATTGTTTTTTTTTTTTCACGTTTAAATACGGAAACCCATCGAAAACCGGTTGAACTGTTAAATTGTTAAATACAATTTAATTCGCGTTAATGTTTCCCCCCCCCCCAACATCGTTTCGATTTTACCGAATGCAAAAATTATTTAAAAAAAAAAAACGAAAAATGTTTTAATAATTTTTTTTTTTTTTTCGTGATTTATTGATTAGCGATCGAAGCTGAAGCGATTGGAGTTTGCTGTGTCTGAGATAACGATGCGTTGCCGGAGCGTTGGAAAAATATGTTTTTTTTTTTACGGACTGTCCCCTCCCCCGCCCCCCGCCCCCTCCGGAATTGTCACAATTCATTTTTGTCATCGATGCTCGACGATCAATGGCGACGACCTTATCACGATCCACCACGTCTATCTGACTTTGGTGCCATAAGCATGTGTCCGCCTATCGTTATTACGTTTTCGTCACAATCTATTATGGTCTCGCTGTCACAAATTTATATTTATATTTATTATTTATTCATCGAAAAAAAAAAAAAAAAAAAACAACATTTATATGTGAATTCCCCTTTAGAATTTGGTGTGTAAACGAAATGCGGTGCTTCGATCCGCAATTCCCATGCTCCTCGATCGAAGCATGATTAATGAGTCAATTTTCACGGCACGATGTCGATATTTAATTTAATTTAATTTTTCTTTCTTAATTTTTTTTTTATTTACATGAATATTCGTTGCCTGCCTTGTACAGTATTTCATTTCAATTTCTTTATCGTCGATAGCGCTTCGGTAGACAAATTTAGCAGACAAGAATGTGCCAATACAATTTTTTTCATTTTTTTTTGTTACGAAATTATTTTTTTTTTATTCACAAAGTTTTTGAGAAAAAAAAAAACAAACGTCAATTTGAAAAAGAGATAAATTACAAATCGAAGATGAATAAATGGCAAAACGATTCACAGCGAAGCAGCGTAAGTGAATATATATTTTTTTTTAATCTGCATCTTTGATCAGTTTTTTTTTTTTTCACGAATTTGAAAATTTCATTTCCACAATTCTGTCATTGATAATCAAGTTGATCGACAGATCGACCGATCACAAGCCTCGCCATGCCGTTGACAATTCGCAGAACGAAGAAAAGTTGTTCAAAAAAAAAAAAAAGTGAAAAATGAAGAAGAAAAAAATTCAAAATGACAAAACGACGATTGTAAAAATATGTAAACTGAAATTCCAGTGAGTTTTGTGCTGTTCGGACAGCTGATCATGGCCAAGGGCTGCGTACGTAGCAGCATACTGATGCACGCTGAATTATTGTATGGCATCTTGCGAGCCCCCGTTGGATTCTTTGATACAACACCGTCCGGCAGATTGTTAAATCGTTTTGGAAAGGACGTTGACGTTATTGACAACGTATTGCCACCGAACCTTAGAGCTTGGTTGTTTTGTCTGGCAGTGGTACGTGAGACGATTTGAAAAAAAGAAAACCAAAAAAAAAAAAAGAAAACAAACGAAAAAAAAAAAAATCTGCTCTTCACACCGTAGAGATCTCACGATAGTTCATTTTTGTGATTATCATTTTATTTCCTTTTTTTAATTCACATCGAGCAGCGCAAGCAGTAGATGTTTATTTTTTGAAATAATCAAAATTTAAAATTTATTTATTTATTTATTTTTTTTAAATTTCATTTTATTTTTATTTTCATGGTTATTATTATTTTTGTTTTTTTTTTTATTATCTTGGCCTGTGAACTAAAGGACTGGCGCACCAATGGGTACATGTGTTGATAATTCGGTTCGGAATAGAATGTGGCAATGGCAAACTCGTGTAGATTCTAGTGGAACGATTGTTTTTTATTTATTTATTTATTTATTTATTTATTTATTTATTTATTTTTTCATTCTGTGTGCTTTACGTATGAATTATTGTGACACTGAAAGCAACGATGCATAACATTTTCTTGAGTGTTATTTTTTTCGTTTCTATGTTCATGAGAATTTTTATTTTTTTTTTTGAAATTTTTCAAGTAGAACAATTGCACAAGTGGTAACGGAATTGCAAAATCGCATGCAACACTGGATCGAATTTCTGTGTGCATGTTTTATTATTTTCTTTCTTTCTTTCTTTCTTCACACACTGTCACATGGCAATGAAGTTCGTAGATTAGATTTTTCATGTCGCTTTCAGCAAAACGTTTCACACTTTTTTTACAAGCCATGTAAAAAAAAAAAAAAAAACATGATTAGGACATTTATTATCTTCTCTTTTCAATCCACGTCGACTTTTCGATGAGTTTTTATTTAATCCATTTTTTTTTTTAATATTAAGAAAAAAATATATATATATTTTATATTTAAGAACGCAGATGGGTTTGGTTTTTTTGTGAGTGAGGGGTCCGCTGGACCCCATGTGACACCGATGTGTTATATTATATTTGAAGGTGTGACCCCTCAACGGGTCAATGGCGAGGACAACTTTTTCAAATTAGTTTCACTCGAATTCAATATTTATATATTTTTATTTTTACATTCTCTCTCTCTCTCTTTTTTTTTTAAATATTTTTTTAAATATTTTTTTTACAACCGTCTGACGATAATTCACAGGACTGTTGATATTAGCGATATCGATTTACGTGGCAAACGGAGGTGTTCGCGGATCTTCGCGACTGTTCGAAATATTGTTGCATCGCGTTTTGAAAAATCCAATGTCCACGTTCGATCGTATCCCGTGCGGACGGATACTCAATCGTTTCGCGGGTGACTTCGACGTTGTCGATAACGTACTACCGGCTTATCTTCGCGCTTATCCGGACACTATTTTCGCGGTACGAAAATTAATCGACAAATTTTTCGCGAAAGAAACGAAAATAATAACAAATAATAACTCATCCTACCTTCAAAATTCGACGTTCGTTTGCGATTAATCAGCCGGACAATTAATTCATTTCTGCTTCTGATTTGAAAAAAAAAAAAAAACAATCATCATTGTTTAACATTCGTTCACAATGTTAATGTGTTTGTCCGATATTTTAGATGCGAAAGCAAATAATAATTATTTTTAAAAATCATTCCTCACAGCGATTATCAATGTTTTTATGTTTGTCCGATGATAATAATACTCGTGTGTGTGTCTGTGTGTTTATGAATGATGAACGAGACTGTGATAATGTAAAAAAAAAAAAAAAAAAAACGTCCCCCTGCCCCTGGACAATCTCCACGACGACTTTTTACCAAACGATCACAAAAAAAAATAATAATAATCAAAATCGTTATCCAATTTGCGTTTACTAATTTCTTTACTCATCGTAATTTATCTCACACACACAGCTCACTCACCGATATCGTTGTCACTGTAAAATTTACATTCATTCGTATCGTAATCCAAAAAAAAAAAAAAAATTCGTTTGCACTGTTTCTATTTTTTTTTTCGATTTTTTTTTCATTCTTTCTTCTAGGAAACGCTTCGATACCCGACTGCATCATTTTTCACCTGTAGTATACTTTTATGTTTTTTTCGCAGATAGATTTTTATAGAGCATCGTGTCCCCGTGAGAAGCACATCGTTTATATTTATTTTTCTTATTTATTTATAACAATTATCATTTTTTTTTCTCTCAACGCGACAAATTATTATTATTATTTTTTTTTTTATTTACGCGACAACGAAAGCGAAGAGGATTTTGAACAAAAAAATAGTCAAAACGAGGATTCGAGTACTCGATAAGTTTCCTTCGAATAATTATTTTATTCGTGAAAAATTTATCATCACGAATATCATTTTTATTTCTTATTACTTTTTTTTTTAAATTTTCTTTTTCGAGACTTGAATAGAATTATTGTTCACAGTATTAACCGTGTTTGTTGCCTCACTGTCAATGAGCATTGGCACGCTGAAATCTTCAGCGGCAATGATGCGCACCGCATTTTGCAACGTTTTGCGAGGACCTATGTCCTTCTTCGACACGGTACCGGTTGGTCGTATACTGAGCCGTTTCAGTGGTGATGTCGATACAATGGATTCAAAACTACCGATGACAATCACACAATGGCTACCCGGTTTATATAGGGTAAGCTTCAAACAAATTTAGGGCCAGTCTTGAAAAAAAAAAATAAAAACAAAAAAACAAAAAAGCGTACGAAAATAAATTCAAACTAAAAGAAGAAGAAAAAAAATTATTTTCTCAATAATTCGTAGTCTCTTCGTGAATCCGTGATGCAACTTATCGTGATAATTGTTATGTCGATAATAATCTTATGTGTTTTTGAATAATATGTCGGATGCAACATTGTCCGTGTATGATCGAGAGCTTGATGGGTGTAATTATGTTGTGATTAATCGTCCAATAACTGCGTGCGTAATGGGAATTCGTCTAACTGCAAGTAGAATTGGTTTTAAAAAATATATATAAAAAAAATGTAAATGAAAAACTTTGGGAAAAGATGGTTGAGACGTGAGTGTCGTTGAATCTAGACTTGTGAGTTATCGTTCGAAGTTCGATCGATTTTTAATCTGCAAGCTCGACTCGAAAAAAAATAAAATGCAATCTTAACTTAAATTAATTCATTTTTATATTTTTCATTAAATAAATTATCATGAATTATATAAATATGAATCATATTGATATATTTGTATTTCACATGAATATGGAAATAATATTAATTATATTTTTTAAATTAATATTATTCATTTAAATAATTACATTAATATATATTTACATAATTTATATAAAAATCAATTCATATCTAAATACGAATTTTCTTCGGATACAAAGCAATCTCAATATATTTGAAAAAAAAAATAAATATATATTTATTATTTTTATCAATCAATTGTTAATTAATTGCACGTGAGCTTGCAGTTTAAATCGTGTGATAACTTCATATGTGAAGCTTTCAAACTTGTTGGGAGGGACGACATCACTTGGCTCGCCATTCCTTATATCAGCGCTAAAACAATTTTTTTCTCTCTCCGATCGTCTTTCGATAATTCAGGAAATAATTCAATCGATTAACGCTCGATCTTTTTCTTTTTCTCTCGCGACAACGAATAACATATCGGAGATTATCGATCGATCCGTGGCATTTGTATATTTTACCGAAAAAAAAAAAAAAAAAAAAAAAAACGTAAATTTTCAACCACCGAAACGTGAATTTTTCTATCGGCTTGTCGCGTGACTGCGAAATTTATTGGCCAATGGACACGATTGTACAAACGCTCTCCCCCCCCGCATGTGCTCGAGAATGTTACAAAGAAAATTTTGAAAGAAAACCAACAAAAAAAAACAAACCTATTTTGACAATACCAAGTTTGTGCACTTTTAGTATTTTTATTTAGGATTTATTGTTTTCGATGCAGAGACTCGATGGAAAATTACGATCGATTAAACCAATACCAGTTTGACCCAATCGAATGATCCAAAATGCACATTCGATCAGGAATGGACATCCAAAAAATTAATAATCCCATTTCAAATAACCACAAAAATTTTCATGACAAAAATTCTCAAAAAAAATTGTTCCGAATTTATTCGTGCCAACAATTTTATTTCAGTTTGCAATAAACATCTTTTGAACCGAAGAAAATTGGACGAAAATTATCCCTCGTATCTCTGTATCAATCTCGTAGATTATCAGGCTGCTGTTGTTATTTTTCTTTCTTTTTTTTTTCTTTCTTCTCTAAGAAGTCGATCCGTATTAATTCGATTAGATAGCATATACATATATATATATATTTTTCTATCTCGTCTCCATCGTCATCTCAACAAACATTACGTATATATTTATTTATATATTTATATATTTTTATATATAAATATTTATATGCATGTCACACAGCAAACTTCACCTCCTCGCATAGCGTTCAATCGACAAATTAACGTTCTAACAAAATTTGCCAATCATCATTGATCAATCCTCACGACGTGTCGATAAATGAAAGCAAAAAAAAAAAAAAAGTTTTTTTTTTATCACAATTCGCAATTACAAACTTTTTCCCTCCTCCCCACATCCATTCGTCTGTCACGATACTTTCGTCTTCACACACTCACTTTCTCGCTACGTTCCTTGACAATCCACCAATATGGATTTTCGACTGTATCAACGAATTCGAAAAAACAAAAACCAACAACTAAACAAAAAAAAATCGCCCTGAAATATCCGTAACGAGATAAAAAAAAAACACTGGAAAAGACGAAGAGGACACCCACAACGCGATTTCTTTTTTTTTCGGCCAACAAAATCATCGTCGAAAAGAAAAAAAAACATATACATAAATATAAATATGTGTTTATTTTATTTATTTTATTTTTTTTTTCACAATTTAACAATGATCATAATTTCATCGTGTTTTTTTTTTTTCAAAATTTCGCAAATTGACTGTTTTTTCAGATTGTTCGTAAGGTGATTTATAAGTCTCGATCGTTTCTAGATCGTTTCAGAGGTGCCAAAAAAAAAACCCAAAAAAAAACACACAAAACAAAAAAAAACAAAAACTAATCGAACGATAAAAAATAATTATTTCAAAGAATCACAAACGAACGTGATAAACAATTTGAAAAAAAAAAATTGAAAAAACAAAAAACAAAAAAAATTGTTTCAACAAACGCGTGAAAAAAAAATTATTATTATTCCAAAGCTCGTCTAATGTTGTAGCTGTGGCAAGTTTTTTCTGCGATTTGGCACCGCAGTTGGGATGCTGGCTGGCCGCACGGCAAATGCACATTGTGATGCTCGAGGGGGTGATGCGTGCTCCCCTGACCTTCTTTGACACGACTCCGACCGGTCGTATTATCTCCAGGTTTGCTAAAGACATCGACGTGCTGGACACATCGCTGCCCCAACAAATTTCCGATAGCATCTATTGCCTGTACGAGGTAATTCATAAGTCACGACGTTCGAAAATCGACCTCGTTTCACGAACGGCAATCATTATTTAAAAAAAAAAAACAAAAAAAAAATTGACTGAATTCTTCGGCACCGAGAAAGAAAAGAAAAAAACATTTGTCCTCTTTTTCACATTCCTTCCTGGCTTTTTTTATTTCTCTCCAATTGCATTTTCCGGCGCATATCGGAAAGGAGAATTTTTTAAAAAATTATTTTTCCACGCAAATTGACCTCAATTGTTGTCCCTTTGATCTATCTCCCATCTCTCTCTCTCTCTCTCGTCCTAAATTGCACTGTGGTTGAAGGTGGTTAGGATCTTTATTTCACAACTATATATACATTTATATATATATATAAAACCACTAATAATAATTGTATATAGTAATAGTAATTATCATTAGTATTATTATTATAAATATTATTGAATATATATATATTTATATATAAATTTAGCTTACGATGCCATTAACAATCCCCAAATCCTGATCAACGCCAACGAAATGACACACACCGATGGGTCGAGATAATTTATTTCTTGTTTTATTCATTTTTTCTTATTTTATTATTTTAAATTGTAATTTTTTAAATAGAATAATAATGGGTAGCAGAATTTTTCACAGGAAGGATTCATTGAACGAGGTTCAATGGGTCTGGATCCTGGCAAAACATTTCACGTTGTTCGATTATAAGAATTCAATTATTTTTCTCCCCTAAATTTGTCGAAGCGATATTTTTTCTTATTATAATTTTTTTTTTAAATTGTTTAATAATTAATTTTTTTTTTCTAAGGTGCTGCATATTCGGCGCTTTCCCTGTCTAAAGGACAATAACAATATCTCTCGTGAACGTGCGAAAATTCTGCAACTGTACAAAATTGCGTCCGCGATTTCTCAACTATCAGCTGTGATTTTTTTTTCTCTTCCTCTTTTTTTTTTTTTTTTTTTATTAATTTTTCAAATGCATCCGAATAAAAAAAGTCCTCGAGCGATTAGAATGGAAAAACCGATCGGAAGATGGGCGTTTGAATGATTTTTTTCGAATCCCAACGAAACGTCGAGAATTAGAAAAAAAAAAGAAAAGAAAACAAATTTTTCGTTTGGAATTAAATTAATCAGAATATTGAATGTAATTAATTTCATTTTCAAATTACAAATTAATCGATGCTCACAGAAGTGATTTTTCATCGATCCACGCCCATCTCCGTGAATTTGTCTATACATTCCAAACCACAATGACGAACGTAAAACGTAAAAATAAGAAACGAACCAACGATCGAACAAACAAAATAACTGCAACTTTAGTTTAATTTATTTAAAAAAAAAAGCAACGAAAAACAATAAGATTTGATTGAATTGACAAACGAGGTATTGAATAAATAGGGACGAGCACATTTTTTTACACTATTTGGCACTTGGCTATGTATGTTACGTGTCCACTTGTCTGTCGTTTATGTGAGCGAGTGCTTGTGCGTGTGTGTGAGTGTGTGTGTGTATTGTCCGTTTTTTGTTGTTGTCCGGGTTTCAAAATTTTGTTTAATTCCACGAATGCGATTACGATGTTTCATTACAATTAAAATAACCTTTCACATTGAATATGAAAAACAAAATATATTATTATTTAACGAGAGTGTACAGTACATATTGGTGGGCCTATCGCTGACTTATAACGTCAAAATTATTCGTTGTTGTGTTTTTTTTTCTTCTTTCTATTATTATTATTTTTTGTTTTTTTGTTTTTCATCGTGTTTTAGATCCGAAATGTTTAACGCTTTCTGCATGCATCGATTATTAACAAATAACTGTGCGAAACACCGAGAAAGAACAAATAAAAGCAAAAACATATCACGCTGACGCTTGCTGTGAAAATTAAATTTTTTAAAAAATTTTTATTTAAACAATGTTTTTTTTTTGTGAGATGTGAATTTTTATTCGGTCGAGAATTATTTTTTTTTTTTCACGTTGAAATTCACGTTGAAAAAGAAATAATTCAGCTGGTAGACACGAAATAAATAAAACTGTAAAAATTATATTTAATAACTTTTGAATTTTCATGTTTTCTTGTTTTTTTTTTGTTTTTTTTTTATATTTCTTTGTAGGTAATCGCCACGTTGGTGGTGATAAGCTTCAGCACACCGATATTCGTTTCGGTAATATTGCCGATTGGAATTATTTATTACTTCATACAACGTTTTTACGTTGCAACGTCGAGACAATTGAAGAGACTCGAATCCGTATCGAGATCGCCGATTTACTCGCATTTCGGTGAATCCGTAACCGGTTTGTATATGTAAAATATTTATAGAAAGCAAAATATTGCAGATATTTGTGACGAACGAATTGATTGATCTATTGAATTTTACGCAGGAGCACAAACCATCAGAGCTTACGGAGTACAGGAGAGATTCATTCTCGAATCTGAGAACAGAGTGGATTTCAATCAAGTCTGTTATTATCCCAGCATTATTGCCAATAGGTAAGTGCATCGATCTGCTGGAAAATTGTTTGAATTTTCGATGACCGGCAGAATAAGAAAAATATCTTCAAATTCACGAAATCAGTGAAAAAACTTATTCCATAATTCTTGGAATATTGATAGAAAATTATTCCAAAATTGTCGAAGTATTTTTTTTTAATTTTATTTATTTTTGTAAATTGAAAAAAAAAAAAAAAAAATTTAATTACAGATGGTTGGCCGTGAGACTCGAAATGATTGGAAATTTGATAATCTTCTTCGCCGCTTTATTCGCGGTTCTGTCGCGCACGACAATGAGCCCCGGTCTCGTGGGTCTGTCAGTCAGCTATGCTCTTCAAGTCAGTAACAAAAAAAAAACCCTAAAAAAAACACACCTCCAAAAAAAAAATCACATAAAATAAAATAAATAAAAAAAAAATTGTCTAAAAATCTAAAATACAAAAATTAAAAGTTTCTCAAATTGTCCGACAGATAACCCAAACGTTAAATTGGTTGGTGCGAATGACGTCGGACGTGGAAACGAACATCGTGGCCGTGGAGAGAATAAAGGAATACGGCGAGACGCCCCAAGAAGCACCTTGGGAAATTCCTGCCGAAGCACCACCGAAAAATTGGCCGTCTGAGGGTCGTGTGGAATTTCGGGATTTCAAAGTTCGTTACAGAAAAGGATTGGAACTGGTTCTCAATGGTTTGAATTTTTCCGTAAACGGCGGGGAAAAAGTTGGCATCGTCGGTAGAACGGGAGCCGGAAAATCGTCCCTCACTTTGTCGTTGTTTCGCATTATCGAAGCGTCCAACGGAAAAATTATTATCGATGACATTGACATCGCGAAACTGGGTCTTCATTCGCTCAGATCACGATTGACCATCATACCTCAAGATCCGGTTTTGTTTTCGGGTTCGTTGAGACTCAATCTCGATCCATTCGGATATCACAACGACGACGAGATTTGGGTAGCCCTCGAACACGCACATCTCAAGACTTTCGTCAAGAGTACGTCGACTCGATCATTTTATTACATTCGTATTAATTTTTTTAAAATTATTTTTCCTTTCTCATAAAGGAAGGAAAAATGAAAATCATGTTCAGAATGTGCAGCTTTTTTCATTTTCAATCGATCGTAGTATTCAACATTTTTTTTTAGCATTCTATCGATTTTTTTTTAGAGCTGGATTTTTTTTTCTCCTTTTAAATTATTATCTCATAATTTTTGTTCGATGACTGGACTGATTTTTTTTTATTCCATCGAATAAATCTTGTTCAGTTGAGATTAAAATCTAGATCAATTATTCAACATTTACGTAATTGAGCTAGATTTTTTTAAACTTTGTTTTTTTTTTACTCAAACTAAAATATTTAAATTCCGATCATTTTTTTTTAATAATTAATTTTGATATTAATTTGACGAGATAAAAATAATCAAACGATAATATTCAATAAAGATTTCAGTGATTAGAAGTTTGAGTGTTTAATCAAATATATTTTATAATAATAAATATTTAAATAATATATTATTATGATAATTGTCATTATTGATTGAAACAATGATTGATATCGCATAAAGGTTTACCGAGCGGTCTGGGCCATCCGATATCCGAAGGCGGTGACAATTTGAGCGTGGGTCAACGACAGCTCGTTTGTCTGGCTCGTGCGTTGCTGAGAAAAACGAAAATTCTCATTCTCGACGAAGCCACGGCAGCTGTCGATTTGGAAACCGACGATCTAATACAGCGAACGATAAGGGAAGAATTTGCCGATTGCACGGTACTCACCATCGCCCACAGGCTCAACACGATACTAGATTCCGATCGGTAAATCCATCGAATACATTTTATCACATCCCAATAATTAACGTAACTTCTTAATCGATTTGAAACAAGAATGTTTTTTTTTCTCATTCGATAAAACTAAAGAAAAAAAAATGTCGTTTCAGGGTAATCGTTCTCGATCGGGGCTACATAATCGAGTTTGAATCCCCGCAGACGTTGCTCACCAAGCCAAACAGTGCTTTTCACAGTATGGCCAAGGACGCGGGTCTCGTCGCGTAATACCAACGCATTTTCAACGGTCCATCCATGTTGGAACTTGATCGACAATCAACGACGATTGGAAATTGAAAAAAAATAAAAATAAAAATAAAAATAAATAATAATAATTATAATAATCGACGACGATTGAAAAGTTAAAAGAAAAACAAATAATAATAATAATAATAATAATCAACGACGATTGAAAAAAAATTAAAAATCGAAAGACAAAAAAAAAAAGAAAATAAAAATAATGAGGATGAATAACGAAAGCGAGACGAAGATGACGAAGAGAAAAAAAAAGACCCACCCACCTCGTCGATTTCGTGTCTGCAGACACCGCAGTACTTATTATTGATCTTGTACATAAACGTCAACAAAATTATGTCGACGTACGTGAAAAAAAAAAAAAAAAACTTGGTCGAACGAAACCTTTTTCCAATTGCCAACGATGCATCTTGTAATATCAAAGCCACGCGTACTTGAAAAAAAAAACGAAAGAAGAGAAAAGAAGAATAGTACTTGAAAAAAAAAGAAGGAAAAAAAGAATAATAATAAATAATCCACTTATTCGAACTCTTCTGATCCAGAGTCGACCTCGTGCACGAATAATCTACAAAAAAAAAAAAACAGAACGTGGACGCGAAAACAGAAAAGAAAACTTAATTCATTAATTAACGATAAGACAGTCTAGCTAAAAAAGATATTGTAGTTAAAAAAAAAAATCATCACAAACTACTGCCACTTAAGCAGCATATTCTGCATCACGATAAAAAAAAAAGAAGAAAAAAAAAACGTAGAATACATCTGCCGAAGAAAAACCATTTGATGATTTTTTTTCTATCATTATTATTTTTTTTTTTTCAATAAGACAATCAATTTATTGATTTACGTATTATTTATTGTTTCGTTCTTCCCCTTTTCCCCCTATGTTATAATTTTTTTAACGTCTTTTTTTTGTTTGTTTGTTTAACTCATATGTATAATTATTATTTTTATTTTCAAGACGTTTCACACTTTGCCAACATTTTGTGTCCATGCGAATGAAAAATTCTGATCTTGGAGACTTTGATTTTACCGTCTCAATGTCGTTTAGTTGATACCGATACGCGATGATTTTCGTTTCTCGTGAAAATAAAAGAGAGACGGAAAAAATATGGAAATAAGAAAAAAAAATTTAAAAAATTCATTAACGCTCAACGATAAGCACCAGCGCGCACTTAACAATTTAGTCACGGTTATCACGATACACGATAGTACAAACCATGTGTGTGTGTGTGTGTGTGTGTGCATGTGTGTGTGTGTGTGTTGAATTTGGTTCAGAGACGTATTTTATCATCGACTCGTTGTACTTACAAAATTTTTTATCCTTCGTCCTATGTTATAAAATTTATTTAAAAGATAAAAAAAAAAAAAACAGATTAATTAACATACGATCCTCCGTAATTACGCACTGATGACACTTGCCAAACGTACATTCTGCACGCGCGAAAAAAAAAAAGTAAAAGAACAAGAACTGGAACACGAAAAGAGAAAAAAAAATTGTAACAACTCAGTTGAGACTTTATCTTCGTTTTTTTGCATTACCTGCATCGACTTTTCTTTACCGCAATGCATTAGATGAATAAAAGAAAAAAAAAAGCAAAGAGCCAATGAAAGAAAATAGTAATTTACACCATTTTTCGATGCACAATATTTCTTCAATAAAAAAATAAAAAAATCGCTCGATAGTCGAAAATTTTTTTTTTTCAAACAATGCAAACGTTTGTACTTAAGTTTAAACCTTGCTCATTCGTTCACCTCGACGGATTATCCGTCAATTGATTTACATCGCTTCTCAATATGGCGATCAATATATATATATATTTTTTTCGCAATTAAATAAATAAAAAATAGACAAAATAAAAATGTAATAAAATAAATTCAGAAACGCATAGACACGAAAAAATAAAATAAAATAAAATAAATACGAAAACAAACGATTGAGATACGAACGACGGTCCATTATATTATTCGATTGCAATTAATGCTGGATTGCGATCAATGAGACTTCGTTTACGTGCCCTTCGCAGTTTCGTTGGTATAAAAAAAAAAAAAAAAAAAAAAAAAAACAAAGGAAATAGCATGAATCCTAGATGCCAGAAGGGGAAGTGCCTTCTTATAGTAAAAAGAAAACAAAAACGAAAAGAAAAAAAAAACAAAAACAAAAAAAAAAACAATCTCTGTAATGTACATATGTAAACTGGATCCTTGTACGAGTGTGTGAGTTGGAGAGAGAGACAAGGGCGAAGGGGGGAAAGGGGATAACAAAAATGTGTTGTAATAGTTTGTAAGTATTTCGTAACACTAAACACGATTGAAAAAAAAATATTGAACGAAGCAGAAAAAAAAGAAGAAAAAAAAAGAGAAGGAATGAAAAGAATCAGAAAGAAAAATCAATTGCATTTTTTTTTCTTCTCGCGTATTTCTGTGGGATATTTCTTTTTTTTTTTTTTTTTTCAAATTGACGATGTACAATCATCTCTCAACCTCTTGTACTTCATCGATAATAATAATAATTGTTATTATAATTGATATTATTATATCTGGCCAAACAACATTTAAATGTAAATTATTATATTAAACTTAAACGTTCGCTTTTAATCGTCTTTATCCATTATTCCAAAACCATCTCCCGCTAAGTTTATTCGCGTCACAATTTGTGCGAATTCGCAACAAGATTTGTGCGAATGGTGATTGATCGACGTGGGAAATGAAAAAATTCACGAATCGACTCGTTAACTTTCTATGCAATCGATTTTATTTATTTATTTTTTCTTTTGTTCTTAAATTCGTCGTGTTTTTTTTTTTTGTTTTTTACGGCGTAAACTGCGTCAAACCGAACGCCGAAGTTCGATCATATTTATATTCGTCTCGTAGGAAAAAGCTTCGTGCGCTTTTTGTTTTTTTTTTTCTGAGTTTTCAATTATTCATTTTTCGTTATTTTTTCGTTTAATTATTTTATTATTTCGGCGGTACCATTGGACATAAACGCGAGACAACGAAGCACCGAAACATCATCTTGGGGGGAAGGGGCCTTCTCGACATGCATAAGCCTTTTTTTTTCTTGTATTTATTTTTAAATCGCACGTTTTCTCACACAATTCGGTCACAAACAAAGTTTTAACATTTAATACTTTGGTACTATTTTCTCTCTCACTCTCTCTCGCTTCGTTTCACATCATAATCATCCCAATCATCATCATCATTATTTCGTTCAATTTTATTTTCCTGTATTTTCGTTATGAAATTCGACAATTAATTTTTTTTTTTTAAATCGAATAATTTCCAAATGGTAAATAATTTTAATTTTTATTCGTAAGTCAATGGACTTTATATCTCGATTTTCGAGTCCCCGCGAACGCGTTCAATTGGTTTTCTTCGTTTCAACGGAATTTTTCACGTCGGTTCCGGCAATGGCCAATTTTTCATCGCCGTTCGAAATTTTTTCCGAGTCCATTTCTCCGGTAAAACCAAATTCGTTTACACGCGACAAATCCGTCTTGTAGATCCATCGTTGATACAAAAATATGAAAAACACGATATCGTCGCGGAAACATCCCAAACGATATAGTGTGGGCATTTTAATCACAAAAGCGAATATATCGTCGATGAAGGTGTTCAAAAATTTGTAAGACATCATGCGCCACGGTAAATGTGCGACGCTCTTCAATTTGTAATTAATGAACAATTGCGGGGTCATCATGATGAAACCGAATGTAAGAAGAAAACCGTATAGCATGTTCAACACCCACGAGTACCATCCTTTGTGTTCGAGATACATGAGCGAATAGATTGCGTAACCGCCGAGCAACGGATAAAGGGCCCACGATAGATAACGAAATGCCAGTCTGTCGTACTCTTTCGTCGACGATTCGACGTACGAACCTTTGTCACGGAACGTCGGTCGGGGAATAAGACCGAAAATTTTCGACGCACGATTCAAACTTATGTCCACGACTTTGTTTATCTTCCAAATTTCTATGCACAAACCGATTCCGCAACTTATTCGCACAACCGTGTTTGTTTCGTTGTCGAGAACGTACAAAAGCACGACGAGCGATTGAAAAACGTTGAAAAACACCGAACGCACCGACAGACCCTCCAGGGATTTACGATTGTTCCAGAATTGAATGTCTGGAATGAAAAAAAAAATAATAAGAGTTTGGCAAATTTAATTGGGAAGAAAAAATTATCTTTATAACAATTTTTTTTTTTATGGAAAAAAAAAGTAGAAATGTTTGGGAAGCATATTTGAGGAAGCACAGACGAGTAAATGGAGAGAGAATATTATTATAAATTCATTGAGAATAATTTTGAGTTTTGTTTTTTTTTTTTTTTTTTTGTGACGTCTACAAATCCGTGGGCCTTTGAATAATCTTTAGACAAATTCGAATACTCTTCGAGGGTTGCGAACTATCAAAAGAAAAAAAAGATAATAAATTGTGAAATTTCGACTTACCATTTTTAAATGCTAAAAATTCGAAAATACTGTGAAGTATCGAAATGGCTATGGTCATTCCCAAAAGATAGGGATTTGTTTCGAGAATTGTTTCCTTCAGTGTGTCCTGATCGCTGTCGTCCTCGTCAGCAGTATCGCCTGCAAAAAATAATTTTTTATAAAGCGATAATAAATAATATTAAAAATAGAAAAAATATATTCGGTTGGGATAATTCGATTGCTCACCCATGAACGACGTTGTCCATTTGTTTCGCATCGATTGAGCGGCATAAAGTTGCCACTTGAACAGCGACAGCGGTTGATAAGTCAAACGAAGTTCCAGCGTCTTTATCGTGTCGTTCAAAGGTTGATAATCGCGCTGCAAGCTCCAAAAATTGTTCAGATAGACCGGAGGTTTGTACTTCATACCGCCCGGTACAAATTCGATGTCTGAATAGAAAAATTATAAAAATAAAATAAAAATAAAATAATAATCAAACAAACATTGGATTACAAATAATTTAGTTATTACAAACAATCCATGAAACATACATAAAAATATTATTTAAATAAGATTATTTAAATGAACAAAAAAAAATTGAGAATATATCTTTTTTTTTGTTTGGTCAAACTTGCAACAAAATGCACTAACATTCATCGAGAGGAGGCGGGACTTGTCCCTGAACCCAATTGGTTTGATCAGTCACGATATTGATTGTTAAATTTGGATGCCAGTGGGACACTATCTCCTGGTCCATTATCGCGGCTTTCTGAAATAAATAAACATCGACGGATTAGTAGATTAAACATTCATCGTAACACCGCAACGACGTAGACAGGCTTACGAAACAAGACGACATCTCGTGCCGCTCGCCGCTTTTTGTTATTTTTTTTTCATTTAAAAAATTAATTTACCTTGACCTCCTCCTCGGTGGCCGTCGTTTCGCCGGTCAACAAATTGTGTCTCTTGAGATATCTGACTTTTTTGAACTTGTTCAGCATCTTGCGAGCGTAAGACACTTGAGCGCCGGCGTAATTGTCTTTGCCCGAATTGGGATCGGGCGATTTTCCACTTTTCGTCACGTAAACGTGCAAAAATATGGAACCGTTATTTTTCAATCTGTCGGACGGTTCGAAATTGTGCGTTATAAAGCGAGTGCCGTCGTTGTCGGGTCCGCTGCTCCAGTCGCCGTAAACCAGATCCTTCTCGGACCAAACCAGAGTTCGGGGATCGCCAAAGTCGTCGAAAACTTCGGCTTCCGACAGATAAACGTTGAGATCGAACAGAGTGCCGTTGTCGAACAAATTCGACGCTGGCAGTCGCGCCAAAGCCGGAGCGCTGCCGGCGCTCGCGCTCAGGTTCGTCGCGGGCTCAGCCGCCGGCTTTCGGAAGAATGAGGTTATGAAGTAAATAACTAACGCCCTGATAATCAATGACTTTGTAACCGCGAAAAAGGACTCCCATCGCGTCGGCTGGTACTTCCGTCTCTGTTCGTCCACCTCCGCGTTGATCTTCATCGATCGGGGAGAAGAACAAAAAAAAAACGAAAATTTTTCCGTCAATAAAATATCATGAGGCAAAAAAAAAATTACAAGCTCGATCGTTCGGAATAAAAGTGGAAAGAAGAAAATCACAGTAATAGATCGGAGGCTCTAACCTAAAAGAATCAGCAATGAATTTTCCATTTGCAAATGAAGAAAAGACATTCGAGTCCAATTTATGGATATAACCTTCAATTTGACAAACCAAAACGTAGAGGCGGAGACATCCGATAAATTATAATTTTGTCTTCTTTTCATAACCAATTTATCTTGGCCAATCAAGCCAATTAAGAGTCGAAGAAAACTTTCATTGATTCTCATCAACGCATTCCATTGTCGTAAATTTTTCAAAGTGCCACGACCTCGTTAATAGACGGGTCGAGGTAACCTCGTGACACAACTCGAGAACGCTGACTAATTAACGTACCAACGAATGAATGAAAAAAAAAAAAAAACAAACCAAAAAATTTGCCCCAAAACCGTAAAATCGATGACGAAAAATCAAAAACGCATAATCGAAAATTAAGAAAAGAAAAGAAGAAGAAAATTTGATGAAATAAATTTTTTTACATCGACGAGGAATGAAATGCAAAAAAACGATGAATTTATGGACGAAAGTTTGGGATGACACGACACGTAAAATCGATGAACGATCGTGTGAAATATTCATACGTACATCACGTTCCTCGGTCGCGGTTTCGGCCACGGCCACTTGACCATTTTCCTGTTGCTGTGCGTTCATATTTTCCGTCGATTCTTCATGGACCCGGTCGTTGCCGTCGTCCTCAGCACCCGCCATCTTTCAATTTTTATGTTATGTGTCGCGTTTTATCGAGGTGGTTTTTCTTTTTCTTCGTCTTTTCGCACAGTCTTTAATCACCGATAGAACGGGACAATATGGGAAAAACGAGCATGCACGAACACATCGACGCACACTCAGACGGGCGGATGACTCACGAATGGGCACACGAGGTGCGCCATCTCTAGTCTCCCTGATCCGAAAGATCGTCGCTCGTAGTGACATAACCTCACACCGTAATTATTTACTTTCACGGCTTTTTCGAATTTCGATCGAATTACCGAATTTCTTTTTCGAGGATGTTTGTTTGGTCATATGGACGAAGAATCAGGCGAGGGAGGTCGGAAAATGTTATGGGAAATATTTTTTCTTAAGAAAATCATTTTTTTTTCTACTACAAACGCAAACTCGGTTACCAGAGACATATCCAAGGGTATCTGTATGTGAATCAACCGTTAGATCACCTATACAGAGCCATATCCATGGGAAAGAACCATTTGGATCGATTTTCGTGAATTTTGGGGGTCTAAAAACCCTTAAAAGTCCGAAAAAATATCTTTCGGCTTGCCTACAAAAAAAACGACGTTCACTACAAACCTTTTCACATCCAACTCTATAAGATAAACGCATAAAAATCGATTTTCCCGACCCATCATTTTTTCCGAAAAAAAATTTTTTTTTCGTCAAAATAAATTTTTTTTTCATAAAAAAATCATTTTTTTTCTACTACAAACGCAAACTCGGTCACCAGAGACATATCCAAGGGTATCTGTATGTGAATCAACCGTTAGATCACCTATACAGAGCCATATCCATGCGAAAGAACCGTTTGGATCGATTTTCGTGAATTTTGGGGGTCTAAAAACCCGTAAAAGTCCGAAAAAATATCTTTCGGCTTGGCTACAAAAAAAACGACGTTCACTACAAACCTTTTCACACCCAACTCTATAAGATAAACGCATAAAAATCGATTTTCCCGACCCGTCATTTTTTCCCGAAAAAAATTTTTTTTTCGTCAAAATAAATTTTTTTTTCATGAAAAAATCATTTTTTTTTCTACTACAAACGCAAACTCGGTCACCAGAGACATATCCAAGGGTATCTGTATGTGAATCAACCGTTAGATTAAGTCTACATAACTTCCATCCTCCTCGCTCCGCAGCGAGCGCCGATGTCACGTCTCTCTCGCACTCGGCGTTCGTCCACCGCCTCAAATCGCTGTGGAAAAAAAAGCTATCGTCGTCGTAACCCAGCACGAACTCGAGCGTTGAGTCCCACCCGTTATATCGAGGCGATCGCCACGACGTCTGGTCGCAATCGTTCGTCACTAAAGCCTCCACCCATCTCTGTCACGACCAATCACGACCGAGTCGTGCGGCGACATCGAAGATCCGAAAGATCGTCGCTCGTAGTGACATAACCTCGCAATATATACCATTGTCGAAAAACATAAACGTCCAAGTGAGTCTTCGAATGATTGATTCATCTGCCAAACCCAATTTGTCTTACACACCACATTGCTTCGGCGACCGATATATTTCAATAAAACTCGACATTTTTTTTTCTAACCTATTTGTAAATTATCTTAAAAAATCAATTTATAATTCTTTTGTTTTTATTTTTTATTTTTTTTCATACAGCTCCGTGACATTGTGTCATTTGGGTGAACGATTTTTTCCGATTATCGCTGTGTCGACAGTCACAGTTTTCGACATGACGGGACCGGCGACGACGGACAATTCGTCGTCCAACGGCTCGACGGCCGAGAAGTCGTCGAGCAATCCCCTGGAACAATTCGTACTACTGGCCAAAACGGCCAAGGGAGCGGCGGCGCTCGAACTTATCAAGCAAGCCACCGAAACCGCGGGTGTCCACGTTTTCGGCGAATTGCTCGACATGCCGAACATAAAAGAATTGGAAAACGGTCCGCACGTCGCCTACTGGAACACCCTCAATCTATTCGCCTTCGGCACTTACAGACAGTACTTAAGCCACAGACAAAATTATCTCGAACTAACGCCTATACAGGAAAAAAAATTGCAACATCTGACCATAGTCACACTTGCCGAAAAAACCAAATGCATACCCTATTCGGTACTGCTCGACGAATTGGACATAAAGAACGTCAGAGATCTCGAAGATTTGATCATAGAGGCTGTTTACGCCGATATAATTCAAGGCAAATTGGATCAAAAGAATTCACAATTGGAAATAGACGATTCGGGATTGGGTCGAGACGTGACGCCGGCCGACGCCAGAGCCGTCGCCGAAACTCTCGCCGCTTGGGGACAAACTTGCGACACCGTTTTGGCGTGCATCGAGCAACAGGTTCTCAGAGCCAACAGCGAGAAACAAAAGGCCACCAGTCACAAAGATAAGATACAACAGAACGTGAGTTATCGACAGTTTTTACAGGCCCAAGCCGAGAATTTACAAATTTTTTTCAACATCCATCCTAACCCTATTTTTGTATCCGGTCGTCGACGATGATTTTAATTTGTTTTTTCGTAAAAATTATTCAAGATCGCCGGCATCAAGAAAGTGTTTCTGGCCCAAGGCGGAGGCGGCGGCGTGCAGGAGGCCGACGCCGCCGGCAGCGGCACGAGCGCCGGAGGAAGCGAGTCGTGCAGGGAAGCTCTGCCCGTACCCCCCGATCCCAAGAAAAAGCAGTCCAAGGGCAAAGGTATCAGAGGCAGCGGTAAGTTTTGGAAGACCTAAAATTTTTTTTTTTCATTGTCGTTTCGTTATGTACAATTGTGAAAAGAAAAGAAAAAAAAAAACGTCTGTCCCTGGCCTCCAAACACCGTCGAAACGTATCCGGGTTGCTAATTCGCCGATACGACGAGTCGAGTCGAGTCGATCTGACCAAACTCGCTATCCGTCGACGAGCTATCTCTGAAAACTTGTTTTTTTATTTTTCTCAATCAATATTTGTCGTTTTTATCATGATTCATGGACGTGTCGTTGAAACACAATTTTTTCGTGACTTCGAATGATTGTAAGATCATATTGTAAAAAAAGTTCATGAAGACTTTTTTTTTCTCAATTGGCGCGGGACGCTTTTGAAATGTTTTTTTTTTTTTTTTATATATATTTGATTTATTGTTTTTTTTTCAAATATCGAACGATGGTTACCAAGTACATATCGTCTGTTGATTAATGTGATAAATTTATTCGTGAAAATTTTAAACAAAGGCTGGTGAACTTTTTGTTACGTGGGCTTTGGTCGCGTTGGTTAGTTTGATAAAATGTTAAATCAGTGTCTTAATGTCCAAATCGAGCTAGCAAAAATTATCGTTTATTGTTAAACAATAAATAAGGGTTCTCAATCTAGTCCGAAGTAAATGAAAAAAAAAAGAAAAAAAAAATAAGACTATTCGATTTCCAGGACATGCAGCGAACGCTAATATTGTCGATGTAGCTAGTATAGCAAAATTGTTAGCACACCTCAAGAGCGTTGTAATTGCCGATGGAATAAAAATCATAATTTATTTTAGCGAAAATATACCAAAAAAAAAAAAAAAAGAATAAAAAAATTGTTCGTCTCTAGACCCTTATTGAACGCCTTATCCTTATTTCCATAAAGGTTTCTCATCACGGCTTGTCTTTTGCCATTAATAAACTGTAATTATATTTACGTGATCTACGAAAATTTCGAAAAAATAAATAAATAAATAAAAGCTGATTAGAAGTATCGCTCGAATTAGTATTTATTAACGGTAATTAATTTTAGGTAATGTATCCTGTGCTACGAATTAATCAATAAGAAAACACGAAATCATTACGTATAATCGGGGATTTTCAGGATCATCGACTAATGCGCTAAGCGGAAGCATGAACTGACGTTGAACGAGCGAAGAAAAATTGGAAAGAAACAATCTCATCACGAGAATATAATCCCCTCCAATGTCGAAAATCATTGGATCGTTCACGATATAACACAATGGCCATCGTTTATATTATATAAATTTTGTATCTTATGAAATAAAATATCATGTTTGCGAAGTTTTTTTTTTATATATATATATTTTTATTCGTTTGCAATGGTTGTTATCGTTTTATTCGGAGAATCCTTTTCTTGGGATTTTTGGATACATCTCCATTATTTTGTTTATATATATATATATATATATATATATTAAGACTTATGACTTTTGTGTAATTAAAATATCATATCAAATATCACACGCGCACAATCGAACCCCCAATCGAGCTATTGCAGTTCTGGTATTCAATGTTACACCGGCTCAACCCTTTTGGTCATGCGTTTACAGAAGCGTGCCTGCCCCCTTCTTTCCTCTATCACACCCATACATCATCCGCTACCTTTAATTATTACAGTCGCATAGCCAGTGTGAGTGATCGAGTGTGTCGAAAAGTTTATCAATGCCATTCTATTCGTTGCTAATCAATACCGGGCCCATAAATGTGATTCGTGGGGGAGATAAACCGTGAGCTTTGTTTAACAAATAACTCGTATCACTCGTATTTTATTTTTTATTTATGTACACGGTTGTCGTAAAAGCTATAGTCTCGGATTGTGCGAATTTTTTAATATATATATATATATATATATATCATTTTTTAAATTTCGTTTTAATATTTGCGGGTGCAATTTTTTTTTTTTTTCGTAAGTGCTATCTAATGGTATTGAATCACATGTTCTTATTCTTTCACACGGGTCTTCATAATCTTTGGAAAGGTTTGTAATTTTTTTTTTTTTTTTTTTTCAAAATTAATATTTTTCAATTTTTCATTGAAAACGTAATTTTGACATGCCCATGTTCGAACGAACGACAAAAATGGTATTTCGTTACGTCGATTGAATCTAGATAACGATTTATCATCACCATTGTCCTGTGAAGAGTTCGTTTTTTTTTTTTTGCCATAAACGCAATTCCTATGGCCTGCAATGATAATATTCGTAAATGAATGAAAAATCGACTATCCTCCGATCCTCGCGCGACGACGTCCGAGCGCCGTGTGAACCACTGGCCTCCCCCACTCTGCGTGGGTGTCCGTGGCGGTGGGGGGTCCAGCCGCGCAGGCGCGAGAGAAGCTCTCGAGGCTCCCGAAGACGCTGGAGTCTCTCAGTCGCTGTCGTGCGCTGAGACAGGATGGACGTGTCTCTCACCGCAAAGTCTTAATCTCGCACGCACATCGAAACTAATGTACATGTACACCGTTTTACGTTGTTACACGAACATATGTACACAAAAATAACGACAATTTTCGTTGTCGAAAAAACAATTGTTCTTTTTTTTTTTTTTTTTTTACAAAATCATAAATAATCCTCGAATCGATGATCACAGTTGGATCCACTCGAGCCAACTTATAAAATTATTACATTTGGCCACAATTTCTACGTATTTTCGTAACAATTTTCTAGTCGATAATTTTCAATCGTTTAAAAATGCTTAATAATTATTTACACGAAAATTCGATTAACCTCAATCGGTCTGTCGTTTACGTTCGAATCGAACAACGAATTTTTTGTGCGGACGAGGACGAAGAAGAAAGAAACAAATACAATATATTTATATAAAAAAAACGAAACATTTTGAGATCATGATCACACTAGTCTAACGGACTCGTCCGTCGTACGAGCGCTTCGTGCCCCGTACCGCCATTTTGTCCGTTAGCGAGAGCGTCGCGCGGATGACAAAATGGCCGCCCACGACCCAACGGACCGGACTTCGCCGGAGGCGTGACGCACGAATGGTGAGTTTGTTTTTTCTTCTATTATTCGTTTTTTTGTTCTCCGCACAATTTTATGATATTACTCGTCCGTCGCATTGGTGTGCAAAACGATTTTATCGAATCCACAGAAATTTTACAACGTTTCCGAGGCGTCACATGTTCGAAGCATTCCCCGCTTCGATGGGTTTGCGCATCGAACGGTACGACGCTCACTTTATTTACGGTTCTACAACCCTGTACCACGATTACATATATATGTGTATATATATATATATATATATGTATAGAATTCGTAGATATATAGTACATAACATTGATCCTTTTAGAGAAGGGGTGGGGGGTGGTTTATTTGTTCCCTCTCGTCTGTGTTGACATTTTCCCAATTTGTCAAAATGATTTACAACCCACGTCCTCGATAATTCAACGATTCGCGACTCAGTCGTCCTGTATTTCGACCTTCTGTGTGTGTGTGCGTGTAACCCTTTGAGTAATGCCACTCAACGATGGCCCTTCTGATACCTAAGACGATGTTGATTAATTTCAAATGTTCACATCATCACGATCGAACTGTTACGTATTTTTTTTTTTTTTTTTTTTTTCAAAAATATGATTACTTTGTTTGCAGATTAATTTTTCAATGAATAACGAGCTCACGAATTTCGTCGTATAATATAAATAAATAAATAAATAAATAAATAAAGTTAGACCGTAACGGGTTTCTTCGAAATAGGCTTGAGATCAGCTTTGAGAATCGCTGTATTAAAGTTCATCGTTGTTCGCTATAAAGTAACTTCATTTTGGTTGAGTGGTCCGTTACCCATTTTCCCGGTATTCAAACCCTTTGAACCGGTCACGATATTGTTTTCCACGGTGACATCGGTGATCGACGTTGCGTCCATTGTCTCGCACTCCTGTGCGTTGTTGTTTGTGTGCGTCTGAGTCGATCTCGATACCACCGCAGTCGTGATCTTATCGTTCTTCGGATCTTTCGTTTCCATCTCCAGTTCTGTGTGCCCATTGAAAGGTTTGTTAATTAATCCCGGACCCGACGAGCAGACACCGGGTGAATTTGACCCATGCCTCGACTGATTGAAAAACCATTTTTAACTACTTCATCGAATTTTAAGATAATTAAAGTATATCGTTGAATTTTCTCAGGTCAATTGGACTCGTATTTTCAGAACTGCAGGTCACCCGAGTCAGCCGGGTCGTTTGGACCCGGGGTGTGCTCGACGATCGGAAAAAAAACAATTGTGCACACGGAGGATCGAGACTTTGATTCGGATTAATCGAACAACCCATACTCACGTTCGCTCTGGGTCGAACAGTCCGTGGTTGCGATCACGTGTTTGTTAACGGCTTTGTTCTGATCGCAAGTAACCGCTGTCAGGGTAACCGGTGCCAACATGCTCGACGCGTTCGTCGCAGTCACCACCGAACCTTTGGTCGTGTTGTACCTGGTCATCATCATGTTTGGTCGAACGTTTCTCTCCGGATGAATCAGTATGATGTACAGCTGCGAAGCAAAAAAAAAAAAAATACAAGAGACGATCAAAGCACTCAAGGTCAAGGTTACCCGAAGGATATCAATTCCCAAGCCGTCCGTACTTTTGGCGTGAACAGACAGGCTATCGTCACAGAAGCCGAAAGACTTATCGTAACGGACATCGAGGTGATTCTCAATGCGACTTGGCTTCCGGTTGCGAAGTACAAAGGAACAAAAGCCAGCCAGATGATGCAAGTCGTGTACATCGTGAAACCTGGGGCGATCAAACGGAAAATTTTCTAATTAAACACGTTCGTTCGGATAATACGGGACATCAAAGATGGTTTCGGAGTTTAATTTGAACGCGGAGTCTGAGATTTCAAGATCGATCACCCCATTGGCCTCATTATAAACGGATGTGTGTGTGTGTGTGTATATATACACGTACCTATGTGTTTGCTCTCGTTGAACGCTTCCGGTATTTTTCGGGTCAACACAGCGTACAAAGTACACACGACTATGAGCATTATCGGATACGTGAAAGCGATCATGTAACTCGCGTCTATGTAGCTGTTGCACACGAGAAGATTATCCTCACGGGTCGGATAATGATGCATCGCCCGAGCCGGATCTATGACCATCCAAACTCCATTGATAAGTATTTGCACGGATACGAGCATGGTGCATATTATCAGTTGGGAACGCGGCGATATGAACGATGGCCTCTTGGCGCTGTGTTTTCCAGCGTTGAATATACGCGATATGCGATTCGTTTTTGTCAGAAGAGCCGCGTACACGACCGTGAAACAAAAACCCGCGGAGAATCTGAAATAATTGTTAATTGTTACGTTTTTTTTTTTTTTTTTCATTGTAAAATTATAGTTGATAAGTTGCTTCTGTAAAATTAGTCGTTAAGTTGCGTCTGTAAAATTAGTCGATAAGTTGCTCGCACAGCAGTATATATATTTTTAATTAATTTCTTCCAATTACAACGAGAGACCCGCGAAAGGGATGAAGTTTCGAGTTGGGGGAAGGCTGACCTTTGCCACCTCAACCGATCTCTCACCCACCGAAGGTCGTGTTGTTTTACATAAATCGGTTAAGATCGTGGAGCATGGAAAATTATGTCACAGAAGGATTACGAGAGTTTGCGGAGTTTTGTGGCGGGGGCGGGTGGAAGGGGGGAGGATGTTGAGCCACTTTGCCACTCAAGCCCGGCATACGGAAATGAACACCGAGCTGGCCGGTTGCCGGTGGGCGGAGAGAGGGATTGTTTCGTGTATACCATATTTCCGACAATGCCCGACGAGAGAGTACAGAGCGTTGAATATTAATTTCATAATAGACGATAAAGCTTCGGTGGGGGGGGGGGGGGGGACGGGGGTGTTGGGTGTAAGGCGGTTAACAATTTACACCCGAGGTGCGAGTTAAACCTCAAACGCGGCGTCGAGCCCGTTTATCGCGCAGTGCGGTCAGTCTCTATGTACCTCTGTATGCTGCACACGATGTCGTTCGGACGTAGAACAAGGGCAAAAGTTACGAGGTAACACAGTAGAATTCCCGTTAATAGTACGTATGACAATTCACGTCCGGATGCACGTACGATTGGTGTGTCGTTGTGTTTCAAAAACACACCGCCGACGAACAATGTTATCTGGAAAAAAAAGAAAAAAAAAACAAAGAAATTACATTGTGACGTCCACCGGGGTTGAAAATCCTCCAAGCAAAATCAACCCTGATTCGGGACATTGATTGTAAAAGAAGAAAAAAAAATAAGAAACTCACGAGAATTCCGGTTGACGAAAACGACATTGCTCCAATTGCCCAACCACTTTCCGGTCTGAGAAAGTTTTCCGGTATATCGCGACAATAGGAATGGGTGTCGTCCGGTACGGTACCTTGAGGACACAGCACACATTGTCTCTCGTCCTCCACGTGTCGTATCTGATTGAAAAGATTGTTACGAAGGTAATCAATGTTATGTACGAATCATGATCACGATTGATCAATGATTTAGAACACAGAGCCCTGGTAGAGAATTCAAAAAAAATGAGGTATACATGTTCATTTTCAAATGATTCCCAAGTGTCTACTAAGGGATCGGAACCGCCGGCTAAGTAGCAACACTTACCCCAACGCCCGTTTTATCCATCCGACCTGATACTTCGAATGAAAGACCGAGAACGGTGGAATGTGAAATCGTTGAGACGAGATTCCACCGTTCTCGGCTTTTATCCGCAGGATCGATAGCTTTGGAACAGGCGGTGGATGCCACAGACGGCTCAGTCGGTTCTTTATTCGTTGTTATTGATCAAAAGACCGGATATCGGGATATCACATTATTTCACGACTATGTGAAACACATTTAAGGTGCTTGTGTGACAAAACCGATTTATTATAAATTGAGTGAATATTTCTAAATGGTAAAATATTCACTATACCGAATTACCACGTTCACGTGTCTCCGAAGAACCGTAAAACCTTTCGGAACCCAATTGTCCCCCCCCCCCCCCCCCCGAAGAGAACACGTAGTCTCAACGGTGTGAATTATTATTCATTATAAACTCAATGAAGATCCATTGCGCCACCGTGTACTCACCGTCACACGATTTTCACGACTCGTTTCCACGTTCGTGCTATCAACGTGTGACGATGATAATAAGTACTCGGGGGGCGGCTCGTATATAATAATAATACTCATGGATACCTGATACTGGGTGCAGTTGAAACAATGCCAACAACAGCTTTCGCCCTCGACATATTTCTTCGCTTGGCCGACTTCGCAGGGTAACGAGCATACGCTTTCGGGCGGTTGAGGATGTTCCAGACGAAATTGAATATCTGGAAAAACAACATTTTTTTTTTTTTCGTTATTCACAATGCATTCGTGATATTCGAGCGTTTCACTCGCGAGAAAACGGAACGGGATACGTAAAGAGAATTGATGCATATTGTGAAACCTTCCATGTTTCGGAAGAGAGAAAGAGAGAGAGCTTTGTCGAGTTGATGTATCTCGCGAGAGTGCATATCGACCTTTGCGAAACGTGATATCGATGGGCGAACCAAATGACAAATTGGTTTTCAGCCTATGTCTCTCGCCCCTGTCGCCTCGGTAAATATTTACCCGACATGTTGAGCCGCAGTTCACCCTCCAAGTATTCCCCGACCCGAATCCACTCGTACTTTCCTCGTGTTATCTGCTTGAAGTGAATTATATTGTAACGGGCAGGACCGTCGCCGTTCTTGTCGAAGCGAAACACGTCCCCGCTCAGACCTTCGAAGAATATATAACGCGATGAGTTCTGTCATTGGTAATTCAATTCACAATGTAATTGGAACATATAAACCCACAGACTTTAATAACGTGTCACGAGGAACACTCGGGCGGTAACAAATATGAACGTGACACGAAGACTGGGCTGGGTTTGCGGGTTGAGACGGCATGGAAACGAAAAATGGTGGATCGCTGCTGCAGGGACTTGGAGTCGTTAGGCCACAAAGGGGGTTAATAATGACCGGGAGGAAAAAAAAATTCAGACTCTTCTTACCCTTGAATTCGACTCTTTTGAGATAGTTTAGCAGTTCGGTTCCCTTGGTCGGTTTCATTCTGTCGCACAATCCTCGATTTCCATTACACAATTCGGCGTGCATGGTACTGAAAGTAATTGCATCGTTGAAGCACAATATGAGACACCAGATCGATCGGTTTTTTCGAATTTTTGCCGTTGAAACGATCCTTACCGAAACGCATAGGCGAACGCCATAACGGCGTCGGAAACGAATTGCAATTGATTCTCGAATGCGGTATTTTGTTTGGTAAGCCGTTCGTGAGTCGTGCATACATTCGTGTAATTGTTGTACGGAGTTTGGGTGGCGTTTGGATAGCGGCATTTGAAATGATCCTCCCAAAATTCTGAAATGCCATTTTGCGATCAATGTCGATGGGGGCATGATCCCCGTATGGGGGATCTGGGTCTGAATGACCCCGACTGACTCTGATGGGTTACCATACTGAACAAACAATTCCAATCGAGCTGGCGAAATTTCCGAATATACTTCAACCATCTTACAACATTATGACGCAGTTAAAAATTCCAATTATCATCACAAACTCGAAATATAAATTCCGCAAAACACGATGGAATAATTTTTTTTTTTTACGTTGTCGAAAGTTGGTTCGTTCGAGTTAACGTATATATCCAATTACAATTGAAAATACAATCGTCGAAAATATTCGTCGTACATAATTTTCAACCATAATCTGACTGGTGGGTAAATTTCGTTATAATTATCGTCTGGTTAGTTAAAAACCACGGTAAACCTCGTTCCCCACGAGTTCGCAGTTACGGCTAATCCGTGTGGGAAGCTCGGAATTTTGCAAATAGAATCGAGTGGGGAGGCAGGCGAAACAAACCGGAAAATTTCATTATATTTTCCAACGGGGAAGGGAAAAACCACACCACCGACTGAAAATTATTTCCCCTCGACAAATGGTTAATTGCCCCGATCGGTTATCCGAGTGATAAGCGAGGTTGCGAATATATAATTGCATCCAATTCGTTGGCTCCGACCAATCTTGACCGCGTGTTTCCGGAACCGTTTCGTTTGTGTTCCGGCCTCGCCGCAACTCTTTTCCCATAGGATCCCCGCGGCCCATTGTTGCCGCTCGCCTAGTTGCTATCACTGTTTTATGTACTGGGCGAGACGCGTCCGCGTGGCGATCGCGTCGACCAGAAAATTACCCGCGTATTCGTTTATTACATATTCGAACGTTCAGTGACAAATACACACACACACAAATGCGATTTCCCGTGATATTTGAATTGGTTTCGCCCCCCCCCCCCCCCGCCCCTTTGCCGAGATAAATTGCCGATGATAATTCATCCGCGCTTGGTTAACCCGTCGATGCGCCAGCATAATTTTCGACAATGCTTCCCGATAACCGCAACAAACGCATTTCAAAATTTATCAAACCATCGAATTTCGTTTATCTTTCGATACGGATAATTTTCATGATTTTCCAGTCGTTGTCGATTCAACCAACCCGATCGAATTTTCATCGAAACAAATTTTCGCGAAAAAAAACATTGTTTTGCAGAATTGAATTATTCAAGCTTGCAATAATATTTACACTTTTGAATTATCATCATCATGTTGTAGAACAGTCGGATCATATTCAGAATAGCAATTCATCAAAGTCAGTCGGGGGGTCCTCCAGACCCACAGTGTACTCGATGATCGGAAAAAAAAAAACATTTTTGCGAACGAAGGGTCAAACAATATCATAAATTTCCAAATCTTGAAAATACCTAAATTCACATATCTTTCGCTTCGATCCGGAATTCTCATAGGAATGAAAAAAAAATTTTTCATCAACCGCATTTTCTTTTTCAATGGAAAAAGAAGAAAAACAATTCCGGATATCCACGATGATATTTTAACAATTTTAATTCCACACACTCGTACATCGACGAGGGGTTGGGGTGGGTTGGGGGTTGGGGGGTTGGCGTTCCTCGTGTTATTGGAAAAAATATTGACTCACCGACGAACCAAGGATTCCGTCTATTGTTCTCGACGGTAAGGTTGAGAAAATAATTCTCGAAACCTCGAACCGGATTGGCTTGTGGCTGAACCGAAAGCGTGCCCTCGACCTCCGGCTCGTTACCCTCGCTGACCAAACTCCTAGCGCTCCAACCGTCGCTACCGATCCACGAGAACGATCCCGTTGCGTTGCAACGTCTAACCGCTCTCATCACTCCCGCGACTTCCTGATCCGACGCGAATATTATACATCCTGGAAACAAACAAAAAAAAAAAATAGAAAATCACAAAGAAACGAAATATCGAAACGGTGAAAAAAAAAAAATTGCATAAGAGAAAATGCAATATCAAATGCAGCCGTCGGGGTTCAAACGGCGATACTCACCCCCCCCCCCCCCCCCTCACCCCCCGCCTCCCCACTGTTTCACCCTGTTAGAGCGCATGAAAGCGAAGTCGGGCGGTCAGGCACGATTTTAATTAAGCCACACAGTTTGGCACAGACCGGCTTGAGGAATAACGAGCTTGACTGGACTATTTCACGTTGAATTGAATTTAAGTGTACACAGAAATGTGCTTTTACCTGTTTTTCTTTATTTTTCAAATATATATATCTATTCCTTTTTTTTTTCATGTGAAACTTTCTTTATCGTGACACACCCTAATATATATATATATATATATATATATATATATATATATATATATATGTATGAATGTATATACAGAGAGTAGAACAGAAACATTTGGATCACGTGGATCAGATGAATGATACAGATACGACGAGGTTTTTCGTAAACATTTGAAAAATCCTTTTTCTGATTATTTATACTAACAGTGATATAAATTTATCATCATTGTTAATATTTATAATCACTATTGTCATCTCATTATTATATTTATAATGACTATCGTCACTGGGGATTATTTATAATCACAGTAAAATATTTCAATTATGAAAATAAGCTAGCAATTAAATTTTTATGAGCCACAAGATTTTATTTTGAAAACAACATAATCCGTCTTTCGTTCGAATGAATAATCATCCGGATTATTTACTTTGAATACAAATTCCCCAGATTTTCCATTGTGACACAGTGTGGTAAGTTCGATGGCCAGAATGGAACTTAAAGGGAGATGAGTCTCTTCGCAAACCACGCATCCTGAAAATCACAGATATCGTCTCTTGTAAAATATTTCAATCGATTATTGTACACACCCTGACATCATTGTGCACGAACACACAATCCCACATGATCACACTCGTCATGAAAAAAAATTGTCGTTCGAATATTTCCCCGAGGTTTGCGTATTAAAAAAAAAAACAAAAACAAAAAAAAAACTGTCAACGTAATATCGATTTTTTTTATGTTCGTGAATTTTTTTCGTCGCAAAACTTTTTAATCCAATTCGCAGAGGTGGATAATACGAGAGACGAGATAAACATCGCACGAGAAAGCATCAAGATACACGAATTGCTTTGAGGGGGAGAGGGGGGGGTTCGGAGATTGAAGATTCTTCCGCGTAGCGAAGCTCACAAATTACTCTCTCGATCCGCACCAACTCCGGTTGCAAAATTTCGTCACAAACTTCATTCGACTTTCGCGTAAAAAAGCTTTGATCAAGATTTCCACGTAAATTTGTCATCTCGCACCGTCGATCGGTCCAACGATGATCGATTTCAACAAAAAAAAAAAAGTACATACCATCGATCAACAAATTACTCACAAAATTTTTTCACGACACATAAAAATTCGACCATTCGTCCCCCCCCCCCCCAAAAAAAAAGAAAAGTATTCGTCGATTCAACTTTTCCAATCACTTCGACTCAACGTTAATGAAACCGAATGAAAGCTTTTGCGTCACAATCAGTCGATTCAACCGACATTGCAATTAATATTCTCAACGTGTAAATAACAATAATAAAAAAAAAAAAAAAAAAAAAAAAAGCGGCAACTGGAAACCCGATCGAATTAGAGCCAAACGGAAAAACGTTGAATTGTCAACGGTATATATTTATTCGACAGTGAACGCCCACTCGATCTGTCCCGATGAAAGCGTTTTCACGGACATTAAATATAACCCCTCGATCACCCCCCTCCCCCTCCCCCTTTCTCCCCAAAGTTCACGTTTGGTCGGCCGTTTTGAAAGTTATGCCATTTTAGTTAGTACACTTCGATACACACGATCCCCACCCCGGACTGTAACTCGAATGATTCGCGCACATCTGGTTGTTCGGAAACGTGCTTGGGTTCTGTGTAAAGCATCCCAAGCCAATGGGTCCATACGCCCGTGGGAAAAAGTTATTTTTTTCCAATAATTGCGTACAACTCGAAAACGTACGTCTCGTGAAAAAAAAAAAAAACAACCTTCGTGTCTTGTTAAAAAACTCGACGGGTTCTTTCGCAGTGTCATCGTGAAAAAAAACTTCATTTCGTGCCATTTGCGGATACGAGTGTGTGGCAATCCGATGAAGTTGGTTGTGGAGTTCAGTCGAGCAGCGATGACGCAATTAAGAAGCTCCGTCACGAAGAGAGAGAGAGAGAGAGAGAGAGAGAGAGAGAGAGTTTTGTAATTGCGACAACTCGGACAACGTGTCAACCCTGTCATCAACGTTTTCACATCTCCACTAGTATTCTTCACTATGTGTGTGTCTCTCTCTCTCTGTGGTTACTCGTCTATTTAACATTTACAAATTCGACAATGTTGAAACAAACTAATTTTAAAAAAATAAAAAAATAACAAAATCAAGAGTTTTATTTTTCATTTGAATTTTTCATCGAATGACGAGTGATTCTGAAAAAAATTGTTCATCGCGATGACATGATTTATCACGTTTCCCAAAACGAATTTCCATCAAACAGCTCTCTGTTATAAACGGCCGAACGGTAATCTAAGATTCAATTTGATGAATTACCTTAGGCGACAGCTTTTACATTTTACAGATAACAATCTATATCGCGCGAGCGCACCATTATCCCGACGAGTTTATTACATCTCCCCTTCGAGCCCGGAGAGTTGATGGACCGAGCTCCCTCCCTCCCACCTCTTTCCTCCTGCACTTCCGATAGTTTGCGAAAAAAAAAAAACAAAAAAAACAAACAAAAGACAAAAAAACAAATTTCATATTGCTCGGGATTTAGTGTGTGAATCGGAAAAAAAAATGGGTCATTCCCAAACGCGATTTATTGGAAATAAGTTAGTTTTTTTTTTTTTGCTTTCTTTTCCGCGAGGAAAATCTTTCTTCGCGTGTTTTTTTCCCGAGGGACGTTTTCGAGGAAGCCCCGCCGATTCTCATATCGCCCGAAGCGAGACTTTTTTTTCCACACTTTACGAATAAATTTCGGTTGAATCGTGGAAACCCTTATATTCACCGATCTATCGATCGGATTCGCGAATAAATTCATCCAAAACAATTCGTCTAATACAATTTTACTGAAAGAAAAAACTTATTCTAAAATTTTCCAATAGCAATTCGTTGGATAACAATTTGTCTAAAGAAAATTCGTTTAAACATTCAGGTCCCCAAACGTCAAAGAATTTAACTACCTCATGGATCTTGAATTCGTGCGAAAAATTCATTTTAATTTCCAAGGCGTTAAAATGTCTCGAGTCTGGCGTCACACACGATCCGCCACAAAGACTCTTGAATGACTTTGCGTTCATTGCCAACGTATGTGGGAAAATAATGTCTTCCGGACCGAAGTTGCGACTCATCGCGGACCCTTCGCATTCCATTCCGTTTAATGAAAGGATCTATGGACTTTTCATGGTGGTGTAATAACGCGATGGCTGTTACGAGAATGCGAATTTAACCGGAGATTTTTTTTTTATTCAGTCTCTCGTGGTTATCCAACTTTATTCCCATCCCCCGTCCTCACAGCTCTCACCCCTTTCACCTGGAAATCGTCGTGGGGTGAGATCAAATTACCCCTCTCGGGAGTACGGCCACTCTGGTTCGTTTTTACGATGCCGTGGGGGTGTAACGACGACCGGGGCCTCGTTTCCTGCCTCAAACTCTTCCCCCCCCCCTGCTCTTTCCCCCGAGCGCTGTCATTGACTCTTACAGCACGCTTTATCGGATAAAAAAATAATAAAGATTAAGGAAAAAGTTTTTTGGAATTTTGCATGTTATCAAACGTGGGGGTCTCTTCATCGAGTTCATGAATTTTCAATAATTAAAAGTCGCTCGGTGAACGGACAAGAAACATCCCCCTTCCGAAAGACTTTCGAACAAACTCGACTCGATTACGGGCGTTAATTCTTGTGGTTATCTCAATTTACGTTCACAATCCCACGTCAACTTTGCGATATACCTACTTTTTTTTTCCCACGTCTTTTGTGATCTCAAAACAGTTGGAACTGAGATGGGTTACGAGAGCTTGAAGCACAGTTATGGTAAATGGTAAACAAACAGGATTGTTTCGGGGATCGAAGGTCAAATGGGGGGGGGGGGGGGGGGCGAGGAAGTGGAACGCTCACCTCGGGCCATTGGCTTTTTCAGAAGTTTCTGCACAATGTTGTCGTAAACATGGGCCTGAGCGACCCCGGAGTCCTTGGACAGTTTTTCCTTAACCGCAATGCATATGTGATGATGTCCCAAAAGTTTTTCCAGTTCCTCGTAAGCCTTCAATCATACGGAAAAACAATTTTATCATCGAGTTCAAGTTGAAAAAAAAATGTATATATACATATATAGTCTGCATGTATAGTTTATATTAATTTATTTAACATAAAATTATTATTTATTACTAAATCATTATAAATTGTTATTAATAATTTATTTTTATAATTATTAATCATTTTAGTTGATATTTAAATACAATAAATTAATTATTTAATTTTATTCGATTATTTTTATTAAATTAATATATTATAATTAATTAATTTAATAAATTTAAATTACTTTAAATATGAATATATATATATAAATATAATCTATACATTTATTTTTCTTTGGATCTGTACATTCGATATATATATGTATATATTGGAGCTTGTTTTCCGAAGGATTATCAGAGATGCGTGAATAAATGAGAATTTCATGAAGAACCATCGTAATTCGTGGGTGAACGTTGTGTAGGTGGGTCGCATTGGATGACGTAACGTTAGTTTATACGAAACTCTCCGTAACCATATAGCAAAACGCGATAGTCTCTCGACGGATTTAGCAACATCCCCGTCTCGTCGTCGTCGCTATTCTCTCGTCGTCGTCGTCGTCGTCGTATAGCAAACGTGATTTATCATCCACAAGCTGGTGCAAAGTTCAGCGACGACGTTTCGGCTTTGGGTTTAAGTCCGTCTTTCTTGGTTTGAAAAAATAAATAAATAAAAAATAACAAAATACGATGTTAACAGAACGGGAACGGTGACTAAGGGTGGTTATGCGCCGGTGTTTCGCAGCTATGGTTGGGTTTTGCACGCACAACCCAAGATTTTGAATCCCCCCCCTTCGGAGTTGCGAAAGCCCAGCGAGTGTAAAGTTTTGAGCTTCGCCCACAATTTTTCATTGTTACTCGCAGAACACACAACTCATCGTCGGAACGATGAAAAATTGCTGATACCGTATTTCGCGGGGTGTATACGAAGTTGTTCTGATCCGCGTTGCGACGCGAGAACGTCGGATTTACAGGCTCATACGTTTCGGCGTGACCGTCGTTGCGTCCTCAAAGACACTAAACTTTTTTTATTTTTATTTTTTAAATTACAAAAATAATTATACAGCCACTTGATTATATAATTTTTAATTTCTTATAATCATATAGATAATTATTCAATAGTATAATTTGTCGTTGCAACAATTATACAATTATCATAGTTCTTTAAAAAATTATCCACAGAAGAAAAAAAAATGATTTATTTACTTTGACCGGGGAAAAAAAAATGTCTATAATTTTCAATTATATTTCGTCGTATCGGCTTTGAAACGTGTTGTCACCAGTTAACATGGGAAAAATCATGTTGATTCGGGGGGGAAAAAAAAATGAAAATTATCAATTAGCCTTTGATTAAGGAGGCACGCTTATTCAAAGCCAACCCGATTACGAATAATACAATCATTCATCAAAAGATCGTATGTGAAAGTCCTGAGGACAAACGTTGTTTGTTCTTTTCAGCACAATTCCTTTTTCAGGAACGACGTGCAAAAAAAAAACGAGGATTTCCAGGAATAGAATTGAAACCGACCGTTGGATTTATTTTGTCGGGCGAGAATAAAAAAAAAAATATATATATATATATATAATATGATAATCGCATTAATTTCAACAAAACCATGTCGGGGGGGGGGGAGCTTTTGGAAAAAAGCACACCATTGAGAAGCGCCTTACCACACTGGCAGTCGCATCACCGCGTCCATAATACCAGTGAATAACGCTCAAAGAGTGGCCCCCCCATCACCAGCTTCGTGGAAAACATTATGCTCTCGAAGTCTCGGAAAAACCTCCGGCGGAAGGTACTTTGCGTATTTTTTTTATTTCTATTTTTTTTTGTTCCATGCATTAGAGAAAGGATTCAACGTTATCGTTATTGTTATTCTCTCTCTCTCTCTCTCTTTCCTGGATAACCCTCCCCCCTCTTCCGCAGTCTCCCTCGGTTTGCCTCTCCACGTACGAATAATTACTTCCTTCCTGACGTTACCGCCATTTGGCGCAAACTTTTCTCTTCGCAATTCAAATTTAATTCTCACGTAGGTAAATAATGGATGTCCTTCCCATGCGCAGAATCTCCTTTCTCACTCTCTCTCTCTTTCTCTCTCTCTCTCTTGCGAAACAATCGCACGAATTTAGCCGAAACACCGAGAGAAGCATTGTTGCTGTTTTTAAAAAAACAATTGTTTAAAATAAAATTTTCAATTCTCTTTCATTTTGAAATTGCAATTTTTTTTTTCGTACAAAATAAAATTTCAATCACTTTCGACGATTGACATTAATGATATATATTTTTTTAGATCATTTGAAAGGGTGCCAAAATATTATTGCGAAGAGCTTCAAACTGCCTGCGACGTAAAACTGCACTTTGTTAGCGTTGCACAAATAAATTTCGCGCAATTAATTAACGCGAATGAGTTGCCGGAATGAAAAATTTGCTCCTGCGGCAGCGTGAAAAATGTATATGAACCATCCAGAGCCACGGACATTATCATGTGCATGTATATCATATCATGTGCATCATGTTTTTTTTATTATTTCCCATCTAACAATTAAACCGGACACTCTAAAAATGTTTCTATTTTCAGAACAAAAGAAACTTGAAAATGTCTTGAACAAGCGTTGATTTTATTTTAATTTATTTTCACCCTAGCATTCCAAGTATTACATTTCCACCGTGCTTTGATTGATAAAAGTGACCCATCGGGCGATTGATTGAATCAAAAAAACGTTGTTCCTTCAGTGCGAGACCAAAAAGGTTGCCGTCAGGATTTATCAATAACCGGAAATAGCGAAGAAGAAGCTCCGGGAATTCGCTTCGTCCTCGAGTTACCACGAAACATTGAATATTCACTGGATCATCATGAGCTTTTTTCCAGACTCGTTTTCCTCAGAATTCTCTCCAATAAGAACAAATTTGCATTCGTCGGTTCGTAGTCGGAATTTACAAATCTGGAAATATCATTTTACGGGATCCTATTCATCAAGCTCTCTTCCTCGTCGTCTTCCTCTCATCCTCTCCGAACTTGCGGATATCCCCACAATGACCTTGGGATTCCGCCTGAATTTCTCAGTCTCTCCGATCAGCGAATTCATTTTCCAAACCATTCGCACAAATCACTCGACGACCATTAAGATTATAATTCAAGATAATTCACAGTTCCAAGTGTTTCGACCTTAACGACCTTGACGGATTTCCATCGTGAAATATCGTAATAATATATTCCAAAAGCCTCGCCCAAAATCCAAGTCCTGGAAACGCGATGAGGATTGCGCGTTCTCGAGCGAAATAATTTCGTTGGAAAAATTATTTTTTCGTGAATTTCGCGGGGCGGGGGGTCGAAGGTGGTTCCGAGGAAAATGGAGGTTCCGGTAGATGGTAACCGTAGCGTGCCAATTTTCCAGGCCAATCTTCGGATTCACTGGGATACACGAAGAATACGTGACTGTGCGGTTGTGGCAACGGGTGTCTCGGGTATATATCCGCCGAGGTAACCGGGTATTCCGGCCATTCCGGTAACCGAGAGGCTACACCCTGTCCCAAGTAGATCCAAGAGATGCCGATAAATATTTATGCCCCAAACCCTGTGCATACTGTACCACATGGAAATGTGTTGAAAAAAATTACAAGATTTTTTTTTCGATTCCTACGGCGACTCGTACATTTCAAATTGATACTATTGACAAACATCTGTGAAAATTTCAACCCAATCGGACTGTATTTGGAGGTTCCGCTCTCACGAAATCGATTCTGTATTTGATTGACACGTAAAAAATACATTTTTTTTTAGTAACATTTTTTTTAGTCAAATAAAAAATATTTCGGGGATGGAAATTATTTGCGAAAAATAGCCATGAGGTCACTTGAAATGCGGATATTTTTTGTTTTACAATAAAAAAAATCAGTTACCAATAAAAAAAATGATTCGAATTTTTCAGTGACCTTCGATTACAATTTATTTTCGTTTTTGTTTTTTTAGTCAAATGAAAAATATTTCGGGGATGGAAAATAAATGCAATAAAATAGCCATGAGGTCACTTGAAATGCGAATATTTTTTGTTTTACAATAAAAAAAATCAGTTACCAATAAAAAAATTGATTCGAATTTTTTAGTAACCTTCGATTACAATTTATTTTCGTTTTCATAAGTTACAAAAAGAAAAAAAAAAATGCACATCCAGGTCCGACAAGGCTCACCGTCGAATTCTATTGTTCAGATTCGCTTCCACGGAAATATTACCCAAGATAAAATGGAAAAGTGATCTCCTCTCGTGAAATACGTCGACGATTGGACGTCTTCGTGCGCCGAAGCACTTTTATTCTTTTCCACCTTCGTATCGTTGCCAATATGGTCGGGACACAGTTATCGGCCGCATAAGTGTTATTTCGGGCCTTTGAGGAAACGCCTAGAGCAGCCCCATTGGAAGGTCCGGGGTAATAGAACCGTCGAACGAAATTCAGCGATCCTCTTTGATGTCGAATCAGGCGCAACGAAGACCTCTCATCCGAGAACAAAATCTCCGAACGAAGAAAGATTTTACATCAAAGTCCCCCCCAAAAAAAAAAAAAAAACACAAACGTTACGACAAACGTTGCCGAAAGTTAATTCCCAGTGACGCTTAATCGACGTAGAGATTTGTCCGGGCCAATTAACGTGTGACTTGGGGATTAAAGCACACCCGGAAATTTATCATCATGACCTTCGTGAACCGTCCTCGAAGTTTCGGGGATTCGGAGTAAGTCGTTGGGTTATCACTTATTCGCAGTGTACCCCATTTTGTCCTTCGATTGAATCACTTTCGATGTCTGATTATTTTTTTTTATCGCGAATGTCACATCAATGAAAAATAGTTACAGATGATTATTACAAAAAAAAAAATAACTCATCAACTCTTACCTTTTCACCGTAATTGCTTTCCTCGTATATTATCGAAACGTAACTCCAATTCATCGTTCGCACAATGTCCACCATTGCTTTAACCTGATAATGATCGCTCGGTATTGTACGTGTGAAGTATTCGAATCGCATTTTGTTTGAAAGTTCCGGACTCGTGGAAAAAAAAGATACCTGCGAAAAAATAAAAAAAATCATTGCTATTACTTTGAAAAAAAAAAAAAAAAAATTGGTGAGCGCCATAAATGTGAAAAAAAAAAAATAATAATGCAATGAAACAAAGTGCAAGAGTCGGGAAAACGTTTCTGTCGTCAAGTTGGCCGTTGATAACCCTTTAGGGATTCGGATCCCTCGGGGGAAGGATCCGAATAAGGGTCGGGGAAAGCTCCGGTGCTTCTCACTGTTTCACGTCGACCTCCGAGCCCCCCCCGGATGATCTGGGCTTACACCGGAATAAGTTTCGGACGTAAACTCACCCCCCGAGACTTCGGACATCCGTAAAACTCGGTTACCCTCCGAACATCCCTCAACCCGGTCGCGGTGAATTTCAACCCCGATGGAATGACCACTGACGGAAAAATGTACGCCGAGCTTTTTTGTTTTTTTTTTTGAATTTTCTTTTTTTTTTTTGAATTTTCTTTTTTCGCGACAACTTTTGACAGCGGGTCAAAAGTTTCGTGTAACTGTGAGTCAACTCTGGATCCCCGTCGTTGGACCATTCGTGTCCTTCTGAATATTTTATAATGTGACACTGATGATATAATTTTATTTTACGATATAATGATATTTTATAACGTGACATTGATCGTATAATGATATTTTATAATGTGACATTGATGATATAATGTAACACGATCCAACCACGTTTTTTTTCGGCCATTTGGAATTTTTTAATTAAATCAAAAAAAATGTTGCATACAAAATAATAATTTTATCTTCGAGTAAAATACGTTGTAACATGTTTTAAAACCCTTACAACATTTTTTCGGCACACAATTGAGTAGCTCGAAAAAAATACAATAGACGGAAATTGACATCACGACGTAGATCAATAGTTGACTCGTAAAATTTCGCATAACGCCGGATCTACAATGGAATTCGAAAACGGATCGAAAATTTCGGGAAGACGTTATTTGGGGGAGGGATTGGTGTTGGGGGGGGGGGGGGGGGGTGTTCGAAGTTTAGCGCGCATAAACGCATCGTGCCGTGGCAAGAGTGACATTTCAATTTCACGGGGGCGCGACGACGAGTACGACGACGACGTCGTCGACAGCCCGTGTGGGGGTCGGGGGGGGGGGGGAGGGGGTGGTGAGCACAGTCGACGTATCTGGGACCGGACAATGAAACGGGAATGCAAATACGGGTCCTCCACCGCAAAACGTTGGCGAGAGGGGGGGGGGGAGGCACATGGTGCGGGAAGGGTTGAGGAGGGGGAGGGGGTAGGTGGGTAGCCACGTCTATCCTTACGAAACTCATTTGCACGACAGTCACCCTCACATTTCTGTCATGGTAAAAAAAAAAATTAAAAAAAAAAAAATAATAAAAAAAAAATCGCGAGAGTGATTCACACCGAATCACCCTTCAATTGACATCCGCTTCGTGATATCATGATTTTTCCAATGGTTTAAGGGATGATTCTTATTTTTCAGATAAAAAAAAAAAAATTCGTTCACTCGATTTTATTCTCTGAATTGTTAGTGATACCAATAATAATAAAATAATAAAATAATAAAATACCAATAATAATAAAAATGACAAACGGTTGGGGTCAACATTATTTTTTTTTCAAACATTCCAAAAGATTCCGACAGCCTATCTATCATCGTCGAACGACGAATACATGAATTATATTCGCGATACACGTGGACACAACGTTGTTCCATTGTAATTTACGAGATTCGCCACGATTGTGTAATAATCAGGGGGGGGTCACACGTCGATGGTACAACACGCGAGATCATCGTTATCATATCGTCTAACCACAGCACGAACCTTTTTTTCACCAACGATTTGTTTTCCCCGTTTCGTGATTCACCCGCATAAAAGATAAACGAATTTTTTCTTTCTTTCTTTTTTTTTTTTTTTTTTTTTCGCTCACGCACACGTGCACAGAGGCTACCTCCTCGATATCTCTCTTCACCTCCGGCCGGGGAAACCTTCTATAAATAAATTGCAACACGTTTCTCGTAAAATAAAATAGTTTTTATTTTGTGTGTGTGTGAGTAAAAGTTCGATACGACGAATTGACAATTCCTTTGGTCCGGATGTTGGCCGAAAGGACGATATATCCACGGATTTACAATGGAAAGCGACCGGCTGAGCCCCCGACGACGACGACGACGACGACCAATGATGCCCTCCGTCGACGTCTCGTTCCCGGACCCGACGAACAACGTTAATAATCGATCGAACACTCGGCCAAACGAAATTGAAGTCTACGCGGACACATCCGGTCGAAAAAAAAAAAAAAAAAAAAAAAAAAATCAAAAAACAAAAAAAAAGTTTTGCGGCTCTTGCTCGTTCGTCCATCGGCAATTTCGATTTTTTTTTTTTTCGTCCTCGTTCCTTTTTTCGCAATTTACGAGGTTAAATTCGATGGAATTGGCAACAACCGAGTCGTACACGTACCGTATTACGGACTTTCAATAATTAACGATCATCGATACGATGAATTAACACCCGGAGAGAATACGATCCAAATCCGATTTTTATTGTTCGCCCGTGCGAACACGAAACCCTCCTCCATTGCCCCTTCAATTTAATTCCCAAAATTATTTCACGTCCTTCGAATTTTACGTATTATCGAATCAACGAATGCAACCCAAAAAAAAATATATATATATATGTGTATATCTGTTCGAAAATTTGTTCCTATCGCGATTTTTTTTAAACTAATAAAAAAAATCGTTGGATCAATAAAAAAATTCAAAAAAAATGCAGCATCAATATTTTTCACATCTGCACATTCTTGATTATATGAAATAGGTACAGTCACAATTGTTCATGTGAATTTACCCGTTTCAATCAAATTTTCTTTTCATTAAAATTGTTTTTCTTTTGTTCCGAGATGAATTCTTCTCGAGCAAATGAAAATATATTGGTCGAAGAAAACCAGAGTCAATGGAAATAAACAATCGATGAAAACTCGTCTGTGAACTACACCGAGACACAAAGAAAATTTTTCATTCAAACGACAGCTATAGGCATGTACAATAGAATCCTACAAATTCCCAAAACGAAGGAAAAAAAAAGAAACAAACAAACGAAATATTCATTTACGAGAGTGCGGAGCTTTCTCATCGTCACACACACACAGAGCAAAGAAGCGAGGCGCAGCACAGTTTGCTCAGGAATTACGAAAAAAAAACGTTGCACACGCGAGTGCGAGTGAGATGAAACATAATTACGGGCCTTCGTGGCGAACGAGAGAGAGAGAGAGAGAAAGAGATGACACAAAAGATCGGACTGCATGAGATTGTTTGGGATTTCGCTTCGGGTTTCCCAAGCGTCGGGACTTTGCGCCCACGTAATCCGTCGCCAACAGTACAATAATGAAAAAAAAAAAGAAAAAAAGAAAAAAAAAGAAGAAAGCCACGATCAACCGCTGGCATCGTCGTCACTTTGGAATAATCCAACGTCGTCACATCATCGATCATAATTTCCGCAATTTCGAACATCCCGAATCGTTGATGCACGATGGCGTGGATAAAAATTTCAAACTAATAATATCAAAATGCTGGGTCACCGAAAATGATAAAAGCTATATTGCGCTATTGTGTTTTCCATAATCTCGTCCTGTCAATGGCAGCTACATAATTAACAAATGTTACAATTTATCTGCTTCAACCGAAATAGTAAATACAAGGACGATGGTATTATTTAATTAATCACAATAATCCAATGATAATTTAATCATGAATCAATTTCAATGAAACATCAGTTACAGAACAACATAATCAACAAAGCACGTACATGACAAACAGGTTATCATGAAAATTGCTTTTTTTTTGCAACAGCTTCTTTTTGACCATCGGTCGAGTTGATTAACAATGCATTTTCCTGCCAAAGTTAATTTTCCACATGGCACCCGAACGTGCCAATGCGTCATATCGAAAACAGATGTGAAGGGGGCGAGTCCAAGAGGGCGAACGTTGAATTCTCTCGAGCCTGCGTCGCGGAAGATAAAAGATAATGGGGAACGCGAAGGAAAAACGATTTCACGGTACGACACCCTTGGGCCATTGCTTCGGTAAACTTCGGTTTTTCCGTCTGCGAAGAGATTCTGGGCATCGCCATTCACGTGACAAAAGGATATAAAGTATCCCCACACGGGTCTCTGGTTCACGAACAAGAGACCTGAAAAAAAAAAAAAAAAAAAAAAAATACGACGCGCAAAATGTCAAAGCTTCTTCGCGCGGATCTCTCTGACGTTTGTTGCACACACTTCGAATGCTTCGTCCTTGCGGGAGGCAGAATAAATCTGAAAAACTTTTCAGACTCCAGAAAATCTAGAAAATATTGCAATTATGACACCGGTTTATTTTTGTATGAAATTCTGACGAAATTCGACCGGGACACAAGAAAAAAATCTTTCGATTTCGAACGAAAAAAGACTTTCGAGCTTTCCCACGCGTAAACTATCGATGTCAGACGCATGCCTCCATGGACTTTTTTCTAGGAAATTCAATTCTCCACAACATTGTTCATGTAAACTTTTGGTCTACATAGAGTTGTTCAGCCAGCGTTTGGACGGAAAGATAAAAAAAAATTGAAGATAATCAATACATTTTTACCGTCCCGTCCAAACGCTGGCTGAACAACGCTATGTAGACCAAAAGTTCACACGAACAATGTTTTAGAGAATTAAATTTCCTAGAAAAAAGTCCCCGACGGCATACATCCAACATTGCTAGTTTACGCGTGGGAAAGCTCGAAACTCGAGCAATGCAGTCAAACGAATGGACATTGTGAAATTACCGACCTGAGGAATCCTGAACAGACGCAAAAGATTGGCAACTTGTATCGACGTGACTGAACTCGCCGCACCAACGACACCGCTTATGACCTTGCGAACGGTCGTCTTGTTGCAATGATACTCGGCACCGTCGATGTTGCTTATAGAACCTGCAAACAATAAACAACAACGAACGTACAATGTTATTTCGTTTCCATTACAATGCCGAAACTATTCTATTTACATCTAACCAACATTAGACTTCAACAGCTTCCCTCCCCCCCCTCGGGGCTTTCACATCTCACACCGAACTTCTCGAAGCAACGTTCTCTCGCGTTGACGACGCTTTCTCGAAAACTCTGACGTCAATGGCGAGTGTCCCGGATTTCGTGAAAACGAATAATAAGACGTCGCACAAGTGAAGAGAGAGAGAGAGAGTACAACTCCGGAGTTTCCTGATGCACAACCTTCCATTTCTCTTCTTAATCTGAAGAACTGCTAGTTTGGACGAGAGTAGCTTCGCCTCCTTCGAGCTTATTCAAACCCATTCACATTCTGACTCGGACAGCTTAATCCGCAACGCGCGAGAGAGAGAGATAGAGATAGATAGAGCGAGATACCAGTAGATTAAAGAGAATGCGCCCTGCGAAATGCACCCGAGCCCTCCACACACAAACCCCAACCGTCCTCATTCAGGCTTAACTCGGGGTTAAGCTCTGTGTATAATCTTTTCGATAAAATGTCCTACGAATGAACCAAAGTTGTTGGTCATGAAAAAAAAAAAATCTGCCCACAGTACGGAAATTAAAAGGAGAACGACGGTGAGTCAGACTCGTGAATTTGGAACAGCTTCATTGTGTATAATCATACGTTCTGAATCCTAAAGGAAAATATACGAGTCATGATTATACCGCCTGCTTCCTTATCCACGAGTTAAGTCCTGGCTGGGCATTGAAATTGGCCCAGAGCTCTTGAGGTAGCATCCCACAAACTGTGAGAGTCAAAGCAAGCCTAAAGATATACCATATATCCTGAATGAGGTTGAGAGAAGATGGGAAACAAACGCGCAACGTTGCCATGGTCTACCGAATCACGATCAACTCCTCATATAAACCGTATCTTTCCCGACGTTTATTTGCTTATTATTATCATCACAGTCTCCCGGATCTCTACTGTCAAGTTCCCAAAATGTTGTCCGAATAATCAACTTGCAGCTCAAGCGTTTTCATTAAAATCTGACGTGGACTTTTTGTATTATATCAAACCTCAATCCCGAACAACGGATTTACATCGGAGACTTCGAATTCCCATTTGAGAGTGGTACGGGCCACCAGAGAGACAGAGAGAGAGAGATAGAGAGTTAGGAAGAGTGGTTGGGTTAGGTTAGGCGATATAGATGCGTTCCCGATACGTTCGGGTAATGCGATTCGCATCACGTTGCCTCACCACCGATTTCTCACGCAAATTTCTGTCTGCGACACCTGAGGCCTCAGCCCCCCCCCCCACCCCCTACCCCCCTCCTCTTCCACCCGCGAACTACTCTCAACGATCGATTCGCAATCCGACACTTCGCGGGCACATTCGTTCACAACTTTGGAATTAACCAATTTGACCGGAATTTTCTCCAAAAGCAATTGGCGAGCCAAGTAAAATTATTGTCATCTAATTGTTTTCATTGATCGTCGAAATTCACGATCAAGCTCTTCGGTGTTAAATCTCTGACCCATTTTGCGAATGTAGAATACAAATTTCACGTAGAATACAAATTTTTATTCAAAGTCAAGGTGGCACTAATTATTGAACATCAGAAAAATTTTGGAGATATTTAATCGTTGAAAAAAAAAAAAAAAAAAATAGTTTTTCATTGATAACATTGATTCATTGAATTTGTTTCTGTGATATATTTGTTTGTTTGTTTTTTTTTGTTGGGTCATAACGTTTCCTGGGACAAAGGGATTCTTCATGATAACGTTTCAACGACGAAAAATGGTTCGTCGAATTTTTCATCGAAGTTCTTCCGGGGGAGTTTCCAAACACAGGCGATGGGGGCGCGCGCTCGCGTCAAACGGAAATTCCGATAACAATTAGTTGGGTTGCGGGATTCGACGATATAGTCGAGCGTACAGCGAAACTGCTTCGTGAAACACAACTGAGACGAACCCGTTGAACCGTATTGTTACGGACATTTTCTATTGTGCAATGGAACTTGACGTCCTTTGGTCGAAACCAAAGCCTTTTGGGGTGCCCCCCCCCCGCCCCCCACACAAATGCAACCTGCGTTATATCCCACCTGCGAGAAACGCACTTCGATCAAGCCTATTCGGTCGAGTGGGTTATACCCCCACGTGCTGTTGCATCTCTCTCTCTCACTCTGTCCCACTCGCTCCGACTCGCTCGAACCGTAACCCGGAAATTCACACCTAGTTTTGGACCATTTGGATCTCGTATTCGAAAAATAAACCATCGCAAAAAAAAATAATCATTGTGATCGTTCGACTAAAATAAAATTTTTTTTTTATGGATGGATCGACAATTGTTTCATCGATCTATAATTTTATTGTATTTTTTCACTCATACTTTTGCACATTTCGTATTCTCTCGATCGTTTCAATGTAATCAAAAATATTTTCAAACAAACGAAAAAAAAGCATTGCTGACGCGAACTAAATGCAAATTGTCTTTACGTGGAACTTTATTGAGCTTGCGAATGAATATCGGAGAAAACGTATTTCATCGCAGATGCGTGTGAGATTCGAGCGTCGCTTTGTTCATTGTTCGGACTGTGTCTCGTTTGTCGAACGCATCCGGCTATCAGCGTACCGCGAATATAATTGAATCGTGGGAACGAGGAGCATCGCTCCGTATAAACTCGTTCGCCGGGTAAACACAGTTGTATTAAGGTTTGTTGACAAAGGGCCAGATTTCTGCGGAGACTTCTGCAATTGGGGTGGATACTGTAGGTAGACAACTCTCAAAGTCGAAGCCCTTCGTGGTATCCATTTCGAATGCTGAAGACGCCATGAGAAACTAAATAAACGAGAAGTACCTTAATTATTGAGGTATTTTTTGTATTTATTTCATTTTCTTTTTTTTTCAAGTATTTTTTTTTACACGCTCACACTATTGAGAAAATACATTGAAAATTTGTTTCTCACGTGAAATTGTCTCAGCTTTTCGATGAAAATATCAGTTTTCCGTTTCGATTCTCGAAAATCCATTGAAAACAGCTTTTTATGATTCAAATTGAATTTTAACGGATTTTTCAGGATCGGAATAAAGAACTGATATCTTTATCGAAAAGCTGAGACAATTTCACGTTAGAAAAATATTTTTAGTATTTTTTTTAACAGCGTAAGCGTGTGAAAAAAAATAATCGAAAAAAAAAGAAAACGAAATGAATACAAAATTCCTTAATTATTATGGTATTTTTCATTTATTTCGTTTTCTTTTTTTTTCACATGCTCATACTCTGAAAAATATATATTAAAAATCTGTTTCTAACGTAAAATTGTCTCAGCTTTTCGATGAAAATATCAGTTTTCCATTTCGATTCCCGAAAATCCATCGAAAACGACTTTCTAAGTTTCAAACTCAATTTCAACGGAATTCCCAGTATCCGAATGAAGAACTGACATTTCCATCGAAAAGCTGAGACAATTTCACCCCAGAAACAGATTTTCGATATATTTTCACAACCCCGTAAGCGTGTGAAAAAAAATACTTGAAAAAAAAAAAGAAAACAAAATAAATGAAAAATACCTCAATTATCTATAAAATACACGAACACACGTATAATTGTGCTTTTCTTACAACCGTGTGGTACACGGTTATTATTGGTTGCGTGAGCTTTTCCACCGAGAAGTCTATTTACCGTGTGCGCACGTCCGAACGCCGAGGGTGGTGCTAGGCACAGTTGGGCTAGCGTGTGAACCCACGAGGAACATGATTTTCAACGTGTGTTAAAGTGTGTGTTCGTATTGAAGCAACTATGTGCGTTTACCATTTATCCAAGCGCATGTACTTCGTGTACCCGTTACAATGTTCAATTTGCTTCGTGTTTCGATGACGACCGACCGACCGACTACCACCGAAAGCTCATAGACCCCTTCACGGTGGCCATAGACCCGACAGAGTCTCGCGGGATTTGCCAGTCACGTGATCATCGCGTTTTTTTTTCCATTTTCCTCCCCCCCCCCCTGGTAATCTTCATTATCCCGTCCGGTCGACTAGCGTGCCACGTGTAATCCTCAACGGGTAAACGTTCGTTGCCCACCATGGGGGATGGGAATGACCTGGTGCCAGGTAAAATCGTAACAATAATAAATCAAAAAATCAGCGTGGATAAGTTGTTGGGGCCTCTGGCGAAAGAAAATAATTGTTTCGAGTAGGTACACGCGAAAGCCTCCTTCAACTGACATTTCCATTCGTCGGTTGATATGATTGTTTGGAAAAAAAAAGAGGACAAGTTTTGCCTCTTCCATGCTTTTATATTATTTATCGTTGAGCTGAGTGAGAAGTTAATCTGTAACTATTATCATTGAACTCTGTCAAATTTCAAGTTTCCAGATCAACACGGAAGTACTTTATAGGTTTCGATGACAATTTAATTAGTCGACTGACGGACAACCAAGTTATCCCATAAAGGTTTTCGGTTTTCAAAATTCTTTTACATTCAAACTCGAAGAACCCTAAAAGGATCAAAAAATGTCATTTGTATTCTTCACGTTGCACGTTCAATTACATACACATTTAACGTCAACGGATTTGACGATTAACACGTTGGCTGTTTAAAATGCACGATGCGACGAATAATTCTCGCCCGCGTGAATTTTGCCGAAGCTGATGCCGGAGTTAATGTACATAAATATATACATCGTTTCCGGTTAATCCTTTTTTTTTAAATCCATTTTTTTTCTTCTTCCACGTTGCAAAAAAGGTCAAATTTAATATTTGCATGCAAATCGAGCAATGTTGAAGCAACTCGGGTCCGCTCCGTCAGATTTCTGCATAAGTTGATTATTATTTTTCCGCGTCTACGATGTTTCGCGCTTTCGCGACACGCGACGATTTTAAGCCCGAAAATTTTCCGTCCACTTGGTCCGGACGAGCTTGAGTTATTCGACGCTTGGTCCTCGGCCAGGGTCCGTATGCGACAGCGTTTCCGTCTCTCCACTTCGCTTCCATTTCCGTCCAATTTGCCATGGACATTATTCCACGACTGTGCAAAGTACCCGAGAAGCTTTGATCTTGCTTGTTAAACGGATGGAGTCAGTGATACCGACCGACTAAGCAGGATCCCCGCTTGACAGTCGGGAGTCCGTTGGACAGGTTGTCATCGGACACTCAGGACGTTAGGATTTTGGAAACCCATTGAGCTACCTCATTCGGGTAGTTTAACCAGTGAACCAGGATCTTAAACTACCCCAATGAGTCCAGATCCAGTAAAAACCATCCGATTCTTCAACCCCACATGAGTCCCAAAGCGTTGATCGTCCAAGATGACACGAACGGAAAGTCGACACTAGCTGTTCCCACTATCACCATACCGATCACCCGGGGGGATTCCCCCAAAGAACGCCGAGAAAGAAACGACCGGGGCAATAAATAGCGGGGCGTTCTTGGATGGCTTCCTGAAAGGTTGGCGGATGGATCACCCCGCGGATCACGTTCGAGTACACACTCCTAGCGGTACGGAGGCAACCGTTTTCCAAAGATAGCACCCCGACGGGAGTACTCACCTCGGTCCATCAATCGGACCTTTTCATTCTTCCACCCACTCGACCGTACTCCATTCACCCTTTCCCCCATCCCCGTTCAACAATGTCCCTTCGTTTCCCGATCACGAATGACCTCCGACGTTTCGTCCCACCCATCGTTCATCCCCCGTTCGCGATTTTTAACCAACCGCGATTAAAAATCGTCCAACCGTAATCTCTCCTTCCTACATGGTCATCCACAAAAATCTGGAAAACTTCGATTATCGCATCGTTAACTATGCCAACGTCGATCTTGACCGAAAAAAACACTCGTCCGTTCGATCCCGAAAAATCGTCGAAGTAAACGGAATAAAAAAAAACAAGATAACGATTTCATCGATGACGTCAAAATTGAGAGAACCCCGTTTGTACCGAAAACGTCGATGGATCAAGTACGAAGCTGAACGAACGAGGGCCGAGGGAAAAAGAAAAACAAAACAAAAGTCACCCCATCGCGGGACGTGCAATTTCGTATTCCGATGTTTTACTCGGGTTTCACGTGGATATCCGGGATGTATATGGATCATCGGTATGTGGCGCATCACGATTTCGCGCAACCTGCTCCACACCCACGAGACGATACGTACACACTGTGTGTGGTCAAATACGCGAGAGCAATATTCCGATTGCAATAAAAAAAAATAAAAAATAAACAAAAGAAAAAGAAAAATAAACAATAAAACCGCCCGCACAAATTATATCCCCGAGAGAACCTTTCGTCCACGCTATATATCTATATGCAAATACATTTTATTTGTTTCATTTTTTTTCCCCAGCTTTTATTGTCGTTTTGTTGTATAGGGGTGGGTTAATAGCGAAGCGGAAAAATCGTTGCCTCAACATCGCGCAACCCGTGTTTTCACGAATATTACACCCAGCTGTAAGCAAAGCAGAGAACCCGGTCGCCGAAATTACCGAACGATTATTATCCGTCGTGTTTGCCTTTGTTAGACAATCGAGCTGGAAGTTCTACGAATATACTTGTTTTTTTTTATTTATTCATTCATTTATTTCATTTTATTTTTTAATTCACACACGAGCCAATCGACGATGGTTCTCGGTGTGTGGGGCTGCTGTTCATGGACAATTCATTCGTCGTCGATGGGGCAGAGCACTCGAAACTATACACCGTGGACCGAGAACGATTATAAACTCGAAGCTGCTGCGTAGCCCCGCGCATTTGTGAAGCCCCACTCTCCGCTTCATCTTTGTCTTTCGCTTCATCTGCTAGCCACTGGATAGCCCCACGACTCTGCATCGCCATGGGTGGGTATTATTAACAACAACGAAAAAAACATTAAAAAAAATATATATAACGTGAGGATGGTCCGTCATTGTTTCGAGACAATGACGGACCGGCCAAAGCGTATTTCCGAACGTTTCCAACCGGCCCCCCCCCTCCCATGGAAATTGTTCGCCATTGCACGAGGGAAATTGCGCACAATGGAAGCTCCTTAATCACTCTAACTACGTCGAGTTTGTAGTGATGTCGAGAAAAAAAAAAAATTGCAGAGGAGGCGGAAACGTGATAATTTCCATTGGGATCTTTTGAATTGCGGAATTCGTGTATAATGGAGTTTTATGAAGTGGAAGTGCATTCGAGAAGTTAATCAGTGCGTAATCACCACTTTTCCAACTTTTTTTCATTGAGACCATTTTTTTTTCTTTTGAAAAAAACCTTTTTTTTTTTAACATGACAGCACTTGCAGATCGAATGCTTTCCCATGACGCGAAAAGTCCAAGGACCTCCGACATGGAAATACATTTTTTTTCACAAGCTTTGCATACACAAAGTTGTTTTCATATTTTTTTTCATACCCACTTGGCATTCGCGTTCATATTTGTATTATGAATATATACATATTTTTATTTTCCACAACAAAAAGCGTTGTTCGTCAGGTGCCTCGTTGGGTTCGCCGAAGCGTGACGAGCCCGGCGAGAGTACGTCGAAAGGTCGGTTCACGGAAAGTACGTGTACGTAAATTTTCAAAAAAATCCCGTCGTATTATTCTCGCGGAACAGTTTCGGGTTGAAAAAATAATAATAATAACAATAAAACGTGTTTTTCCACATCCATGCTCGACAATATCTCCAGACGCGTTCACCGGTTTTTTTCTTTCCCTCCTCATTTCCGGTTCCGGAAATTTTTTTTTTCGAAAGCGTTGTTATCCAGAACCTCGTGTCGTAAAATCCAGATTTTTCGACAATTTGAACGTCCCGCTCTCTCTCTCTCTCTCTCTCGTTAACCCGCGCCTCACGCATTTGCAAATCCGTCGTTGCGGAAACGCAACTGAGAATTCCGTCATGGAGTGTGTGTCACACTCTTGAGCCACAATGGGGCCGACGATGGAACGATTGCAGGGCGAGACCAAACTCGTGACGAGATTGTAAAAGGAGCAACCGACTTGCTAGAGCAGCCAATTTGTTCTGCATGCTAGCAGGTTCATCTGACTCCCCGTACTGCCTGATAACCTCCCGAGTTGGATCAACTCGACTCGGAGGTCACTCGACTCAACGATTGACCTCACCCACGTGCACGATAAAAAGATTCCCACGAGCACACCAAAAATGAACGTCGTGGGATCGCAACTAAAGAAAATGAAAAAAAAATGAACAACTTTTCCGCACGAATCGTTAGCCCGCAGCTTTCTTAGCGCTCCACGAGCTGTCTCATTCCGGAACTACGCAGCGTCTCGCCCGTGCACGGATTATGCAAACCAGAAGAAGAGTTATAATTGCAAAGTTTCATCCGAAACTTGACGAGTTTGAACCCCGTCGCGGCATCGACGCTCGTGATTTCCCGCGAGACAGGAAACTTCACACTTATCACAAACCGTCGTCACCGAAATTCCGGGACGACGGAATCTCGCGAAGCAAGCAACGGGCGACGCGCAAATAGAGATCACCGCGCACAGTCTTCCGAGTCCGACTGTCAACTACGCCGGGTGGTTGACACACACACACACACCACGCTCGCCATTAGTTTGCGAATCATTCTGTTCAATGATCAACAACAAGAATCCGAAGAGTCTTCCCGGGTAGTCTGCGCCTTCGATAAAACCCTACAAGACGCCCCATCAACTCGCAAGAGCTTCCACGATAAATACTTAATTCTCCCGGGGATGGGGGATGAAATCCATCACCGTAAAGTGGGGGGGGGGGGCAAAAATGGATAGAGTGGAAACTGCTGCACTTCTGCTGGAAGAGAAACTTCCAACGGAAATGCAATTCACCTTGAATGAAATATCAAGAGATGTATAATGGCCTTTCGGGGGGGGGGGGGGGGGCGGGTGTGACGAGACGAGCAGATGTTCGCCCGGACTTCCAACGGTCACTTTAAACACTCGGTGCCAAATCCTGGCAAAGTTCCAGAATGGAATTCCAGAAAGCTACTACGTGAGGATCGCGCAAAAATTTTTCCAGCAAGATTTTCCGCTGGCAGGCAATTCGAGGGTATGTGGCAACCGGATATCCACCGGTTCGTGACTGCAAGACTCGCACAAACCCCCGATCCCTTTGGGGCAGTAACCCTCCGTAAGAGAGTTCCTCGTCAGATTTTCATGAAACTTGGCACACTTATGGGTATTGATGAGAAAAACGGTTCGGTTGAAATTTTTATGGCTTTCCGGAGCGCGAGAAAAAACTATATCAAACATTTTTATTTTCACACGTTTAACACGGAGCCTTGTGGAGAATCACCCTCAATTTGATACAATACGAAAAGTCCTTGTCAGATTTTAATGAAAACGCTTGGGCTGCAAGTTGAATATTCGGACAACATATTTTGGGCACATTGACATCAAAGTACTACGTTCATCAATCGGAAGATGGTATATCTCAGGCTTGGCTTTGACTATCACAGCTTGTGGGATACTACCTTAAACCCTGGAATACAAATGACAATTGTACTCCCCCAATTTAAACCGCAATATCCATTGTGTTCCGATACTCGTGAAATTGTACGAATCAATCTTCCCCCCCCCCCCCCGAGGGGCTGTAGTTACCGTAGTACTGGACATCCGACTACGAAGAGGGCGTCGACGTTACGTCGTCGATTGATTCGCAACACGCGTCTCTCTCCATTTGTACCGCTTAACCGAGTAGCCTGCGAAGTGACGGATCAGATCTGTTATCCTACCGGACGCGGCAACTACGTGACCCACGGGCCACTCATTAACAATACAAGCGTCTCTGCCAGCTTCCGTTTCAACCCCTCGCTCGCTCTCACGCCCCCCATCGCGTTAAAAATCTTTGAACAACGTTGAATCCACCTGACGCCTAACGAGTTGACGCATAGTATTACACGTGAAAGATAAAAAAAAAAAAAATGAAAAAAACATTCATAACGAACCAACTTTTTTCAGTGTCGTGTTACAGCTTACGTAAAGTTCCACCCGGGGGGTCGAAAAAAAACGGAAAATTAGTTACGTAAACAGATTAGCCTCTCTGTTGGTTCAACAGAAAAGTCAACCCCCTTTTTTTTTAAACTAACAGAAACTCAGAAACAAAGGCTTGAATAATGTTGAATTAAATATTTTTCATTTTCACGTTCACGAAATGGTCCATCAAGTTTTTTCTTTTTTGCCCAACTAACAACAAAGTTCTAGATGCAGCCTCACAATTCTCACCGTTTTGCAGGAATACATATTTTATTCGTCAAAGCGAAAGACGAATCAACGAGGCGGCCGTCTGTCGTCGAAGTTTGACGACGAAAATTAAACCCACCTTTGATGAAGTCAACGGCCATCTCCAAACCGTAAGTGTCCTTGTCGCAGTCGTCGAGTATGTGAGCCCCGATCTTGACACCCGGAACGAGATCGCGTTCGTTCAACCAGTCCAAAGTGTAAAGCATGGCTTCGAGAGCCTGTACACCGCCCTGGGGCATTACCGGACCGCAAGTTACCGAATCCTCCCTCTCGTGTACCATCATCAGACCCCCGATCACAAGATCGCCCTCCACCACGGCCTCGCGCTTCACGGGCCAAGCGAATTGCACGGTCGAACGCAAATTCGCTTCGATCGATCGCAACAGTCTGTAGCTGTGTCTGATCGAGTGACCGTCGATGGGATTTCGCACGAAATCGCGACGACGATCCGTAAAATCGGTTCGACGATGCGCATGGTTTACCGTTCGTTTTTCTCCGGAGGATTTCGGATAATGAGGATCGAAGTTGGAGTCCCAATCGTCGATGGACTTGGCACGTCTGGCGTCGCTTATCGTCATGCAGACGCAGATCGGTAACACCCAAATCGTGAACTTCATGGCTTCATTTCCGTTCCCCTGTTTTCGATTACTTCGATTAACTTCGGATTATTTCGTATTTCGACGATCATCGGAAACATCGCGAACGTGTGACATTTTCAACGATCGATCCTTTGCCGATCGCGTGACGGTCATCAACGAAATTCGATATCGTCGACGCAGCCATGATTCACAGCTTTGTCGAAAAGCTATGCAACGATTACGCAAATTTGTAAAATTTCAACGGCCCAATCAACGTCAATATACATATTGATTGAAATTTCAGTACTCCACTCGAATTTCAAATTGTAAAAAAAAAATCCCCTTCTTTTTTTTTTTTTTGCACAGTCGACGATTGCGATTTTTTATTTATTCACGAACGATGAAATTGAATGATATGTGAACGTAATTATTATTATTATTTTTTTTATTTTCTCCCTTCGTATCGTGAATTCATCCCTCGCTGCTCTGAGTTTCGTACGAGGCTCTTCATTCCGGTGGCATTACGGACCACACGCGTGTGCATTCCCCCATAGCCGCCAATGGAATTCGATCGTCGATGAATTATTCAACGTTGAAATTAGGAATTTATATCGAATTCACGTTTCTCGATTATTTTTTTTTTTTTTTTTTTTTTTACATTTTTTTTTTCAATGAGATTTTTTTCAAAATGACATTACAAAGTCTCTCAACGAGATGCAAAACAGATTGGATACATGAAAAAAAAAAAATCTTGTACGCATCAATTTCCGGATATTGGTTTATGGTTCGATCAATTTTTACAACGTTTGATCCAATTGCAACCGCCGGTCTCTCTCTCTCTCTCTCTCTCTCTCTCTCTCTCACACACGTTCTGCCAGTCATATCCGGAAGCTTTCAATCGCTTTGCCAACAGGTGATGTGCATTAGATTCGACATCACGGTTCAACATCCGGATGTCATTCGTGATTGCGGATACTCGACGAATATCGTCGATTCGCAAAAAAAAAAGAAACAAAAAATCGCGATCTCCGGTGGACTTTGGAAAAAAAATTGAAGTGGAAACGCGTGCCAACCGGTTGACTCACGTCGAGTCACGTTCAACCCCTGATCCACGACATACGGATCGGTATCCCGTTTTACCGACCAAAGTTACCGCCACACATATTCGCAATCCTGTCTTTCACGTTTCACGACTGTTCCCTCGTTTACCAAGGATCGTCTGTACGTGCCATTCCACACCCTTCCCCCCCGCAAACAATCACCCACAATTTCGAAGCAATATGAACGTTGACACGTGTTACCGTATTTTACAAATTTTATCGCCTACGGAATATTCGAAACATCATATTCCACATTTATTTGATACTTTACAATCGTTCATTCATCATTTTCTTTTTTCTTCACGTCATTTTTTCACCCCCTGCAACTTTAACGTCGTCGTGTGTTTCACAGTTCGACTTGCACATGAAAATTCGACAAAGAATTATTATTATTATATTATTATCATTGTAATTTTATATTAATATTATAAATGTTTTTTTTTTACATGATTATTATTGTAACTTTTAGTTTTCGCATAAACTTCTTCAACGTATTTTCGATGGTTCGACGGGTCGGAAAAAAAAAATAAATTTGAGGGAATGGAATTGAAAAAAAAAAGAAGATCGGTTGCCGATCTCGAGTCGAATCGAATCGATCGTTCGTTCGTGAATGAAGAATTCGGATTGAGTGATGAACTTGAGGCGGGCGCGTTCGCGACACGGTGCCACAGCGTTAACTGAGGCTCCACCGCTGGATAACACTGCGGCCCCCCACGAAACGAATACGCCGCCACTTCCCCTCCTCGGCAACCCCCGTAAGCACACGACCCCCGTGCACGGCTCGCTGATACCGTACGATTGCGCCACCGCGCAACTCGCACCCCTTTTATTCAATCTTTTTCGTTTTTCCATCCCCGTAAAAACACACGTGACTGGAATTCGTGGCCCTCGGAAAAGTTTGCCGGCCCAACTTCGTTTCACTTCTCCGACTCTTATCTCCATCCTTTTCTCTCTCTCTCTCTCGCTCTTTTCCACCGTTGAGTCGTTTTCGCGTCGTCGATCAACGAAGCCATCAACGACGTTCCCGTACGATGAAAATTTCACGACAACGCAACGACGGCTAAGAGGTTGAATCTGATTGAAACTTTTTTTTTTTTCCCCCGAGTTTCAGTTCGAACTCGAAAAAACCGCGAACCGAAAGACGTTTCATTCTCTCTCTCTCTCTCTCTCTCTCTCTCTCTCTCTCTCTCTTTCATTCTTCAGTCAACCACAGAGAAGAGGATTAAAAAGAATTTCGCTTCCGTTTTCTTTTCATTCGTATCTAACGTTTGTTCGATTCGCCATTGGTCCTTCACAATCATATTTGTATATTCTCGGTACTTTTCGCTCGGTATAAAAAGTTAAGAAACTGAATAGACCCCACCGAATGGGGAACCGAGCTTCTTTTATCGAGTAATAAACGAGAACGTTGAATGGGGAGGATGGGCTCTCGTAAAGCAGACCGAACGCGAAAATCCTTTGAAATTGTTATAACATTTCACAATAAAGCGTCTCACCGGGTCCGGAACAATACATTATAACGGTTCACAAAATTTTTGTCTCTGTTCATTTCATCGTTTCTTTCCCTTCCATTCTTATTTTTTTTTCTTTTACGCGAAATGAGTTGAGAGTCGAGAGACACGAAGATGACGAGGATATACTTCGAGTAATTTATTCAACGAGAAATCGTAATGCTTTTCACTTTGTTTCATCGGACTGTTAATGAACGCTGATTATAGAAGTCGAAGAAACTGTCGCAATTACTTTAAAACGGATGATCGACCAAAATTCCCAACGATTCATTAATCAGAACAAATTCATCATCCCGATTAATTCAAGACTTTTGAGCGTTCGACTATCGACGGATTTCGCGTGTTTAATCACCGATAAACAATATTCACAAGTTCGTCACGGAGAAAGTTCCGAAGTTGTGCGTGAAAAAGTTCGAGCCAACAAGTCTCTCTCACCGCACCAAACAACGTGGTTAGTCGACACGGACCGCGGCCCGGGCTAACTCGTGGAAAAAAAACACTTTTCCGATAGTTAAATTCCCCAAAGTTGTTGTTTTTTATTTTCTTGAACGGAAAAAACCTGGTCGGACCATCTTTCGTGAAAAAAACCATCGAAACTTCTTTTTGACGAACGGAGAAAATCCCGTAACAACGGGAAAAGATTCGAGAGTCCTTCACCGAGAAGCCGCGTGATTACAGTTCGGGTTGCTAGCTAGGAGTCGTATTCCCAGACGTCTTTCGGGAAAGCATCCTGCGAATCGAGTTCACCCGTCGAACCGACTCGGCGGCGATAGACTGAGACTTCACCGAACAATCTTTTGCATCCTTTAAAGTCCATTCAAGCGAGCAAACATGCCGCGGGGCCAGGTTCACGTTAATAAAGGATCGGATAGCGAGTCGGAGTCGTGTGTCATGGACCAACATGACGTTTTTCAGATCGGAACAGCAAAGACGCCACAAAAAGGAATACGCCTTAAAGGTGATCACACATCTCGTGAAGGTTTGTCTTCGAGTTTATCGTGACTATTGGAAATTGTATCAAGACTCAACAATGTCCGACACAATTGAACTACGATGCGAGTCACAGAGATGATTTTAACGCTCTCTAGCAAAGCGGAAATTCCGTCATAACTACAATTGTACGCTTCGAAAGCCATTACCACTTTGATTATTAACTCGGTGGTATCAAGTTTAATTCATGACGACCGTTGCGGACTGTTTGGCACGTGGACGGAGACGGCATCGGACAAAGTGACGTACGGCATTCGGGGGAGGAGAAGTGAATGATCAGTATAGCCTCCCCCATCCGTATATAGCACAGTTCGCATGGACCAAGTGGACCGGGGAAGGCCATTCTCGGGCTTCGGTCATATCATGTGCAGACACGGTACATCTATGACTTACCTTGGCTAATGTGTGCCCTGTTCGATATTCGAAACTGGGTAATATGTTCATCATCCGTGCGTGCATTTGATATGTCAACCCCCGATTGCGTTTGGATCACAGCCCCCCTCTGCTTCCCATCGGGAAAGCTTCGAGGAAGGCTCGACTCGTATTCACGATTATGCGTTGCAACGTAAAATCTTGATGATCAAGATTACAAACGTTGATTGTCATTCCGTTGATAATGAAAATTCAATCCGTTTGACACGGATTTCGAGATTTTACACGTTTCTAGTTGAAACGTCGCGTCGTATCTTCGGAAACGTTGAAGATACAGGACGCGAGGACAAAGTTCACGCAATGGAAAAAAAAAATTACCCGGTGGAAAGCGGAATAACCGAAGCATCGTGCATTTCATAGTGTATGAAGCATGCTCGGGTATAACGGGTTTCGATTTTGTCATTACACGTTCCCCCCGTTGGGTTACGTACTGGCCGATGCTGTCGAGCACCACAGCCGCGCGATTCGTTCGCGTTTTTGCCATTACGGCTTTGTTTGACATTCAGATAAAGTTGAAAAATGTTACTTTTTCACGTGGAGACAAGAGCGAAAGCGCGAGAGAGTCGGACGCTCGGAAAAAAATAGGTTGAAACCATTGGGCGAAGCTACATCGCGCTATCTCGATTGATAACCGGCAATACATCATCCAGTCGTCGTAGATTATTATCCGTTCTCGTGTTGAATGGAAGACTGATTCGCTGGCAATGAATTTTCACAGCCGTCCAACTCATAAATGAATCGATAAATCAATAAATCAATGATTCAATACAATTTTTAAATAGAGACTTGAGCCAGTACTCTCTCCAAGAATTTCCAATCACACTCTAGAAATACACGATCTTGAAAATATCGCAACAAGGAAATCAGACAGGCCAAAGTAAAAACAGTATTTGGATGTCCCTCTGGTGCAGAAAATTGACATCATTCATTTCATCAATTCAGTCGGTTAGGTTGCGGTTTCGAATGTAAGTCACGCTACTCGACGTTACCACCATCCTGACCGTAGATATTCGAGAGGTAATCTCCGTTGAATGTTGACTTACCGACCGCCGGTTTTCCGGACAAAAAGAGATCGCGCTTACGGCGGTCGTCGGTAAACAATTGCCCGACCAGTTATCGACCATGAGACATCGCACTAACGATGCCATTAAGTAAAAATACTCACCTTTAATAAAATCAACGGCCATCTCAAGCCCGTACGTGTCCTTGTCACAGTCGTCGAGGATGTGAGCCCCAATCCTGACCCCGGGCACGAGGTCACGTTCGTTAACCCAGTCGAGAGTGTATAGCATGGCTTCGAGCGCCTGTACACCACCCTGTGGCATAACCGGACCGCACGTAACCGAATCTTCCCTCTCGTGAACCATCATCAATCCTCCGAGCACCAAATCACCTTCCACAATGGCGTTATATTTTACCGGCCATTGATTAAACGATCCGGCTATTTGCGTCGAATTATCGTTCCCCGGATAATTGAAAGTTTGTTTTCCAATTCCCACACCAATGACAAACGAAGCGTTTTCAAGCCCGTGCTTGGTCTGCGGTTTCCCAAAATTCGCTGATTCCGGTTCGTTCGTCGTAAATAACTTTTCACGGTCCGATGACTCGGCGAGGGTCGTCATCGTCCCATTATGGTTGCCCGTAACAGAAGTTACCCCATATCCATCCGTCAATGCGGCACCTCGAATTGCGGTGGGTCCGCGCGGAACTGTCGTGATGCTGTTCAATGATTTCCGGGTTTCGGTGATGTTCAATGGTGGTTGGAACCGTTCAAAATCCACAACGACATCCTCAGTAGTTTGCGCAATCGTTCCAGTTTGTTCAACATCCTGCAGTTTCGTCGGAGTTACCGTTGCCGAATCGGCATCCCGTGGAAAACGTCTTGATGCCCGTGCAGCGACAAAAGTCCAAGTGCTTCCTGCTGTGGCGTCTTTGATTGGTTTCCTGAAAGCGTTATTCGGTGATTTTCCGTGTCCTTGGGGGTTGACCGATGGTCCAGATTCGTAATGTGATGGAGGCACCTTTCCCACGGAGTATGCTGCACGATACAGCGGCTCGTCGATTGTCCGGGTAAGGCTATCGGTCTTTCGTGAGCTTATCGGACTCTCAGTTGGCTCCTCATAGTCGACGCTCTTCCGCAGTTCATCTCCGCCGGACGGTAAACTAGTTCGGGCGACTGCGTGCGCAACGAAGTTTCCGTATGCCCGAAGGCTATTTCCAGCATTGTTGCGAATCCTCGGAAATCTTGTCCGACTCGAATTATCGGTCTGACCCAAGTTCAACGATGGTGATTCCAGTTTATCGTTAATTTCACTTGGCAAAGAAGACGGGAATGACTTATCGTCTGGATTCGAAGCCGAGTTATGTTCGGGATTTTCATCGGACAGGCGCAACGCCGATGCTAGCGTTACCGAACCATCAGGACCACTTAGGCCTCCTGATCTAGATGGCCGGGAAGCTAATTGCCTTCCGTAGGGATTCCAATCTTTCGTCTTCGGTTTAACAAAAATTGCCTCCTGGATGGATTCCAACGTTTTTTCCGGATGTATCGTCCGTTCTACACGTGCTTCCGGACGCGAACGATCAATTGCATCCAACTTCGTTGATGGCCGTGCTAACGGGCCTCTCTCGATACGTCTCTTCGACGTTGAATTCAAACTCTTGTTCCCACGTTGCGCTTCAATCATCTGTGAAAAACCTTTTGAATTCACAATTGCCATAGTTACGTTTTTCCGATACACAACGAATCCATCGTTATTCTCCCCCGGTGATCCCATTTTTTTCGTCAATCCGTTGTTCCGTTCCGGTTTTCTTCGTTGTTGATGTTGTCGATGCATTTGGTCGTCCACAAGAATCTTCTTGCGCTTGTGAAGAAACTCCCGTCGTAGATTAACCTCTTTCGCTGGCATTCCCGTGATAAGAGTTTTACGACGACGGTTTATCATTTCTGAACCGTCGAACGGGTTTTCAACGAATCTCCCGAAGATTCCGAGCATCCGCGTGCTATCCGACGGATTTACCGGGTTATCGACGAGACGCCCCGGGCTAAAGCTCATTCTCGTTTCGTCCTGCGTGTCACTCACCCCGCCTATTTCATCCACGTTGTTCTTTCTGTCACGGAATTTACCTCTCGCGAATATCACGTTTTTCTCGGCTTTGTTCTTATCAGCTACATTGGTTTTTTCATCGTTCGCCACACTTCGCTCTCTCGTCATCCACAATTTCTCGTAAAATTCACCTTCGTTGTTATTTCCATTGGCACGATTAATGTCCTTCGGAATGTTTCCCGCACGATTCTTGACGCGTTGTAAAATTCCATTTTCCGTTTGTGATATCGAATCGCAATCGTTATGAGAATTTCTTAAGTCTAGTTGAGGTACATCGAGCTCTTCGTTATGATAATGATCGTGGTTTGAGGTTTCCGCGGAATCGATTTTTTTTTCTTTGCCATCGAGTTGTGCAACCGATGCCGATCGATTGACGTCTTCCGGCGTCAAAGATTTTCTCTCAGTCACGGTTGCGAAGCTACCGTCGACCATTACGTTTTTTCTCATTATTCGTGTATCCGCAGTATCGACAATCGACGACGTTTCATCGTTCGGTCTCGCGGGTGAGCCGTCGTCATTTTTATTCGAATGCGGATTGTACGCCATCCACTTACTTCCGTGAGCTTTGACGGCGTCTTCGTTCGATTTGTTTCCGGTCGACTCTTCGCATGAGCCATCGAGCAGCAGGGTGGTCCAAACGATGGTCGCCAGGACCATCCGGATGTAGTGTAGCCGCATCACCTTTGCGTCGTGGTTGACATTTCCGTTTTCCTGCAAACAGAATTTGATATATATCTGTGTATTATATATGTTTAGTTTGCATTAATAATTTTTTTCCTATTTTAAATATTGACCCCGGGAGGGAGGGGAGCGTGAAATAACGTTTCTGCATCGAGTTCGAGACTGTCTAGAATTTCACCGAAGCGCAACCACCATATAAATTATGCGACGAGCTTTTACCCGAGCTTTGGGATATATATAACTTTCCTCGCGGCCACGGTCAATTCGTGATTTATTAAGCTTCGCCAAGCTGAATAATGGAATTGTCGAAGAGAGAGAGAGAGAAAACAGGAAAGAGAAAAACGTTCGGATTCAATCTTCGTGAGCCATAATACGATTTTATCCGCGGATTTCACAATCGTATATCCATAAAATTACGAAGTAATTTGATATGACGTTGAAATCCCCGAGAATCTCGAGGATTCGAGATAATAATTATATATGCACCGAGAACAAAACCCAGTTTCGATGGATTTTACGGTCAGGCGTTTTGAAGGGGGATTGGCGAACAATATTATTTTCACCATTCGGAAAAAACGTTACCCAACTCTTCGCCGTTCTCCAATGCCGACCGATTTATCACCCGGGGCAGACGTGAAATCCTTAAACGGTGGACCAGCATCCGGGGTGGGGGTGGAAACCATAAAACTGCCACGAACCTCTGGCCAAATACGGACGTAAATGGTGTCGAGCTGTTACCCGGGGAAAGAAATTATCGTCGGAAACAACGTGTTGTTATATCATCCCAGATCCTTGAGAGAGATAATTGATGAGCCAAATAGGTTCTGACCCCATCGCCCCCCGAATTATATCTTCCTCATTGTCATTATCATCTGTTGGATTTTTATGGACATCGGACTATTGATTTTTCGTCGTTTGCCATCGAGCTCCAATAAAATTATATATATATTATCAATTAAATATTATCATAGAAAATTGTACAGTATAATATTTATAGATAATAATAATAATAAAAATAATAAAAATAAAATCGCCACAGCTAAACTTCCTTCATCCGTAAAAATAAAATCTAAAATACGATATCTGAATCCTTCAATGCAGTATTATTGTCCTGCGATGCAATCTGGAGCCCTCCGGCGATCCGACATATTGTCTTTCACGAAAAAAAAGTCATACGGAAGAATCAAAATAATTCACGAATTCTTTGTGTGTCGCGCTAGGCGACAAAGCTCAAAGACCCTTTTAGGTCGCCCCCCACGGCGAACTGAAAGTGGCGGATTTCGTGACGTCGTGGACGCGACGATAACCCATGCGGTACGTACCGCACGCGTTATTACTGTGCGCGCTGCTGCACATCGACCCCCCTCTTTTCACCCCCTGCAGCTATATGGAATTGCCTTTTTTACTCGCAAGTACGCGTCCCACCTTCTCTCACCTTTTTCCTGTCACACCTACGGTCACAAGTACCTACTTCTTTGCTTCCTTCCGGAAATTTGCCGCGTGTAGCCATCCGTTACTTTCTTTGCGCACTAGCTACCCACATTAAATCTTCACCGTCGCCGCTGGTCGTAAAGCAAATTTCATTTTTCTTCATTCAGTCACACCTGCAAATGCAGTCAAATCAATGCAATTTAATTCATACCAAATTGTATCACCGAATATAAGATTTTTATAATTTTTTTTGAATAATATTCAGTAATGTTAGAATCTGTTTAACGTTGGCGGGAGAATCCGGGTTTTTTTTTCTATTTGCATCCAACCGTTCGTGGCACTCGTATTATTTTTAATTTGCACGAAACCGTGGGCAACGTCGGTTCCGGCTTTTACGATTATAACACAGACGCTGAAAATGAGAGCTACTTTTTTCTCGTTTAGTCACCGTAAACATATTTCATTCATTATTGTGTGCCCCGATTTTTTTTGTTCTCCCTCCCTTTTTCCATTGTACATTGTGTCGCGTTTGTTGTCACGATGCTTCTCAAAAAAATTTTTCATCCGTTTGACAAACGTAATATCGCCAATTAACCGTGCGTACAATAAAATCCGATAAATACACGAACTCACATAAACAATGACAATAAAATTTCCATAAATATTTATTTTTCATTAAAGTTCCAAAACGATTTCGATTCTCACGAAACAAAGTTCAAAATTACAAACTTTTACTCATCAGAAATTATCATTCGAATATAATTTCCAACAGTCTCGAAATACATAAGAAAAATATATATATGTATAAAAAAAAAAAAATAATCTTTCATCAGCGTAAAATGTATTCTCATTTAAATGCAACTTCTGAAATTGCAATAGGCATTACGTCAGATGGCAAAGCACACCGACGTTAATATCCGAGCTTAAAGTTTTTTTTTTATTTTTTTCATCCCGTGCAAACGCTAAACGCATAAAAATTGTGAAGGTATATATACATATATATATACATACGTAGACCCGTCGATTCGATGGCTTACCGACATGGCGTAACGTGCATTACCCAGAGAATTTTCTTTTTCCCTCCCGTTGGTATTGTACTTTGGATTTTCCACTACCACCGACGCCCTTAAAAAAAAAAAAAAAAAAAAAAACCAGTGAAACAGGTAGAACCGTGTTTACAAACGTCTCGTGCCTTCATATTGCTCTCTTCAGACTTTCCTCCCCCCATCCCCTCCCTCCACGTTTTTACATCGTGCATCCGTGGAAATTTCCGTACAAGACTTTTCACATTCTCATCTCGTGAACGGTATTTAAAAAAAAAAAAGAAAAACAACCTCGCGGAAAATAAATCCTCCCCCCCCCACAAAAAAGCTTGTTGCTCGCAGCCCCACAATGATAGAAATAAATCCGCAAGCTCAATATCCCGACTGATTCGCGATCCGCAATCGCGTTTACAATTCAACGAAAAAAATATTCGTAACAAAATTACGCATCAACGTCATATCGTGGGCACACGATAAGAACGAGGTTGCAATTACGATTGCCCGGGGCAATTGGGGGAATCGTGATGAAACCGACCACAGTCGACGACTCTCGAGATTGCAATTAGCCGTTGCAATTAGCCGTCATTATATTATGATCGAAAACCGCATCCCATCGTTGTCCGCTAATTGTCAATGAAACATTTATGTGAAAAAACGTGTTCGATTGATCATTCAAAGTGACATGTCATGCAATGCTAAACCAGAGTTACGATCAAATTGGCCGAGAGTTCGATACATATATATATATATATGTATGATCACAAATAAATTATTCCTCTTCTTTTTTTTTTGATTCGATGTATTCGTCGATACGTTTTGTTTCATCCCATAAATGTAGAGAGCATATTATGGAGGTACGACTTTTATCGGTGGGAAAACATCGGTCTGGAGGCGGATACACTGCGATAAATAAAATAGAGCAGGGAGGCGGATAGGATATAAACCATACTACATGTATACACACACATATATATGTAACACGGTACAGCAGAGCGAAACGAGCTTTCATGTTACCGAACTTGGTGCTCAGGACACGGTAGTCAAGTTCGTCCGCCCTCTTTCAAAAGCGTACGAGCTCGACGATGGGCCTCCCCCCCCCCCCCCCCTCGCCCCCGACGTAAGTGGTCGCGATCCCGAAGCCCCGTTCAAAGTGCACCAATACCACGTCGATCACCACGGGTTTCACGTTAAAATCGCATGTCCGCAGCCCATTCCCAAACGAGATACCCAGTCAGACGGAATACCGCAAAGTTTGTGTGTTTTCATTTTTTCCTTTCTTCTTCATCTTCTTCTCATTGTCCCTCAGGTATAACGGGAAAGCATCCCATCGTCGAAAAAAAAAAAACGGAATCATTGATGATGTCGGGTCCGAGGTTAAACCGAGGGCAACTCGGACCCCTCGTGAAAAATAAACTCGCCATAAAACCACGGACACGTAAATATTGAATTGAATCGAAACCCCGAACATCAATACTATGTGAGCTTTGAAAGTAGAATACAAAATGTATTCTTCAATAATGAAAGACAGTCGGAAGGATTGTGAATTATTAAATTCTCGTTCGTATCCGTGTTAATCAATGAAAATAATCAACGACAAAATATCTCCAAATCGTGATTGAATCGTGATTGTTTAAATTCAAAACGATCGACATGATCGACAAAGTGCTGCGAACGCGAGTCGCGAAACGTCATTCAAATTTCCACGGGAAATTTGGTTACTACGTTCGGGTTCATAACGGGTTTGCGGGTTTATATGAGGAAACCATCACCCGACAAAGTTTGTCGCCACCGCGCGGCAGCTGGTTGAGATGCTCTGGTCTCGCTCCTTAAGCTTCACCGTGTTATATTCACCAACTTCTGAAAGCCTTTCCATCCGATGGGATTATTAACGGATAGGCCCATCGGATATGTGAATTAGTATCGGATATACTATATATATATATATATATATATGCATAATCATTTCGTTTCATGTCAGTGAAGTTGAGATGAGTAATTGTCGGTAAAATATCACGCCAGACTTCATTTCTGTTGCAGAAGACAGCCGGAGAAATATGTCCCACCAGTATTTCACGGGTTTGTTTACAAATGCGATGTTGCGCGCAGAACCGGCCGGAGTGGGGGGGGGGGGGGGGAGGGAAGGTCGGACGTTCGGCCGTGGATTAACATCGTGGATTGGCCATATACATCACAACATCCTCCAAAACGTCCACATTCGTCTACTCTTATGCCCCATCTCGAGCATCCTGTAACTTGTGAGTAAGCTTCGGCAACAATCGGATCAATTGACGTTCCATATCCAATTGTGACCGGCTTAACCTTCTTGTCCAAACCCAAATCCCCCATGGATAGCGGATTGTATTAATTGTGACGTTGAGGTTACGGGACAATCGAGCCCGATCGCGATACGACCTCAGCGTGACCTTCGCGAGAGTGAGGATTCCGACTCGAACACACGGACAATAACAACAACAACAACGACAACAACAACTCGTCGGGGTTGGCGTCCTCGAAAACATCAGCCTCGGACGAAATAATTAATCAGAGGTCGGGACAAAGTCGTTGGAGAATAATTCCCCGTGCGATCGTTTTGTTTATTTTTTTTTCCCGAAACCTCCTGTGCTTTGTTGTTAATTAAAATGTTTGGTCGAACGTTGAGAAAATATGAACGATGAAATGTTTTTTTTTTGTTTTTTAAAACGCTGGTAAAATAATTTTCATAATTTCGAGACTGTTAGATAATTCGGTAATATTGAGAGACTACATTTTTTTTTTTCGTAATTTCAAGTAAGTGTTAGTGGCTTGAGTGGAGCTCGCGGTGGGATAACGAGAGCTTTTGACGAGGTGCAAACGCCTCCCGGGGGGAGATCTAATTACTCGAATTTTATATTGAAACGACGCTCTCGATCGGTCGACGAATTTTTAATTGGTCGTCAATTAGCCGAAAACGATTATCGAAAAATCACTGGGAAAAAATTTCGTGCGACCGAGCTCCCTCTTGCATAAAAAGATTTTCTCGCAGAATGCGACGGACAAAAAAAAATCATAATAATCACGTTTCGTGGGTAAGACGAAGTGAGCGATAAATATTAACACGATCACAACGTGAATCTGAGAAAAAAAAAATAAAGTTTCTCCCCCACGTTATCCTCTTAACCGAATAATTACGGGATAAAAAAAAAATAAAAAAACAAACAATTTCACGACAAGCACGGAAAACCAATTAATTATGAACTTAATTTCTAATTAACATGGCCGACTAATGGACAATTTTTATCCTCGGTGGGCGGTCTTGCGTCGATCGTCGGCAAAGCGAACAAAGAGCTTTTTCGCGACGAGGTATTTCACCATTGAATCCCATTAAGATAATGTTTCAATCGATATCAGGAAAAAATTTTCCGCGAGTAAATCGATATCGTGGGGTCGGATTTCGCGGAATTATCATCGAACAAAGGTTCGTCGTTGATGAAAAATTGTCTCTGAAATTGTCCACGTTTTCAGTGCTTGATAAGCAAGCAAACAAAGTGACTCAAGCACTTCTATCTCTTTAAGCAGTCTTGATTTTAATTAAACTTGCTTTGATTAAAAATCTAATTTCTATTCGGATGGTCTTTAGTTATCATAAAAATAAATGGAATTGCAATTGTACGAAAAAATATTTGGCTCGTGTGGTACTCGTTGTTATATATATCTCGTTCGGCATGTGTAGTTTCTTCCAAAAAAATCGAATCCATCCGTCTTTTCGCACAGTCAACAGGTGAATGGATGGCCCGTGGATTACTTTCAAAGTGGCTGGTTGTTCGTATTGTTCTCAGCGCTTCAAGATAAGTTTGTGATTGACGAGCCATTCAGCAAACTAATGGCTCGACGAAGCGATTTTCAAATACATCTAATTTTCATCAGACTCCAATTTAAATTCTTCGATCGATTTGAATTACGAATAAATGTCTGTACTACGTTCATCGTTTATCAACAATGATGAAAAAAAAAAGAATCTACTTCAAAGCTTTTCCTGGAAAACTTCAAAGTATTCGAAACCAGTCCCACATACTTCGCAAAATCTTCGTGACACGACTGAAGCTTTGTGGGACGAGTTTGTGGTTCCCGTACCCAAGCCCTTATCGTCCATACCGTTAACGTTTGATCGCATCTGTCAAAGGGAAATAACACACAGACGCCAACGTTGTCCAATAGTGCGTATAGCATTCTGCGACCAATAATATCGGGTCTCACACATAATTTCACCGAAAACTTGCCGTCGACATAACAGAGACACAACGATGAACATTGTTGAACCAAACTGAAATCGTCAATTAATCATCATAAACCATCAACCATCCGATTAGATTTATCATCAAATTATACGTTTGTGGAAAATTTGTTTTGTCAAAAATTATGAATTATATATCAGGTCGCGGTTTTCGAAATTGCCATTTCGATTCGGACGAGCAAACTTTTACGTCGATCCACCACTTTCACGGACTGTCCAACGTTCGGCCGATTCCCCCCCGAAGCTTCGGGGCGGGAAATTTCGGAATTAGTTCGGAAATTGAACCGAAAAGTTATATTCGTGAAATTTACGTGGACTGCGAGAACGTGATGGCCACGACGAACCCTCGCGCGATTGATCTGACCGCTTTCGTTCCAACGAACATCGGTTAATTAGTTTTGATTTGATAAATGTTACCGAATAACAAAAAAAAAAAAAAAATAAAGAAATGGACACGTTATCACGACGAATGTAGGACATATTTTTTCGTTGCGCAACCCCCCCCCCCCGGGGACTCGTAAATCTTTTTGTGCGTTACGAAACGGTTGTTCGGAAACCGGAAGTGTATATAAACCGATGACAGTTACCACATATATATTGACTCACCAAAAAAATATCCAAATAACTGTTAAAAGTTATCAACACACGTCGAATGATTTATGAATTATTCATCGGGATACCTCGAACAATGATTTCCACGTTCATTATCACGATGTATCAGGACAATCATACGACGACGAAAAAAGACTCTTCCCACCGTATCAACACTTGCCGAGTGTGAATTCGCAAAAACACGTAGACCCCATAAAAAAAAGAAAGAGAAAAAAAAACCCCCAGATTTATCGCATTTTCAAACGACACCAAAAACTTTTCAGCGCCAAAGTTTTCATCGCCATCAAGAGTCGTGAAATAAAACTTTTCATTTTTTTTATTTTATTGTAAAATTTATCGTCGCTATATATTTTACAAAATTTTATTACACATCTACGTGGACGATATATACGTGGTTCGAATATTTTGACATTTTATCGGTGAAATTCATTTTTTTTTCCCAACATTTTTGACGAACGAAAATTCAATGTCAAAATGTCGTGATGTCTCAATCCCTCGACGATATATCGTGAAAAATGTTGGTTTTTCTTGGGGGTTTGAGAAATAAAAAAAAATAAAAATTGTCATTGACGTTTCCAGAGTTGGGTCGGGTTATGCAGGCAAATGTATTATTTGTCCCAAAACGTTATCCCGTCTGTTGATTAATGGTCGGTAACGGTGGACCGAACCGCGTTCCACATCGCACGAATGTCGTGGGGAGGACTGGCAAAAAAATTTGACGGAACATGCCCGGGCTATTCAACCGACGTCGGTCGCCTTCCTCGCAATTTCTTTGTTACACCGCTGGCCAACGACTCCGTCTCCTATGATTCAATTCCTTTGAATTCGAACGTTCCATCGATTGCACATATCGAACGCAATAAAAAAAAAAAAAAAAAAAAAAACGTTCGAACAAACATTGAAAATTCCACATGCGATAAAAAATGCAATCAAACCGAAAATTAAATGTAATAGTGAAAATTTTATTCCGAAATAATATTTTTTGAGTAATCGGTCGTTATCTTTTTTTTACACTTTAAATGTGAAACTACTTTATTGATAAAAATTGTTGATTGACATGACTTCTAAATTAAAACGACGATTGAAAAAAAAAAAAAAACAATTAACAGATCCAGACGAATCGAGACAAAAGATAATAAAAGTTGAAAACATTTTCGAACAAAAAAAAATTCTGCATTGCGAATGTACCTTCAGGACATGATTCGACAGTTCGACGTTCTCGACGCCTGATCCATCACTTATCACTATTTTGTCCTTCGACGTTCGTCCATAGACTGTCAAACTTTTGACACTTTACCATCGAACCGTCCAAATTTTCGTCCCAAATTCCAAACATTATAAAACATTAATTCTCATTATTTCGTATCCTCAAAAATCACTGAGTATCAGAATTTCAGTTCAAATCTAATAAATCCGCACTCAAAATTCTCGAATCCTTTCTATCAATCTTTGACACACGAATATATAAAATTATAGCCAATCAACGAGTCACGAGTTGTTTGCAATACGCAATTGTGCGAATTTTCATGCTTCTTGCAATCACAATTTGGCGAATTATACCCCCCCGTACGAATCTACAGACGCGCGCAGACTGAACAAACTTTGGACCGAAGCGCCGGTTTCAACCTCTCCACCCTCTCCTATCAACCCCTCTCCAATGCGCTTCACTCGTCGCGCGCGCACCATCATCCACTTCGTTCTTAGATCATGTTTTTTATCGCCGTCTCGTATCTCCGAAAAGTTTTTTCATAAAGATTGACTTTGAAAAAGTTAATCGTCGGCGGTGGCTCTCTCGCCCGCGATGAGAATATTTTTTTTTCTTCATGTTTCATTACCCTGAAATTAGTATTTGCTATTACGACTTTCGCGCTTTTCATTCCAAGTATTTTAAAATTTGTTATTTCAATTTTCATTCAATTAAAAACATTTTCGACGAAAACAATAAATGAATCTTATATAAAAAGAAAAAAGAAATAAAAATAAAACCTTAAATCGAATGGAAGTCAACAGCACAAGCCGGAAATATCCGAATTAATGCATTTTCGTTGGGTGGTGTATTTTCTCATATTTTTTTATTATTTGCAGTAAATTCTTCGGACTTATGAACTCGCGAGTGTCGAGAGAATAAACATTGAGAAAAAAAAAAAAAAGAAGTCGATGGTCCTGTTTGGTGCAGGCAGCTGGGCGCTCGCCAGCCACGAGAGATACTTCTTCGGGTCGTTCAGCCGACCCCCTCTCGTGACTGTTTATCAAAGCTTTTCGAACGCGTATTTCTCTCACCGGCGACGAGAGATTAGAGATTCGAAAAAAAAAAAAAAAAAAATAAATAAATAAAAATAGCCAGACCGAGAAATCATAATGATACATTTTTTATTCTTCCATAATAATTTATTAAAATTTGAGAAATCAGTGAGAGACTATAAATTCGACCCACGAAAGTCTAACAAACACAAATACACACTCGTTACCGATGAAAATACGAGATAATCCGAACGAGTTATTTCAAATTGTGAAATACCAACGGACTCCGACATTCACGCGGAAAGTTTCTTTAATCCCGAAATGAAAAATCGCTAATACAGATGGATTACGATACATTGTTTTAATCGAGTTAATCGTTGTCTCAAGAGATCGGACGATAAACCCTCTCATCGACGATTGACACGACCAAGTGTTTCTCGAGTCAAATGGTCAATAGACGGTTTCACATACTTATCAAGGAATAAAGTGCGAATCTCGATATGGACAAGATAGTGCGTTGAGGAACGCTGTGTGTGTGTGTGTGTGAGTGTTCGATCGGGTGGGTGGGAGGGAGACTCACGTCCAAGTTTGTACGCTCGGTCATTCATTGCAGTTGCCAGTCACATTTATCTCGCAGCCCAAGGTACACAGGTTGTCCTCCCTCTCGAAGCCCCCCCCCCCCCCAACAATCAACTTCAACGATGAATTTTTTTATCATCGACATAAAAAAATAACTAAAACAAAATTTTAAAACAAAGTGCTCGTGCGACGAATATCGCGACAGTGAATAATTTTTTTCGTGTCAATTAAAATTTGCGATTCAATTTATTTTTTACAACCCGCATAGATTTGTTCCGATAATTAGAAAAAAAAATTGTGGTAACGCTTTTATATGTTACCCAAAAAGTGATAATGTCATAAAAATGTTCGTATGACACAAAACCAAAAAAAAAAAAATCTAACGGTCATAGCCCATAAACGAACCCGTTTAAAATCGCTATCACGTCGTTCCGAACTTTTCCGTAGATTGCGCGGCAACGTTTTTCCGGCGAAAAAGAAAAGAAACGAGAAAAAAAAACAAGAAAAAAAAACTACGACCTTACAGACGTTGGGGGATAAGTTTGAGGGAGAAAAGGGAGTGGAGCTGTCGGTTAGCCGGGGCAATCTCGATTTTTCTTCACGCAGGGTGCAATTTATTTCCGGGTGCATTATTCATCGCGGGAGATATTCAGTCACGACCTTCGAACTTAAAAAAATCCATTGGCTGTAAAATATAACGCATCGAAATCGCGCCTGTTAGCCGTGGTATGTGGAATTCTGGTTCACAAGGACATCTCACGCACACACTTACGCACGTGTGGTATTATCGTTAATTCCCGTCGTTTTACGATCTGTCACTGTTAACGTTCGTAGAATTGTATCGCAATCGTATACACAGTTCATATATATATATATATATATATGCACACCCGATTCGAGGGGGTCCGGCTCATGAGTGAATTTCCGGTTGAACAGCACGTGGAACTAGATGCTAATGAAATGTTCGACATCCATCAACTCCATTGGAAATGTTATTGTGCGACCGTAACACGCGATGCAGGATCTAAGTGCTAGGGGGGACAAATTTTGTAGGTCACCCCGGAGACCTCATCCGAATATCCACTTGGACTCAATGCGGAATATTCAAAACAAAACTCTCTCACTCTCTCTCTCACACACACAAATACAGAAGCGGGCATGCGGATTGCGAAACAAACTTGACCTTAACGTGATGTATTTCAGTTCACGTTCAATAACACTGAATCGTATTGTGATATTATTATTTCTTTTAATTCTCATGCTATAATCGACGTGAAATAGATTGTTATGATGTCACACGGAATACGATTGATATCACGGTACTGGCAATTATTCTCGAAACATTGCCACCCACTGTTCGCTTTGTGCAAGCGATACGACTTTCATTCGACCCGTTGTTCGATCTATTCGATCGTTGAGAAATTATTCCCTTCGGGCAACCTTTCGTAATTTTCAAAAGAATTCATTGTTCGATATTTTTTTTATGTTTTTCGTGCACGGATAGTTAATATTTTAGTCACATTTTATCTTATCGAAGTGCAATCACATCTTTCTCGTGCACCACACAATCGAAGTATCAATAATGGAATCTCGATTGATCATCTTCAGCGTCCGATCGTATCGGCTTCAACAGGAAACTTTTATTTTTCAAAGCAAATGCGTTTCAAAGACAAAAATAATTTATCACACACACACACATACTTTACCATCATTTGCAAAGCGTGTTCGCACGGATAATTACAGATTCATACCGTAAACCAGCGACCATCTCGTGATAATTATCGTGGAGTCAGCTTCGGTTTTAAGCATTTTCGTTGCGCTTCGTGTATAATCGGTATGCGCCGGAAATAAAACGAAAACCGCGAATGGGGCAAATTCGCGTTAGATGGTTTTCGCGAAAGACACAAAGAGAGAGAGAGAGAGAGAAAGAGAGAAAGTGAGGGAGAGGAAAAACCCAAAACGCAATATCTTCCCGGCAACAATGGTACACGTCGGGCATTCCAGTTGCTTTGTCCACATTTCGAGACCGAAACGAGATAAAGTCAGAACCCACTTTCGACTTTTCCAACCATTTATCACACAATGGACGAATTAAAAAATTTAACTGCACAGCTTAAACTGAGAAAGTAATCGTTGTTGTCTCCAGTCCAACTTTTATGAATTCGGATAGGATGGCTGAGGTTACGTTTAGATTAGAATTTTCTAAACCCAAAAGCTTCTGGACCAGAATTTTGTAAATCATTTCGTCCCACTTCGGGATAAATATCCAAATTCAAGTCCTGGTGTTCGAATTTCGTTTGACGCCTCTTTAATCACCCAGATTTGTCTCCCAAAAACCCATCACTAAAATCCACGATCCAGTCTATTCCAAAGTATGCAAAACCACAAAATCCAGCCATCTATCCTCGATCCACCCCATGCTCAGTCCGTTGGAAACTCCGACCGACTCCCGTTGCGACCTCTGATTATTCTCTCGCAGTTTTCCTTATTACGCAACTTCACTTATAAACACACGAATACAAATGCAACGTGATAATCCAATTTACCAGTCGCACACCCGGCTGTGCATACTTCCATCGCGCAGCATTAACAAAATTTACGTTCGACATTATCATTTTAAATTCGTAAATCCAATTGACCTCAACCAAACCTAAATGAAACTCCGTCTCCATTTTGCGAAATCTCTCACACACACAGACGCCCAACGAAATACCTTTTCCTCTAATCTCGATCGACGGTCGTGAAAAAAATAAAAATAAATAACCAAGAATGACACCATGAATATTAACTCAACGAGATTTGACGCAAATGTAGAAAGGTTGTCGTGCGTGTGGACGGGATTCTGACGTTGTAACGTGAAAGGAACAGGAATGGACGTGGGTCCCCAAGGCCACAAGCGTGCGGCTTCACTTTCGCGTTGCTGCTTCGAGAGACCGACTCGTGCTGGAATATCACACAAATAAACACACACACACGCATGACGGTTATTAATCCTTGATGCAATACGTCGAGAGTCGTGTGCGTCTGGGTTGCCCGGCTCGTCAATTAGCCCACGAGGAATAACTAATGCCCGCGGAAATCGTTTGCGACGTAACACCTCGCCCGAGTGAAACATATCACGATGCCTGTGAACAAAAAAAAATCAAGAGAAAAAACTAACAATTATTTTCCGCAACGAAATTTGTCAAATAAAGTCCTCGACACTCGAAAAAACAAATTCTCGACGACTCGATCTAAAATTAACTCGTGCATTTTCTTCATTTCACAATAACCAACAATTATTTTTTTCTTCTCTTTTCAAGAACATTTGCACGGTGAATGATTCCAATGACCTTCAACGTTGATCGAGTGAAAGGAAATAATTATCAGTCATGCATTTTCCAACCCGTCAATTATAATTAGTCGCGCAAATATTCCAAGCCAGCGAACACTTTGAATGTTGCATTATTTCGTATCACTTTGGGGGTGAATATTATCGATCTGGGGACGCGGATTTTGTTGGAATCGGTGAAATGACGATACAAAAGGTCGATGGGCCGGGACAATTCGTCGAAGGCACAACGGGTGGCACGAGATTCGAGCCATCTGAGAGATGGCGAATAATGAAGAACATACTGATGATCGGACTCGCTTTTATGGTACATTTCACGGCTTTCATGGGTGCGAGCAATCTTCAGAGTTCGGTCAACGCTGATCAATCGTTGGGAACTTTTACACTGGCCGCCATCTACGGGAGTCTCATATTCAGCAATATTTTTCTGCCTGTATTGATGATAAGGTGAGACGATGAGTTCCATCGTTCGGCAGTTCAGTCGCGGTACGCGCCACAACTTCCGAGCCCTTCGATTCCATCGATTCCATCGATTACCGCGAAATAAACGAGGGTCCGTATCTTCACAGCTGGCTCGGATGCAAATGGACGATATCGTTGACGTTCATAGCCTACATGCCGTTCATAGCTGCCCAATTCTATCCAACATTCTACACGATGATACCAGCCGGATTGGCCGTGGGTCTCGGCGGGGGTCCTTTGTGGTGCGCAAAATGCACATACCTGACCGTGGTGTCGGAAGCCTATTCCACGGTATCGAATCTGGGTGCCGATGTTCTCGTGACAAGATTCTTCGGTCTGTTCTTCATGTTCTATCAGATGGCCCAAGTTTGGGGAAATCTCATCTCATCGGCCGGTGAATGCACTTTAAGATTATTCAACACCTTGCCTCATAGCTGTCAATATCCAATTCACCATCAAAGCTCCTGGACCCAATTAACATCCCACTTCTTTCCCAACATGCCAAAAAGACAAAAAAAAAACACCATCCACAAATGCTTACTCGACAAATTGACCAATTCCCAATTAACTAATAATTCTAAACTCAACAAACCCAATATCAAACAAGCAAACACACTTTTGCGTCGTCAAATATTGTTCTTCAGGATATCACGTTCTGGCCACGTGATTCATTGGCGACCGTTTGATGACTAAAAAAAAAAAACCAACCGACGATGCTCCACGCGCTCGACGTTTGATTAACGTTCGCGTATAATTCCATCGCATGCATCAAAACCCGCGTTGATCCAACTTGTGTGTGTGTTCCGTTGGTCCGCAGTTCTGTCGTACGGGATTGACGTTGTGGCAACAAACTCCACGTTGAACAGCACGATGGTGGCCGCTGTGTGCGGTTCGAATTTTTGCGGTCCGACGTCGAACGACGACCAAATGGAAAATCCAAATTTGCAACAACCGCCGCGGGATCGGATACATCTGATATCCGGAATTTATCTCGTCTGCATGGCAGTTGCGTGTCTGATAGTGGCGTTTGGGGTGGATTCTTTGTCGAGGTAAGTTAGAGTTACCTAGCTGCGTGTTGACGCTTGAAGTCATGCGCATACGACAACGAATTCGTTGTATCGCGTCTGTGAAGCGGCCAAAAGCAATGTTCACGAGACCGACGATGATATATTCACAACTCGGCACAGCTGAAAAGCAATTATCCACGCGGTCGCGGTTGCGTGGACTCCAGGACGACTGCGAATGGGGAAGGTAGGTCATTACTATGGATTGGAAAATGAGGATGGATCCGGACTTCCGACGAATGGGACATATACATATATATATGTATATATGTATGTGATTCTGGTCTCTTCGGTTCGGAACGTCGTGTGCCCGGCTAGATATGGCGCTCGATAATTCAAACGATAGCCACGTAGAATTATCCATTAGGATAACCCGTCCATTCCATGAATACTCGTATCTCGAATATATACATATATATACCAATAACGTCGACGATGTACGGCACGTCGATGCACCCGGGTGGGGGGGTCTCGCTGCCATCCCGCGTCGCATTCCCGTTTGAGAAACGATGACCGACGACAACTGGAAACGTCATTCGGGTCGACGCTCAACGTAGCTGAGGCTGTGTGTGTGTGTGATCAATTAAAATCAAGGGAAAGAAAATGAACGATTATATTATCCAAATGAACTGATAAATTATGAAATGGGTCTTCTACGATGCGACGAATATGATAGTTTGAGACACTTTTTATTTTAATTCTTCTTAGGGATTCTATTTTGGGTTCCGGTAGATTTTTTTCCGTTGGATATGATTAGACGATTTTCTCGCAGATACGATCGAGGAAGAACCGGATCTGCAACCGGACGTTCGGGATTGAAGCTGCTTGCAGTTACGTTGAAATTGTTGAAGGAAAAGAGCCAGTTGCTCATACTGCCCATGACGATGTTCATCGGAGCTGAACAGGCGTTTCTGTTCGCGGATTACAATGCCGTAACTATATGACAATCTTTAAGAATAAACATCCATTCTTATTGTTAAAAAATTGCATTTTCGGTCAATCGATATATTCTTCACAATGATAACATTGTTTTTTTTTTTGTTATTCGCAGTCATACGTATCGTGCGCTTGGGGAATAAGCAATATCGGTTACGTAATGATTTGTTACGGGGTTGCAAATGCCATAGCCGCACTGACGACAGGTTCGGTCGTTAAAATTACGGGACGTGTGCCGGTTATGATGTTCGCGTTTCTGCTTCATCTGACGATAATAATAACCCTTGTTATGTGGAAACCTACGTTCGTCGATGGTCTTATGTTCTTTCTGATGTCGGGTTTATGGGGCGTATGCGATGCGATATGGCTCGTTCAAGTTAACGGTGAGTCGAGAGAGAACCTATGCTGGCCTCGCTAAACACGGCCAACAACTTTTCGATCATTTGGGAAACCATATTTCACGGTGGCGGTTCAACATGATGACGTGAGAATTTATCCGACGGTTTCTGAATTATTAGCAAACTGCGTGGGCAATGAAACCGTAGAAATTTCGATTGTTTTATCGTGCGTGGATAACGAACTTTGCGGGGGGGAAAACTCGTTTGGAAAATAAGGTATACGAGGTTAAACGGGTTTCGAAAATATTTAGAAACATAATACAGGAATCCTGTGTAAAAGGCTTCTCTCGCTACATTTGATTAAATTCGGGTGAGCTCACCGCGATAAAGCGTTTCCAACTAATTTCCTCACGGAGAAAGTTTTGTGCGGTGCGTCAAATGGTTAGGGTGGGAAATAGTTTGCTAGTTGGGGAAACTGCCGTTTTGTTTCAACGATATTGGGCAGGCTAAATTTTCGCTGTAGTCAACTTTCGGGGTTAAAGGTTTCTCCATCACCGACCTGTGGGGTTTTATTGACGACTGTTCACGTGAATATTCTGCATCATCGACTAACATACACGTGACCGTCCGCGGTCGCAAGTCCTCGCGGTTCCCTTTTTTCACGGCAGGCGGCGCGTCGAGCAGTTCGAAATCGATTCTTTAAAATTTTAGAAGAAACGAGAAACCATTGTTCTCGATAGTTATGGCGAAATATGACATTTTTCGTGGATGTAATTGCTCTGCAGGACATTACTCGTTCGATCGTTCTCATCCAATGCCATTCGGCTGCCGCACAGAAAAAAATATTTCAACTTTTATAATTCTAGATTTGGACATAACCTGATTTAGTTTTGTCATTTTGTATTTAAATTCCACGCGATAAAAATTGTATCTACTTTATCCTCGGAGCTGTTGCCATTACCTTCACTCGGAAATTCATGCTTCAATCGATCCGAGAAAATTTGCATTTGCCGACGATCGATGAAGAGACACAAACTTCACGTTTTTCTTGCAGCCCTGAGTGGATTACTGTTTCCCGGTATGGAAGAGGCCGCTTATTCGAATTTTCGACTGTGGGAAGCAACGGGATCGGTGATAGCCTACGCCTACAGTCCTTATCTGTGCACCTACATCAAGCTCTACATCCTCATAGGATTGCTGTGTTTTGGACTCGCGGGATACATCGTCATCGAGTTAACCGGAAGAATCAAGAAGGTAGTGACCGATCGAAAACCCGATTTTGAACTCGTCACAGCTCGCGATGCCAATTGACGACGGAAAAAAAATAAATAATAAAGAAATACATATTAATCGTGAATTAAAATTGGTGGGATGTGTCATATTGAATTTGAAACTTTTTGTAGGATTTGTACCACAATATAAGTTTTTATTTTATTCTTGTGGACACCTACTAGATTTTACACAGGTATTCGCTTAAGTGCTAATTTTTTTTTTCCATCTTCATCATTAAATACGGAGCGTAATGTTACATAGTTTCTAGGCGCTAACATTCAATCTATAACTATGGCAATTATGTTAATTGTATACTTATGTACTGAATTTTTTTTTGACGGTCGTCGAACACGATAGTCGTGATCTCTCGAGTCTTATTCGTATTCAGTTATCAATTGGACGCTGGTTATTGTTTATCTCGTGTCGAGCGAATCGAACAAGATTTGTCTCGTCAATTCTACAGCTTTATGGTCTTCCACGAGTATCAACCTTCTTTTTCAACCTTTCACGTCTTTCTCTCTCTCTTCTCTTCGCAAGTACATCGACTTTTATACGAATTGTTACAGCTGGTTCAATGATTCTTTTGTTTCCTTCTTTCATCGCTTTTCATCTTTGCCGGATTGCTGATTGTATAGTAAATACTAGCTCGATTTTTCGTGGCGTATTTACATTCACAATTATTTATTATTATTATTTTTTTTTTTTTTCGGATTAACGTTAGTTATTACATTTTATAAAACGTAGTAGGAACCTTGGTTTCGCTGGGCAATGTTTCAGAAACAGTTTCCTCTGTGTTGTCCGGAATTTTTCTCTCTCTTTGTCGATATAATATTTATATATTTATATATGATATATATATACTTGTATAATCGTGTGTAACGATTTTTCAGGCGGATAATTTTTATAGTTTTCTTTTTTTTTTTATTCTTTTCAATCATAGTTAAATATTTTGTTGTTGCCGTCAGTCTGTCTGAAATTTTGTTGGAAACTGCCACGAAACATTGACCCGTGGATCTATCCTCCTTAGAAATATGACACTCACGAATACAATTCACATTTTGTTGCTGTTGTTGGTTTTAATTGTTTTTTTTTTTAATATAATATTTACGTTGATATTCTCATTAATAAATCGCTAGATATAATTGTCACGAAGAAAATACACATGATTTCTACAATTTTTTTTTTCATTTGTCTTCATTTTTTTTTTCATCTTTTCGTTTCTCATCTGTTTCATAACAAAATTTAATAACCGGAATATCTCTGTACAAACATGTTTTCTTTATTTTTTTCTTCATCATTATCAAAAGGACAACATACGTTTCGACGTGATTTGGATCAAAATTTTGAATTTTGAATATCGTCTCTCTCTCTCTCTCACTCTTTTTCTTTCTCGTTTCTCTTTATAATACATTTTTATTTTTTTTTTTTTAAAGAACATCGTCGATCTGTTCAACGTCATCATAAACCGAACTTCGACCTACGTTCATGTGCATTTTCAAATTTTTTATTATCAGCCATGTAAATTTTCTTTGCACGAGTCTAGCTATTTAATATAACTATCTATAGATTTATGTATATATTTATATTTATATATATATATATATGTATATATTAAAAGATATCTAAATATCATAATGTCTAAGGTTGTGTTTTTTTTCTTTCTTCTTTTTTCAAATATATACACGGCTGATCACGTCGTTGTAGCAGCTATACGTCACTCTGTCGAATGCGTGTTTTTTCCACGTTGCATCTCGAATTTACAGAATTTCCAATGCCGGATATTACGAAATTGCATCATTAATTTATTTAAACATTTTTTTTTTTTTTTTCAATTTTATTAATCTCAGATCGGTAGTTTTTTTTTTCATATATATATAATGCGAAGCTGCGTGCGCGAAATACTGGATAATATTTTTTTTTTGTCAGGCCTTATCATTAATAACATAGTTCCAAGACCGTTCACGTATTTTTTTTTAACAAAAAATGTTATTGTTTGCGATCGATCTAATTTTTTTTTTTTTTCCAAACGGTCAGTTTTTCCAGTCGGTGAGAATTTTAGACACAGATTGCGTACTTTTAATATGGCAGAGTATAGGCGGACTAGCGATGGGGGAACCTATTTTTTTTTTTTTTGCATCGTTTTTTTTTCTTCGTTTTCTTTCTTTCAATGATAATCAGCTACGATTTATTAATGATATTTTGTTAAAGTTGTGTGAGCACGGAAAAGAGGTGTTCTACATTCTCGTTTGTATCGTACTTTCACGGAATAGATTATTGCAACTTACCTTAATCAATTTCATTGACGCTTGAATATATATATATATGTATAGGTATCGCGATCTCGACCGAGTCTTTGAGCCTGAAGACCGGAATCGACGATAACGAACTCATGGCCGAACGTTCGATCACGATTTTTTTTTTTTTTTTGTGTTGCTGCAATCACTTTATTAACGTTCTTTCACTCCTACAAATGTGCCTTCGATCGAACAATCGACGGTTATTAAATAAATATTATAATCGTTCGTCGGCTCTCATGGAGTTTATTTTAATTTCGTTCTTTCTTTTGTTTTTTTTTTTTTAATTTTTTATATTTATATAATGCAATTATTTTAGACATACGAATCACGAGTAGCAATGTAGATTAAAATTATTTACAGATAATACACGCGTATACATTTTTTTGATCACAATGTGCGTGGTGAGCGTCGTGTTATATTTCTCTTTCTCTCTCTCTCTCTCTCTCTCTCTCTCTTTCTCTCTTCGGTGACATTCGTCGTTTAACTTCGGACGGTCTTGAATTTAACTCGCGATTTATATTTATTACATCCGTAGCTTTATCATCGTGCTGGAACGAAATAATTACGCTCGTGTTCGATCAAAAATGCGAATGCAATTTGTGTAGTCTTCGTCAGTGGCACGAAGATTGGACCGTTGTCAGTCGCCGTAATCGGGTCGACGATTTTTATCGTCAACCCATTCACGTTGAAAGTTTTGTTCGTTTGTCGATCTACAATGCAATCGCGATTGTTCGAACAATTTTTTTTTTGTCGTTCGTGAACTCCGGCTTAATTCGCGGACCGTCTGTCAGCAACGTATTTTTCGTTTGTTCGTCAATTTTTCTATCTTCATGATCCCCGAATAACGAATTGGATTTACACCGTCGTTGCTTTAACTCCTGTGATCATTTTAACTGTATTTTTCAATGCTTGCCTCTTGTTGCAGAACCAAATTCTTATGACCTCACGCTCGTATCCCAATTGCTGTGCCAGTATCGTTATCTCATTACCTGCAATCATACGAATAATCGTCACGCTCATTTTTTATTATTAAAAATATTATTTATGTATCAAAAACTGTTTCCAATTATTATATTTATATTCTTTGCCTTGAAGAATAAAGAATGAAAAAATATTTTTTATATCATTGACTATCAGGAACAAGTGGAAATCGGTCGGATAATTATTATTTCTCACCAGACGGATGAGTATTGGTGTCAAAGTGTGCGTTCAACAATTCCAAGGCATGGGGCGAAAACGACGTCCGCCGTTTTCGTTTCTTGCTCGGTTCCGCACCGATGAATTCCGTCAAGTGATTGGCCCCGCTCTTGTACCTGCAATTAAGGATACTACTCTCACTCAAATTCTGGCGACTTGTCGCCTCATTCGCGTTTTTCCCCAAATCCACCGATCAACGAAAAAAAAAATATTAGCAGCCACTGGATTCCGTGCCAGTTGAACAGAATCCTCGAGCACAACTTTCGACCTTCCAAACAAAGACATCATAAAAAAATCAGAAATATTTCGTTAGTGTCTCGAAGGAAAAAAAAATCAAAACAAAATAACATTTCAATGCGACGAGAATCACGAACGTTTCCACGAAACGACGCGATGTCCGAAAACGGATCGCCAGCGTAAAAAAAAAACGAAAACAAACCAAACATCATGACTGGCACAGAGGTCTTTAAGCTACAAGACCAAGAAGTCGAACGGAATAAAAATACGAGGAAAAAAGAAATAACAAAAACAAAGTGGTAATGTAAGAGGCGAAGAAAACCCAGAAAGACACGAAGCGAGCGAGCGAGAGAGAGAGAAAGAGAAAGAGGGAGAGGACGCACTACGGAGAAAGGACAGATGGCGCTGGTACGAGTGTCGGCGGCGGCGGCGATGGCGGCAGGAGAGAACGCGGCGGCGAGGGGGGGCTACGTCAGAAACCTGATTTTAATTAGTCCACAGTTTAATTACTCGCCAGATAAATCGTGCACGTGCACCGCATAAACTAGCCGCTTATACGATTTATTTATTTATTTATTTTCTTTCGTTTCCATTGCATCGACCGACCATCGCGCTAGTTCGTTTCTATGTATTCAATTTCCACGTTCACAATTCGTCTCTGGGATTCGCGAGAAATGCGGAGATTGTTAATTGTCGATGTCTTGGAAAAACCGTCATCGTCGAACCGTTATAACGGGGGTTTGTTCACGCAAGACTGGGCGCCCCGATCTCGAGGCGAGACCCGTATCGCGGATTGCCTGCATCACACACCTCTCTTCTCGTGATGTAGGCCCGGTCGGTAATGCAGAATGATGATCGATTGGATAAGCCGCGCGCGCACACACATCGGACCATTATAATCGGAGGCGCACAGGTCTCATTGGGCGACATTGGTGTGAGCCTTGGGCGAAAATTAGCTGGTTCTCGGAACCTCCTGATTCCATTTGGCTCGGGTCTTGTCGTATACGCTCTCCCCTTCCCCGTAGCCAATCCATATTCCGGATATCAATCGATGAACAAGAATTTCATTCTGTATTCAAAGATATATATCGCGGAGGGGGTTGAATTTATCGTACGTCGGCCCGGGCACCGCCATCGAATACATTTACATGTTATAATGCTCATTGCCGTGGCCCCCTCGGCGCGGCCCCGATGTTATTTCCAGCGTCTACGTCGCGTCGTCGTTTGAAAATGGGAATGGTGATCGACGAGCATCCGCATCTGTCTCCCGACACTTGAAAATTCGTTAGTGCCCCGTGACTCGATAATCGAGGCTGATTACAGCGACGAGAATAATCGATCGGAGTGCCGATTATAAGACATCACCATCATATTATCAATGCCAGATATAAGATGTTAGGTTAAGGCTGCACAAAATTGCGAGCGTACATGTAAATATAGAATGTAATTTTGTATTTTGATCTCTTAGGGAGATCGCTACAGAGCACCAAATAAACAACGTTCAATCAATCAATCAATCAATCAATCATTCACCTCAAAGATGACAGTCATGTTCTTTCAATCTTTCATCTACAAATCATCATTTTCATCCTCGACGAAATAACTTTCGGAGACCCGCGTTAGATTTTTATATGGACGATTAAGCGATGTCAATTTTACCACCGATAAACTAACCGTACGTCGGTCTCGGACTTTACTCTCGCTGTAACTATTTTCGCCCCCTCCGCTAATTAACATTCCACTTCCACCAGCCACACCGCCCCCCCCCTCTCCCTCCCCCCGCGTCCCCCGTATTTATTAGATGCGATTCCGCAATTAATCAGGTGGATTCAATTAGCGAATTACCAATTAGCACGCACGTGAGCTTTCGCACGGTCGGTTGTTCGCTCCTCTCGCTGGGACATTGCCTAGATCCTGTTGGGTGATTGCGGATTAATCGCACACACGAAATACGATAAGTATGTGTGTACCGTGGTGGGCCGCGATGACGGTCCCCTGCCCCCCCCCCCCCACCCCCTTCTCACCCCCGCCACGTCTGCCTGGCCACTGACGATCGACTCTCCGGACCACCGCGCCGACAGTTCCCTCAATGCGTATGATGCTGTTGCCGATGACCTCTCGGCGCGTAAACAGCTTTTACCGAGACCCACCGGGATTTATATATATATATATATGTATATTGTCCAGTAGGATCCCTCATAAATTCACAAACAAACGAACGTTCCCGGCTTTGGTATTTTTGTTTTCCGTTTGAAGGTCACGGTTGTGAATATGATTCTGCCGGAACTATTCGGTTTGCTCCGAGCGATAGGCTCGAGAACGTAAACAACATTTTTCTCGGTAGCGATTGGGGTCCGACGACCGAACTTCGGTTTACCGAGAATCGTCGAATGATTGTTTTGGCGGAATTGGTTGGAACGATAGAAGGAAGCCAGCTTCGATGATAGGTTTTTTTTTTCTTTCGTTATCCAATTGTTATTTTAAGAACTCCCGAAGAGTCAACTCACCTCTCTTCAGCCTCTTTCATCCACCTCGCGAGAACCGGTTTGATTTTTTGCGCGCTCTTCGGGGTGATGTCCAATTTTTCGAACCTACGTCAAACAATTGTTCGGTAATCTCAACGCAGATGATTATCGTGCAATCATGAAACATTTGATTTATTTTTTTTTTTTCACATTCGAATGTAAAGCTAAATCTATATCTTTGCTTATTGTATAAATATATATATAATTGTGACAACTGAATAAATAAAATGAGCACTATGATACATGCATCGAATTCGGTAACAGGACATTGACAATGCGTGCATGCGTGTAGGTTTGGTGATACCGCGTATGATGTTGCCAACGCTGGTGTCGTTCGTGTATATCATCAAAGCCAAGAGAAAGAAATATATATATATTTTTTTTTTACGCGAGACAATAAATTTCTCGGATCGGGATATCACGTTACGATGGACATTTTTAATGTCGCAGCGGTCAAACGCTGCTTCGAAAGAAAAAAAAAAATAACAAGCAAACAAACAAACAAGAGTCTTTCGCGTGTTGGCGACACCATGCCCAAGCTTGCCAATGCCCTGGCTCGATGACATATAATATAATATGTTTATATTTATATTTATATATATATATTTATATAAAAAAATATATATAGAATGTGAACAATAGAATAGTGGATAGAAATATTTATATAAAAATGTTAATTTCAAAAGTGCTTCCTCGTCATTCGCGAACGAGATTGCAAAACCATCGACAAAAAAAAATAATAATTAATTAATCATACCCGCAGCTATACCCAAAATCGTGTTTACCGAAAGAGGTAAGGATAACGATGAAGATAGGGATCGATCGGGTCGGGTTGGATCATCGGTTCGGGAGGATCGATCAATTTACAACACATCGAGGCAAGATTTTGAAAAAACAAAAATGTGAAACAACGTGAGACAACTCGTTGTCGATTGCACCGTAACGTAAGAAAAAAAAACAAAAAAAATTATCATCCCAAGAGCGATCACATTCTCGTTACATTATCCGTGTGCAACATTCACTTCTGCGATATGAATGATAAATCACGACATCTAACGTGCACGAATCAATGCTACCTTTTTAATAAAAAATGTTTTTTTTTTATCTTTCCAAATTGTTTTGGGTATAACTGCGGGAATTGGTTCTAGATAAAAATTCTCTTGTTCATTTTCGGGGAAAAAAATCTTTATAATTTTAGAAATAAATTAAGTAGCATAAGGGTTGAACGTACATAGTTTGCTGCTGATTGGCAATCTGCGAGGCAGCTACAGAGTACATCTGGTTAGCCAGGGCACTGGGGAAACAATCACCAATGCTTAAGTTAGTCAAAACGTAAGAATTTTTTTTTTTTTTTTTTTGAAGTTTTTTTTTCGAATATTTTTCGTACCGTGATCGCATCGACCACGACGGATCTCCGAAAAAATTCTCAATTCACGTGACTTTCATTGTTCGAAATCTTTTGCAACAACATTTATTCGGTTTCATAAGCGATTCGGTTCGTCGTAGGCGTCGCAATCACGATACGAATGATTCATCGTCTCGAGCCATTGTTGTTCATCCAACACAACTCGAATTCCAAATAAAAAATCAGGTATCCGAAGAATCATCGATCTCTCTGTCAGATGCTAGACAGTTATCGCAAGATCGTATCGAGCAATTCAATATAAATTTCTTTTGTAAAATAATTCATTGAAAAAAAAAATCCACCAAATTCCATCGAATGAAGTTACGACTATTCTTTTAGCAAATAATGAAAGTTACAGGGAGCAATGTCTCAATGGCTTTGTATCAGAAAGCTACGTCTCTCATGCGACTTCCAGTGACCTGGCAGGCTAGTCCTTTGCGTCACGATGATCCGCTCCATCGTAGCTTTTTTTCTCTTAAATTTATTTATCTTTGTCCTCGATGATGTTTGTCTGTCTTTTATTTTTTTTTTTTGTTTTTCATTAGTGAGATTGTTGGACTGGTTGCTCACCGGCATATAGCGCTTTGACTGTAGGCAGGACCCTCGGTGGCACTGAGCGCTTGTCCGACCTGCGTTTGCGTAAGACCCATGGTGACTCTTTGTTGTTTGAATGACTTTGCGAAATCTTTCATTTCTTCCAAGTTAATGCCATCGATAACGTTGTTCGTGGCTTCGTTGATCGTCGGTTGGTCTGCAGAACAAACAAACAAAAAACCAAACAATCCATATGAATCGTCGTTTTCCCCGGTTTCAATGGACCATTGAACGTTCGATTCTAACGGTACAAAAGATCGATCGAATCGCGCACCGATTTCTCTCGTAAATCTGTCGCCGCTATAATTACCGTAAAACTAATTGTGTAATTATCGTACATTATGGAGTTACCCACAAGCTTTGCCATCTTAATAAGCGTTTTGGTCTTAAGGTGTTTTTCGAATCGATGAATAGATTGAGACGATAACTTTCCGATAGTTTTTGTCGATTGTTAACAGATTTATCGTATTTAATCTTACTTGGCGAGTCGCTTAGCAGATCGTCTTCCTCGTCCTTCGGACTGTGCAAGCTGTTGGGCGATGACTTGATCCCATTTCCACCACCGGGCCCGTGTGTCGTTGTTATTGTTATTTCACCGTTACTGGCTGCCAGTCTGTTCAACGCTGACGCTGCCGATACCACAGGCCCGTTCATCGGTGACGACTGTTCCATCCTGTCTCTGTGATGCTTATCCGTTGACTGTTAACGCAGACGACACGAAGGTTATCAGTCTGTTATATATCATGACCGATAAGCCAATAGGCAATTATCCGATTAACCATTGACTCATGAAGAATTGAAAAACTTGTAATAGCAGCAGCAGTGACTGTTGCAGAGTCACTAACCCTGGCTAATTGTATTAGCCGAGACAAGGCGGATGAAAAATTACGGGATGAAAAGTTTTGTTTACGAGATTATCGGTTGAGATTAATCAGTGTGGCTTAAACAGATAGAAAGCTGATTGAACAATGTTGTTATCCTACATTCATCTATATCCGCGTTGGTTTTTTCATCCGCAAAAAATGAGTATGAGACGAAATATTTTTGAATTTGATTGGACAAAAGGTCGAATTGGGAATCAACGGTACGCACCGCGTAGTGTTTCATGTGTGAACTGTGTCGATGACTGTTATGATGCAGTGAGGTTGTGAGAAGCGACTGCTGAGACGCCTGAGCCGCCTGAACGGCCTGGGCAGCTTGAGCCTGGACCGCTTGGGCGGCCTGAAGTAGTTGTTGCGGTTGCATAGCGTTTAGTAGGTGCTGAGTCGGCGAACTGTTGCCAAGCAGATGCGACAGAGCCACGGGATTCAGGACCATCCCCGATGCCAGATTGGGACTCGTTGGAACTGCGAAAAATCATTCATCTTTAGATTCACGAACATCGCTATTCCAATTCACTCGTCTGATTTCGATTGCGCCTTCGCTTACCGTTGCTCGATGGGGTGTTCATCATATTCTGCGGTTGGGCAATTGACTGAAGATTCGCCAGTGTCGTCGAAACTACCTGTCCGTTGCTCAGAGCCAAATTCACCATTTGATTGTTCGTCACGTGACTGACCGGAATGGTTAAAATGGTTTGCGTTGCGATGCCTGGAATAATAAAAAATGTTCACAGTACTGTCTTTGTGTAGGCGTAGTCTGCATGATAATAAATTGGCAATGGGTCTGTCAATTATCCGAAATACGTGTGTTATTGTGTTCGTCGTAGTTATTTTCCCTATGACGTCCACTTTCCGTTGATCCGGGGTGTACGCGGGGTGAAGTTATCGGAGTCTCATAGAGGGATTATTAAGCAACCCATAGGGCAGGTTATGTTGCAGGCTAGGCGTAGTTGCCAAACTATTATCACCGTCTTCATTGTGGGTGCAGGTAGAGAGGAAGAGAAAGATAGAGAGCGAGAGAGAGAGAGAGAGAGCAGAGGGTGGAAAGGGGATCCGGTCCTGGACTAGGCTTGTCTAGGCGAGCCGAGAAGGACTGAGCTGCCTAATCATACTTAGAATAGTTTCGGGATTACCTCCAGCTCCACCTAATCTGATTACCTCCTACACGCGCTTAATATGATTACCGATCTTGAGTACCTGTATATGTGCCTAATAGCTTGGGCCAAGCAAAGTCCGTATTTCCGAACAGCCATAAAAGTTTTACCGTACCGCTACGTTAAGCTCGATAATAAAACCGATTAACGTGTTTAGATTTATATCCATACGTTAAATTAGTTGACGTGGAAAACACGCGTAAATCGGATTTCTCTGTAACGTGGTCAACGCTTGTTTCGTTGAAATAAGATGATTTCGAGATGTGATATCGTTGTGAATTAAAAATTTCATGAAAACATAAACACGAGACAATGAGAAAATGTATAATCACAATGCCAGCGTTTCTTGCAATCTTAATAGAAATTCGATCACGAAACTGAATTCCCAGACGCGACTCCGTCTCGTCCGTCGAGTTTCATCATTTCATTCCCCAGACACAGGTCTGTTATATACACGCCATTATTCGAACAGTCGATATCTCATCAATCCACACACTGTGGATAACTTAAATTCACTTAGGTCGGAGAGTTGGGGGGGGGGGGCAGTCGTGAAGTAGTTGCCAGTTCGAAATTGCTGTATAACGCGACTAAAACTTGGTGGCTCAGTTAAAAACGAAGTTAACGAAAGCGGACTGATGTTGGGTTTCGGTCTGTGCTGCGAAGCTGGCAATCGATATGATAACCATCAAATCCTCGGTTGAAGGTGGAGCGACGAGTACGAACGGTGGAAGGAGGACTACGACGACAACGACGACGATGTCTAATGCGAGTAGAAGAGAAGTGCTGAGGGGTTAGTCGGCCGGAGGCGAATGGACAGACGAACGGACGACGACGACGACGACGACGACGACGAAGGGGCATAGGCGGTCGGAAGGTGGTGGGCAAACGACGGCCGAAAGGTACGGCGAGAGTGGAGTTAGGGTTTCTCGTGGCGAAACGGGGATGGTAGCGGGACCGTTAATTATACATTGAAATTAGTTGCAGAGTTTGCTCTCTCCTCCCTTTCGTGAAACCGCTTCGGCCCGTTGGCAGTCTAGAACCCACTAAGTATGGGGAAGGGCGGTACCAGAGCGGGGTTTCTGGTCCGAACTGGCCAGAGATAGCCGGTCCCTACCGATCACCCCCACCTTGGCCCTGCTGCTACAAGCCCCCCCGATATTGTACATCGTCGTAAATTCAATTGCCAGTAATATTATGCGGCTGTGCAAGTGTGATTAAGACGTCTTTCACCCCGGGGGCCATTTCTCCACATTGCAATAGTTTTCTGCAAGAAGTTCAATTCATAAATATATATATATTTTACATTGAAGTACCGTTAGCGATGACTCACCTTGTGACGTTGGGATTAAAAGTTGGGCACCCTGGATACCCTGGACCAGTTGACCCGATGTGAGTATGAATTGGGGCATGGCCACGGGTTGAGGTTGTGACAGTAATTGCGGTAACGTCGCCATTGGCGCTGAACTCGGTGGTAATAGGTGGGGCACCGATGTTGTGCTCGACGCTGTGGGTACAGTTCCGGCTGATGTACGACAACAACAAAAAAAAAAAAATATATATATATCATTCGAATTTTCAACCTTGAACGACTGATTCGACCTTGAAATTGATGGATTATCGTTAACGACCGAGACGAAACTCACTGGACGAGCTGACGGTCAGATTGAGCGGTGTGTTTATCAGATGACTATTTGACATTCCGGCTGTCATGCTTTGCAGACCCGCTGCTAAGGAGGCTACCTGTGGCAGATTCTGAAGATTCGCGAGATTCTGAAGATTTTGCAGGGTCACCATTCCCGCCACTGAAAAGTTGTTTAAAAAACAAAAAAATTAAATAAATTGCTTACCATGATGTTCCTAAAGATAAATCATGAAGCCTGATCATGAGTGGAGAATACTCACTGGTACCATTGATATGCGCCTGTGCTTCGGCAGCTCGTTTGGCTTGCGACATGTTCTCCGGCGACACGCTTCTCCGTCTTTTCCGTGAATCTTTTATGCCCTCGAGCAACAACCGATGTTCGTGCATCGGACCGAGAGCCGGTTCCGGACTTCCGGCACTACTCCTGTCACTGTCCTGCAATCAACGACAAAAGGAAAAAAAAAACATTCCATCAGTTCGCTATTCCCACATCGTAATTATCATATTTACATTCGCGAAAGTAATCGGTTACCAATTGCGTTATAATGAAATACAAAAAAAAAAAAAAAATGGGACATATCATTCGAGACAACTACGTATTATAATGAATCGATAAGATTCACGATCATACCCTATATAATCGGTAAACAGCCAACTGTATGCATTTATATATATATATATACACACACACACATCACGTCTTGCGATGATGCCAGGCATCAGTCGAAACTGCATGGGCGGCCAATGTTACCGGTACCCACCGCTGGCACTTTGCATAATGGAATGGAAATATGTCCCTCGAACGTGTATCGCCATAGTCGGATACGGATTAAGCGTTTTCGAAGCCTCCCTTTGGATGCTTCACGTCGTTAACCCGTAAGAATCCAACTCGACGTCGCAATCTCTCGCGAAAAAATCGTCGCAAATGTTATTCAGAAATTACGATCAACCTCAAACACGACAAAATTTTCTGTTCAACAACCGTGTCTTGATTTTTTTTCGTTTTTCCAGCACTTTGTTGAACGATTATCGATGCTCAACGCCCCAATGTTGTTTATCGTCGGTGCGACTGTTACGTTTCTCCTAGACTTCACTCGATGCAACGAAAAAAAAAAAAAACGAGCTAGAGAGAGAGGGAGAAAAAATGTCTGGATCCTGATAATGGCCCGGCCAGTGGTTAACGAACGAAAATCGTTTTCCATAGCTGTGGAAAAAAAATCCCGGGCGGCGCGGTTCAATATTTTTTTTTTTTCCCCGTTCAGCGTAAATTCGTAAGCGACGTGGCGGGCGAGGAGGGGGCGGGGGGGGGGAGGGTTCGCAGGGGCGATATGGGCACTGCATATTAAATGGACGAGGCGCGGGGGATTAGTCCAGCGGGAACGTACGGTCGCGCATCGTAGCGTCAGTCCGCCCGCGCGTTTCACTTGTAAAAGTGTGTGGGTGACGTGGGGTAAGCTTCGAAAATATATGTTTACGAGAAAAAACCCCCGGGTGGAAAGGGATCGAGCCGAATGTAGAAGCCCAACGTGATTGAACCGATTGATACGAGGTGGGGGCGGGGGGGGGGGCGAGCAAAGGGCTCGGCTCGTTTTCATAAAAATGAATGCACCCCCACGATGGCCTCGGCCGAATCACGCTGATCGGCGCGGCGTTCCTGCTGGTCCTCGTCACGATACGTACGCCACATCGAAAATAACGCGGCTGCAGAAAAAAAAAGAAAAGTTTAACCCCTTCCTTTTTTTTCTTTTTTTTTCGCGTGTGCTCGTTCGGCGATAAAGAGATACGGGAAAAAAATGTCGCGGCCGGTCGAACGACGATGAAAGACTCGAATGAATTCGTTTTTCGAACGAAACATTCATGTTCGTGGTGAAAAATATGGTTCTCGAAAAAATTACTGAGTTCAATAATAATATATATATATTTTTTTTCATAATAATTTATTCAAATTATTCGTAATTAAAATCACACGAAGTTGAGAATAATAATTATCGCATGATGAGGAACCATAATTATTGTATTCAGAAAAATTACTTTAGATGTACAATTTTCATTGAACGAATGCCCATCGGAAAGACGATTCGTATTAAAAATCAAAAATTCACCTCAACGATGCTCATGGAAAACTTTGAATGGTCGAAAAACAAAAAAAAAAAAGTTCAAACAGAAATTCGCAATGAAGAGTGAAAAGGGATGGCGGATGCATGGCCAACGTTGAACGAGGGGTGACTCTGCACAGTCGTTTGGAATGTAACAATAAACATTACTTATCGGCGTGTCCGGCCTCTAACAACGCGTGTGTATATGTGCCTGGTGTGTGTGTGTGTGTGTGAGCACAATCGCGTTTCGCACCAAAAAAAAATCCAAAAAAAAAAAACAACAAAAATTCAGGTTTTTTGCAATAAAGTAATTTAACCGTTTGAGTTATTGGTAATTCCTGTGACCGTCGGGCCAGTGCCGGGTTATATCCCGTTACGCCCATTGATTAGTATTAATGACTTAGCTCCGCTCATTTCAACCGAATAAAAGAAATTGGATTTGGCGCTTCGGAAACCCGTGGCTCGAGGGGCAAGGGTGGGGGGGGGGGGTGGTTCCCGGTTTGTTGTGTTCACCCTTCCCTCGACCGGACGAAAAAAAAACCTAAAATGAGAAAAAAATAAAAATAAAAATAAAAAAACCCCCCGAGAAATATATAGAAAGAGCGTGGTGCAGTCGTTGGGGAGAAGGGAGGGGGGCGGGGGGCGGGTGGGTTAGGTTGAACCACGTGCGAGTTTGGCGTGAGTAAAAAACCATTAATATCCGTTTGTGCTTAATAAACGATAGCCGGGGAAGCTCGCAGAGACCGCGGACTTCGGACTAATGGCGTTATTAATCGGTAATACGTATTTTTATACGATCACCCCTCCCCCCGCATATCAGTGCGAGTGAGTGAGATGCTACGATCCCAAAAAAAAAAAAAAATAAAAACTCTACCGAAACAAAATATTCCGTATAATCCAACGAGAGGTTTTTTCATTCTCGTATTTCGAAAAATGCTCGATGTGAAAATGATATGGTGCTTCGTTTATCACGTAGGTAGTTTATTTCGTTGGAACGGATAATCCGGAAGTGGCGACAGAGTTCATTCCGAGACGTGAATGACGATGAATTTTGTACGAGGGTGGGTGATCCTCGTACGATCATCGTTTCGCAGTTGATATATTCAGACGGAAAACGGGGGTATCGCAATTATCACGTGGTCAATGCAAACCTTAGGGGTAGGGGGTTGGGTTGGGGGGGTGTTATCGGCAAGTGTAGAGCCGACCGAGTTCGCATAAACTCGTAGGTTGGGGCTCGGCCGGCGACGTTGGAGCATCACCAGAGAGCCCCCCCCCCGCCCCCCCCCCCCTCCCCCGTCGCTTTGTCCGTAAGTGTAATTAGTCCACGGGAAGGCGCGGAGGGTGGTAGTAGTTTGCGCTCGTCGAGGGGTTCCGAGGGCGGCGAACGCTCGAGCGTTGTGGCTCATCCAAAGCGCGAACCCAGCGCGAGAGAGAGAGTAAACCTCTCTTCTGAAGCGGAGTGAGCTTCTTCCCTCGCCCTCGTCGCTCGCTTTCGCAACCCTCAACCCCTACCCACCCCCCCCCCCTAGTCCCACCTTATTTATATGCAAATGAGCTTCATTTCGCGATATTAATGTTTTCACCCCCTCCCCGCTCTGCAACCCCGTCCGGGTATCTCGTTTCTGGACTGTGCGCGGGGGCGCAGAAGCGCGACGAGGGGCAAAAAAGGGGTGCGCGCGGATACGTGGAAAAGGGGTAGGTCCCGCGGTCGTTCCGCCACGCGGGATACAACCCTTCGGTCATATGCTTACGGCCTTATTATTCTTTTGTTGCTTCTCCAACACCTCTATACCTCATCCTCACCCTCCCCCCCCCTCCCATCCCTTACCATTGTCGCCGGAGCTTTGCTCATGAAGTACCGGCGCCTCACTCGCCACCTCGATCTTCCGCAATACACTTTTCGACCGCAAACACTTTTTTTTATTATTTATTTATTGTTTTTAAGGTGGTTTACACTTAGAAAGCAGGAACAATAAAGATGAATGAATATATCGATACAAAGATTTTGTTTTTTTTGTACAATTAATCCTCAGTCCGTAAACCCGGGTCGTTTTCGTCCTGTCAATAATCAATTGTATAAAAAATATACTAAAAAAAAATAATGTTTCATAATTTTATGATTGGGGACTTTTAATCGGAGGCTTGAAGAACCTTCGTGAATTTTTTTCAGATTTTTTGCAGCCGTTTAAATATTTTTAAAAAAAGGCAACGACGAGAACGACCCGGGTTTACGGATTGAAGGTGCCGAAACAAAAAAAACGTTTACGGACTAAGTGTTTAATGTCTTTAAAATTTTTGGGTGAACCTGATAATCATCGATGAACCACTCCGAACCGTATAACAATGGAAGAACATCCGTGTGTTCGGTTATCCTCGGATGATGTCGTCGCGCGGGGGTCCACGAAGTCGAACAAGTTCCGAAAGTCTCGTGAAGGGGTCGCGAGGGGGGGCAAGAAGGAGAATGAAGCGGCACGCAGAGTTCCAGTAGCAGCTCACGAATTTCCAACTACTCAAGTCATAAACAGCTGCAGTCGGTTGTACGTCAGCTTGAGTGGTTTCGTATGTATACCAAAAGAAGGGGGGGGGCGCTAGGAGGGGGCACGCAGAAGTATAACTAATTAACGAGCCGCCTGCTTTGCCTCACTACCTCTCCGCCCGTTCGCCGTGGCCGCCCGGCTCTAAGAATAGATCGCAAAATTCTCCGCGCCGCGGTTCTGTAAACTATGTACATAATATATAAACTCACCATACACACACACACACATCTATCCCATACTCACGTAGTTTATACACACGCACGCTAATTCTCCAATGCAAGTCCCATGAATATATGTGTTTGTGTGTGTTGTATTGGTTATGTGTACGTGTAAATGCGTAATACAATGTGCGTGGTACAACCATCCGGAGCTATAGATAATGACCGATTTATCGTAACGACTGGAGCGTAGCAACGGGTAGACAGACCCCCATCAAGCCGCCCCCCCCCCTCAACCCCCCGAGAGCGCCAAGTAAATTAACAACAGACAAGCCACTTGAAACATTACCGTGAGCGTTAATACTATGTGTGTGTACGTATAGTTTGCCGAGGCACCCAAGACGCGGATACCCAACGTTGTTTCCAACGCTAGGCCCCTCCCCCTCCTTCCCCCTGGCTCTCTTACCCAACTCAACATAAATTAGGACCGATAGAAAGGGTAGATTGCTCGGAATGTTAAACGCACAGTCGAGTGGTAGTCGAGTAACACATTTTCGAATTGATTCGTCGCTCATTGGTTCGTACCAAAGCTTTCGCACATGAAAATATATATATATATATATATATATATATATATATATATATATATATATATATATTGTGGGACAGACTATTATGGATTCGCTGACAACGAGTCGAGTACAATAACGATCGTCTTCGACGATGCGCCATTAATGAGACCGACTGAATTATAAAAATCCGTATAATGTTGTTACGAAAGATTTTTGCATCTGATGCGAACATTAAAATGAATGACGAAACTCAATCGTGTTATTGTGAATAACGGGAAAAACAGCTTCGCGGGTTGCTACGGTATTCACGAATAATAATAATAATAATAATAATAATAATAATAATAATAATACCCGAGAGAAGATTTAATCCCACGGAATTGTTAATGAAGTTTACGATGCGATTTTACTTGTAAATATATTATCGTTTTCTTATTTTTTTTGTTATTTCATTTTTTTTTCTCTCATTAAATTCCGATGTGGGGTTGGACTCGATAAACGCGTCGTCTGAACGAGATGAAAAAAAAACGCAAAAATAAATAATAATAATGATAAACAACCGAAGACAAAATTATTCTACTCGAATCTTTAACAATGGCGATGTCCCACAATTTATTATTCTTCCTGATTAAATATTGATAATTGTTGGTAATTGTTGTCGTAATTTTTTTTTTTCCGTTTTCACGGACCTTATCACGTTTAGCCCTCTCACTTCGATCGATATATAGCCACGAATGATGTATTCTTACAAAAACCGTGGGGTTGTACATATCAGTTCGAGTCATGAACCCGTTGAATGCACCGTAAATTCGTTCGCTCACCGCGAAGTTGTTTTGGCCGAGGGGTTTGGTCCGACGGAGGGGGTGTTCGCTCGGAGGGGTTGTGCGCGAGGGCACCGAGGGAGGAAAAGAGGAAGAGCGAGGACGAGAGAGACGGAGGGTGGTTGAAGGGGGTTGGGGGAGGGCGAACTGTTGGGCGACTCGAAGGATTGGGGGTTTGGCTGGCCGATGTATGAATATACATGACCCTTACCCGCCCCCCCCCAACCCTTGCGCCACAACGGAGCTCTGCTTACATTATTGTATATCTAATTCCGCAAACGGTTCTCAAATCTTCACGACCAACGTCAACTGCTTCGAACCCAAAACGCCATCCGCGACGATCAAAACCCTCTGGAAACGTTACCAAACCTTATATATATATATGTATACGTATGTATATATGTATTTCTGGGCGAGCGTCGAAGCATTATGACAACCTCTGGGCCACGGGCCATACGACTTTATGCAAGCAGTCTACATATTATACATTCGGACTGGGATTCAATTAAGTTCGGTTAGACCACCCCCTCCAACCCCCTTCGCCCGGACCCCGGTCGCGTTCTATCGTACCGAGTAAAGCAATGGTGCACCGACGCCCCCGCAACCCCTTTCCACTGTGAGGTGTCTCCGAATCGTGTCTCAATCTCTTCGCCCAACCTTCATCCCCTCTCTCTCTCTCTCTCTCTCTCTCTCGCACACGTTCGCACCGACACGGAAAATCCTTTTGAAATTTTCCCGTCGACCACACTCGGTCTGTTATATACACGGGAAATACAATATAGCGTCGACGGGGGGTTGGTGAGGGTTGTACAACTGCTGTTCACGGGTTTTGCGACAGTGGGGGGGAGGACAAACGGCGGTCGGACCGTCGAGAGATGGGCTTCGAAACGACATCCGGTTGTGACGATATTACGAATCACTTTGATCCTACCAAAAAATGCATATATAGATGTTAGGGTGGTCGTTGAAAAAAAATCGATTTTCGATTTTTGTCCCGAAATCGAAAGTTGACCTCATGAAACTAAAGTTCTGGAAATTTTCACTCCTTTATCATAACGCTAAGGGGTGTCTCTATAATGTTTATTATTTTTTTTATCGACTTAAAAAAATGTTTTTTTTTTGTTTTTTTTTTTCAAGTTGAACAATCTGAAATTGATCTCAAAGAGAACAAGTTCTCTAATTTACAGATCTCCATCTTCATATTAAAGCTTGCCCGTGAATTTTTTGGTTTACTCAATTATTTAATTCGAATTTTTCTTTAATTTCAAATAATACGATTTCTCGGTAGTGGACGATTCATAAGACGTAAAAAAGATAGTTTTCACGAAAATAGTCTTTATTTAAAAATAAATTCGAATTCTTACGCAAATTATAATTTTACCATGGTAATTAATATGTCAATTATATATTTTTAATTATCAAATTCTAACAATTTATACACAAATTTAATATCAAATTTTTTATTCACAGATTTCATCACCAAATTCAAAATCCCGAAGGTCTATGACAAACCGTCGCTCTTTGGGAAAATTCCATCCAATCCCACCCCCCCCCACCCCCGAAAATATGAAATTAACGTACGTGCATAAGTGACGTACGTAAACGAAGGAATGTGCGAAAGGGTGAAGCGAGAGACAGAGAGAGGGAGATATATAGTATCCGTCGATGGACTTTCGGACAAATTTAGTGAGGTTACGTAACGTTGCATCGCACACGATCGTCGAGGGGCAGGCGGGGGGGGGGGTGGTGTCCAAGTGCAAAAGCTCGTCACGTCGTCGCCCGAAACACATTCGTACCCATGCACATTGCACACACGTGCATAAGCACTCGCGCAACTCGATTCGCGATAACCGTGTAGTCGCAGGGTGGGTTATCGTTCGCATTCGGTTGCATTCACAGAGCGAGAGAGAAACACACAATGGGGGGATATCACTGGGCGACTTGTTCGCTCGAGTGGGACGACAAGCCACACCGCGTGTGCAGTCCACACGATGCAACGGAGTCCGGTCCCCATAATAACTACCGCCGTTATACCGTCGATACGCTATGTATACATTTATTTATATATAGATATATGTACATATATATGGATGTATATAAGTTACACACGTTTCCGTAATGTGGATGATGCTTGTTTGACATTTGGCGGGCGTATAAACGACCCACGGCAATAAGGTTAATTGAAATACACGTCAAGTAGCCCGCTGTGTTTGCGACGTTCATCGGGGAATACTTTGGATCGTTCGCGGATGAGGCTGCATCAACGACTGCAACGGATCTGGAGAGAGAGAGAGGGGGGGGGGAGGGACTTCTATGTGCTTCGGTAATACAATGTGTTCGACTGGAATGGGAGAATCGTAGACCGCGAGAAACCACAATGGCCGACCGGATATCCACACGCAAGAAACACATATATATACTCACAAACACTGTGTATCTGTATAATTCATGCGAGTACATGGACATCTCGGTGTGAATGAATTATTGGGGAAAAAATAAATTGTTTATGGGAAACAATATTTTTGAAATGATTTTTCTATACCTGATTTTTTTTTGGCATTTTTTTTTTACGAATTCAAGTGATGAGGGGGGGGGGAAAGATGGAGGTTTCGACGATTTTGTGAGGGAGCAATGTATCTTGAGTGATGATGTTGAGAGAAAAGGAATTTGGATGAACTAATTTCAAAATTATTTGTATTTTTTTTTAAATAAAAAAAAAAATATATATTTATTTCCGGGTTAAAAAATAAAAGTAATGAGGGATGACAGAAAAAGAGGGTTTGACAATTTTGTAAGGGAACAATCTCTCACTGGATCGGTAATGATGAAAAATGTTGAAAAACTTTCTCTCTCGATCTATCTCTCTCTCTCTCTCTCTCTCTCTCTCTCTCTCTCTCTCTCTCAGCACACACGGTTGAAAACCCGACGGTGCGACACGTCGTTTCAATCGCGACACACTCGAATAATTCGATTAATTAAAAAAATATTTCGATATCCGTGGGTAGAAATTGTGAATGAGCGAGAGGATCGCCAGCCGAATATTATCGTCAAACGCAAAATCGGCGTCGATTTGGCACGTCGCAGAGCGGGCCGAGCCGAACGATAGACGAGAGAGATTACGAGACGCCCGGCTGAATCTTTTCGAATGAGAAATAAATAAATTAAAAATAAAAACAAAAATAGAAAAAAAAATGATGCTTCGATGCGCAACGAGCGATCGTCGCGAATAAAAAAATCGTCGGATCAAGCTCATGGAAAAGCTCGACGAGTGTGCAATCCGCAATCATTATCATCGATACACGAGAGAAAGAGAGAGAGAGAGAGAGAGAGAGAGAGACATCGGAAAATCGTTGTTACAATTTTGAGAGCACCTGACGTGCACGTTCGGAGAAATGGCGAATCGCGTAATTTGTGGCAAATTAGTCGCGATATGACTGGTGTGTGGTTCAGGTACTCGATGTTTCTCGCGTCATTCGTGATTACTCGGATTATGAGTTTCGAGTGGTGGAACATCGTTGCTATCTCTCTATCACCTTCGTACTTCCCCCTCCCCCCATTCGCTTATTAGCCGACTGTTTTTTTTCATCTCGAAAACCCATTCGCAACGCAGAAATTTGCATTGCCCCCCGTGTTGCCATCCACTTCGCGCGTCGCAGTCGCGATATTCGCTCTTGAAAAAAAAAAAATGAAAACATTCTATCAATCCGGAACGATGGTAGTATAATTGATTGACGACTCGAGCACTCCAAGACTCCGTAGTAGTTTTTTTTTTTTGTTTTCAATTTTTTATTTTTTTTTTTTACAAGCGCTCGAGTTGATCCGATGGTTTTACGTGGCATGTCTGATGCATCGCAGGTTGTTCGAGAAAATTTGACGGTTCGTTATTATATTTAATCTTGGATTTTTGAAAAATTAAAAATCCATTTTTCGGCCGTTATCCATATTTTGAAATTTTTTTCAATTGTTTTTTCAAAAAGCTGAGACGATTTCACATCGATAACAAATTTAAAATATTTTTTTTTCTCACACACAATAAATATATAAATATATATTTAGATAATAAAATTGTCGTTGCCATAAAATGACTAAATTTTTCAAAATCGAAATAACAGTCAAGCAGGTACAGCGTGACCTCGTTCGACCTGTGTCGCCGTAAAAAAAAAAAAAAAGGACCTATAGAAATGATAAAATAAAATAAAGGCCACACCGGCCGCGTAGCTAAAAAATCATATTCTCGCCACGGTGATATTATAATTCGTCTTCTTTGTTCATTCTCCATTCGGTCCGAGCCCACATATATTTCGTCTCTGTTTAACGCACGCTTACAGAGAGCCATCGCCATCGCCATCGCGGCTCGATCGCGACTCTCGCGACGCGGAGAGTGGCTCGAGAACGCGCGCGCGCGCGAGCGCGAGTGAGCCTCTCCCGGGGTATCGCGGTGATAATAATGAACGCGTTAATTAAACCAGCTGATTTATGCGCCTTTCAGATTGTAATTGCTCGGAGCGCGCGAGCTCGCGAAAACGTACGGCCGAACCTCTTTCTCTCCCTCACTCTTTTTCTCTCTCTCTCTCTCTCTCTCTCTGACTCTCCGGCTTTTCTCTTTCGCTTCGTCTTTCTTCGCTGGCGCGCGCGTGGAAGCCAATCGAGGTGAGCCGCCGCGGCGCGGCGAGCGAAGCCGACACCGTGGCAAAGGGAGAACAACGCTAACGCGAAATCCTCGAGAATAAGCGATCGAAAGAAATTCCCAAATAACGTACGGATTAATTATTTATACGATTTTGTTTTTTTTTTTTTTTTTCATCTCAATTATAATTACGAATCGACGATCGACATCGATGAATACGTTTAATCATGATATAACGTCGTTCGATAAACGATTGTAAATTTATTTGTCAATTGTTTTTTTTTTTTTTTTTTTTCACACGGAACGAAAAATTGTTCCACGTATATTTCAAAAGCTTAACTTTATGTAATTATACGGAAAAAAAATTATAACTTTCCCGTCAGTCGGTGCGTCAATTGTTCAATGTTATACACATGCCCCCTATATATATATATAATAAAAAAATACTAAGGTAACCAATGCATTTTCGTTTTCGTACAGTGGACATTTTCAAGCGGTAGCGAAGATCACGATGGATAACGCCGTTTGGTTATGAACAATTTTTTTTTTTTTAAGTACGCATCTTTCTGACAGAGAAAGCATATTGGACAAATTTGTCTTTTGTTGATATTTTAGCTATAACAAATTAATCCGATAAGCATTGCACGTCATCGAATGACAAAAAATATAAAATTACTTAGGCTTGGGTTAACATTGAGATAGAGAGAATGCCCTTCGCGATTATTTTTGTAAAATCATCCAGAAACTATGTGGGGGGCGTTTCTATTTTTATCTAAAAAAATGACCCTTGCTAAGAACCAATCTAGGCAATCTTCTCACCTTCGTTGTTCGCCCACAGCAGATGCACGAGCAGTCATCATATATATATATATATTCGCAATCGCAGAGAGAGAGACGTACTCTGGACACCCCCGCGCAGTCGGATTGGCAACGAGGGGGCGAGGGGGGCGAAGAGGGGGGGGGGAGAGTCGGGTTCTTCGTGCGGACGGTCAATAGCAGTCCTTCCGACTCAGTTAGCAGTCGCATTAATTAATTATAATTAAGTTTTAGTTGACGTGACCGTGGAAGGAGAGGGGTTGGCTCGAGGGGGGGCGGGGGGTGAGGCGAGGGTGTAAGCAAGGCATCAGCGCGCCAGCCGAGCCAGTCGTGCAGCAGTACGCGACTCGCATTTTGAGCATTACCGATATTATGCAGATTTTGCAAGCAGCCACGCTACACTTCTCATGCTCCACACTTCTCTCGCTCCACCGCTCTTCCTTCTTGGACCACCCCCCCCCCCTCCCCCTCTTCCGACCAAGACCAGCCATCTCACTCTATCGCCCATCGCTCATACCCTCTTCGCTTCATCCACTGCACTCTCCAGCTTTACTTCTTACCCTTCGGTACTGCGCTTCACGAACCCTCCCTCCTTCATCCCTCACACCTCCGACACGCCCCCCCTCCCCCCCTCGCCGTTGTAACACTTGCCAGCCGTGAGTCGTCGAGCGTGAATTATTTACTTATTTACGGGTCGTAAACAGTCGAGGCTTTACAACTGGCTTTCTTGATTCTTCGGTTCACTTTGGCAGAGAAAATTTGCCACCCCCAACCCCCACCCCTCCGATTGGATTTTCCGATAGACGTGTTGACCTTGCGTCAACTTTATCGACACTGACAATTGTGAGAATTATTAATGAGCATCACGATCGTTGTTCTTTTTATTAAAAAAATTCTTGTTCGAGTCAATAATTAAATAAAATTCGAACAGATGCGACAATTGTCTTGAAAAATTGTGGCTTTTTTTTCTCAACTCGATCCTCATGAAAAAAATGGGTAACAAAGACAATCTAGCATTCGGTTGAATCTCTCCGAAACGAATAAATTTTCATTCGTCGGTCGTTCGTGAAATAACACGAAGATCGCGACGGATTTTCGCGGGGTTTTGTGATTTAACGGGGGGGGGGGGTAAAGTACACCCCCGCGCCCCCTCCTCCCCTCTACCCCGAACGTTGGGAGACGGTTTGAGGGTAGTAACTGTCGGCAACTCCGCGTCGTCACTGTAAGAAGCTGTTAATCTTCGGTAATAAACTGTATTTTCATTATAATACCGCATGAATATGCAACGTGCGATAATGGCCTTAATATCACCCTGCTCTCCGCGACGTGCATATCTCTTCCTGTGCTTTACGATCCGAAGCCTCTTCCGCTTGAAAATTTTCCCCCCCGGGGCAAACGTTTCGCCGCGGGTAGATTTTCCTCGACCCCCCAAAGTCACATAATTACGCATGTGTTATCCTCTCTTCCTCTGGCGAATTGACGCGAGCAACTCATCCAACATATATTTATAATCATCGTGAATGTTTCACGACGAAATATCCTTGACAAAGTAACTCGACGTTTCGAATCCACCGACTGCTGCCGCTGCTCTTCGTGCGGACACAAAAAAACGTTTCTCTCGTCCGTTCTTGTGTGTTGCACGCGTTTCACGTGTACACCTTCAACGAACCCCCGTTTTCCATCCCTTAATGCAAGTTAATGTAAGCAACGGCCGAAGGAATAATAGTGCCCCCCCCCCCCCTGGCCTACCGACATTCATTTATCTTAGTTTATTGCCAACTCCGAGGAAAACAAACACGACGTTGGAATACGCAACGATGTTCCATTAAACTCTCTCTCTCTCTCTCTCTCTCTCTCTCTCTCTCGGTCCGTGACGCCCAGCCTAACCGTCTCCATTCTCATTTTCGTAATCGAGCTTTCCGGACTTTTTATCAACCGCCCACGAGTTATTCCGGATCGAGGTCAAGCTGTGATCATCGGTTCAATGTTTGAATTATTTAACTTTGATTGACCAACATGAACCATCGACCAATAAATATATTTCTCAAGCAAGATGTACACTGCCAATAACTGTGCACCTTAATTTTAACGGGGTGAACCGTCTACGGCTGGTAAAATCGCATTAGCTAATCTCAACTTATCGCGGACGTGCGAAAGGTGTGAGAGAGAAATGAGAAAAGCAAGTTCGCGTCACCCGAGAGGCGAGTTAATTTCCATCTCTTTGATTTTTGACGAACCTCCTCCTCCCCCCCCCCGCCCCCCTCCAAGCAGCGTCTCCGGGTTAGCCCTTCTTCCTCCCTCACCTTTGCCGTTTCGCACGGTCCTCTCTTCCTTTGGCCCCTCCGCCTCGTTGTTTCGCAGCTAGACGCAAAGCCTTGTGCCGCCCGCGCCACAGGAGATCCCGAAGAGCGCGACTACGGAGAGCCCGAGGAAGCAAAAGCCTCGAACGGCAACCCCCGGAGGACAGACCCGCCGGCGAGCAAGCCAACAGCGAGATTGAAAGAGTGACGAAGAAAGGTAGACCGGGGGGGAGGGGGGGTAAAGTCGCAGTTGAGCACTTTGCTAAATTTTACACCGACGTTGTCGAGGTTATACAGGCGATCTAATAAAGTCTTCCACCCCCCTTCACCCCCCCCCCCCCTCCGCCCCTTCTTAATAGCACGAGCATTTGCTCTTTGATGTTCCCCAGCTAGTCGTAGAGTGATTTTATCAGCGTTAGTTTGTACGATGCTTCAGAGATGAGCGATCCCTTCCCCCTCCCCCCCCCCCTCCCGCCACCCACCACGTCTCAGTAATCTTTTCACGTTTCTTTTTATCGTAAAATAATGGTCGTGCGCTAAGTAGAAGCCGTCTGCGTGAGTCTTGACACGTGTGACATATCGAAACGTACGGATATATATATGTTCGTGGGCTAGCTAATAATCTCGATTCGTGATTTCTAAATAAAATAACAAGTGCAACAAATTTTGCAGTTGTTCATTATGCATACATTGTGACATTAAGTTACGTCTTGTGTCAACTTTAACTTGGAGGAGCTATTTTAGCAACGGATACTCTATCAAACGGATTTTTTGATTTTCCGGTGTGCATCGCGAATTAAATATATTAATAATCATTCGCACCCGGATTAACATGAGTTTGGCGGAAAAAAAAATTGAAAAAAAAAAAATTGGGACTCGATCTAGCGTCGGCAGGGTTCGAACTACTCTCTGACCGTGCTCTGCTAACCATTCGGCTACGACGCTGAAGAGAACTGTGAATTTTCGTAGAGACATGAAGAACCCTGTTTCACGTCCAATTTTCAAAAATTCATAACTCAAAAACGCTTGAGTGTTGACCGAAAAAGCGAATATTACAGTTGTCTTGGGGGGAACCACTACCAATTAAAAAATTCCCATGAAAAATCGTGGCTTTCTCGATTTGTAAGATTATCTTGTGATTGCTTAAAAAAAAAAAAAAAAATTCGTGATCGCCAAATAACGCATCGATAAAACTTTTCAATCACCAACATCTCCCCCGGTTATCGATTGTAACTTCACCAGAGAGCCCTTGACATCATTCCGCATTATCCCACAGATCCGCCATCGATAATAATAATTCCTAATCTCTAATTGCTAATCACCGTGTCCCAGCAGGGGGGGGGGCGCCCAATGGGCGAAGGGCTTGGGGTGGGTGGGTTATGGGGGGGGGGGGCGACGGAGAGGACGCAAAGCATGCGATAACGCGACCGTAGAAGAGAGCAGAGTGAGAGTGACACACTCTTGGTAATTCCGGGTCGTTCCCGCCGCGCTACCTCAGCACTATCGATCATTTGGCAGGCCTCATAATTAGCAATTAACTATATCCATTAGTCCCTGATATAATTACCGCACACACACACACACACACACACACACACACACACACGCCTCGCTCGCGTGAGCGCGTAGCCCATGAACTACGTCGCGTCGCCCTCGACTATGACGAGGCGTAACTACCAAGGACTACTAACATCGCGGGGGGGCTGATGTGCCGGTGTGGATGACAACCCTCTTCCACCACAGCCCCGAGGGGAAAGGGCGAGGGGGGGGACTGGTTTTCCTGGCATTAATAGGTATATCAGGATAATTATGCGATCGATTATTTCCAGCTAACGGCCGGAGATAGAGACGGAGGATAGAGAGAGAGAGTTTCGCCCGGAAGGGCGTAGAAAGTCGGAAAAGGTCGAGGCATTGCTGTGCGATTACGACTCGAAACACGCAGCTGCAGCTGCTGCTGCTGCTGCTGCCCCCCGAACCAATCTATTCTTGACCAAAGTTTGCCGTCTATCAAATGCACATCGATCGTCTTCGTGCTCTCCGACGTCTTTCGAGCCCTCGTAGATGTCTCTCACAACCCTCAACCACCCAATAAGACTATCATTTCCATACGATGAAAAATTGTGTCGACAAAAATTTCGACGATTCAAAATCTAATTCCACATTGACAATGTTCATTTGTAAAAATAATGGGGTTAAAAATGTATTCGGATTTTGCGTTAGTTGTCACGAATCATTCACGTGAATTCGTGACGTGTTAAACCTTCGTCATTATACTCATATTCACCCCCCCCCCCCGCGCCCCCCTCCCGAACGCCTAACAGACATTACAAATATGTACACCCATTACGTTATACCGGGTGTATCAACACACGATCCGTCCGAAACTTTCGCGTAATTATTATCGGTTCGCAAGCGGTGGAGGCAGGTGGGGGTGGAGAAAGGAGGATTGCCACATAACCGTTGATTACGGCCATTACCGAACTGTCGGTAAAATATAAGAAGGTTAGGACGCCCACGATATGTGCCTCGAAATTAGCAGTTGCGGGGAAATAGTGGCCTAGAACTATCTTTGATACATATCGCTCGTTTGATTGTGAAATTAGAATTTATATGGATCCTCGCACGCGAGTAACAGGGGTTGTTCCCAAACCCGATAAACCCGTACACACGTTTTACACTGGGACTTGGCCGAGTTTACACACAAACACGCACACACACACACACACACACACACACACACACACACACACACACACACACACACACACACACACACACACACTACGACTCACGTTGAAGCTGCGATCAGGACGATGCATAACGTGTGCACGTCGTTCCCCATTTAATATCTTCCACCTAGATCTTCGTCGGCAAAATCAAACAGTTAAACTGTTAGTTCGTTCATAGAGTCATTAGTACAGAATATGTCATTGTCCGAACGTTTATCCACTCACTTGTATCGCTAAACTGTCGTGTGTCAACAGTGCCGAGCGATTAAAACAATTTTCATGTTTTTTCCAACACGTGGTTTTTTCTTTTATTGTCACACACGGTATACTCCCCCTCAATTCACTGTTCGAATCGAAACTCCGTTGAGCGCACTTGCCCAGACAGCCTCGGGTACACCTCGGTTGCTAACGTTCGATTCTCTTATGCATATGTATAAGAGTGAGGAGCCCCGGACTACGGCACTTCGAATTGATGAAATTTCCCCCCAACATTAATTGTATCACAATGGTAATTGAATCTGCGGAGCGCCGTTCTATTTGAACAATAGTTGGTTATATTATGCAGATTTACGTCGTGGCCTGCTCCCTGCTACGCTCTCTCTCTCTCTCTCCGGGGTCTTACACCCGACCATTCCCCCCGCGTCTCTCTCTCTCTCTCTCTCTCTCTCTCTCTCTCTCTCGCTTCGACTTACCCCCTGTCGCGCTTTTCGCGGCGCCTTCACCCTTCCGCGCGCGCGAAGGTTGATTCGAGAAGCGAAGCAGCGCGAGGTCGAACGGCACCGGCGCGGAAGAAGCCTCGCCTTGCTGTTCAAACACAGACTCTCGCGATATCACAACTATCCGAACTCAAAACCGTGTGCGAGAGAGTTGCCGGGTTAACTTGACTCGCGCCATTATCATAATTGCCCGTGAAGATGACAATCAAAGTCGCTCGAATGTAGAAATGACCTCCTCTCTGAACTTCTTGATGATTCAACGAGTGCACGAGAATAACAATGTCAACTGTTTTTGTTCAATCACAAACACTTTCGAATCCCGCTGTGACGCGATTGAGCGGTGTTACTTTAAATCAGGTTGCCAGTCGAGGAACGAGAACAAAAGCCTACGTAAAAAAAACGGAATTGGAACGACTTTTCCGAGTCCGTTGGCGTTCTCGATCGTCCAAATCTCCTTAAGTATAACGAATCGATTCCGGGTCGGGGAGATTTGCCGGCAAACCTGTGCGTTAACGCCACGGGTGTTGGCGACCCGTCCGTACGACGATCATCAACACCACCAGCCTCCCCCCCCCCAACTAATACGGTATCGCTTTCCCAGGTTTCCAACCGCGCTAATCGTTCCGCGCTGGGACTATCGGGGCAACCACTTCGGCGTAGAGCCCCCCCCCGTGATATACAGCGGCAAGTGGAACGAGGATCGGGGGAGGACGAGGAAAAGGAGAAGGACGGAGAGCCAGAGGGAGGTTGTACCACGGGGGTACGGGCGGTTGGGGAGAGAGAGGCTCCGACGGTATTAGGGACGTGTTGGGGTTGTCGAGGGACAACCCCACTGCCAGAGACAACAAAAGGACCGCACGCATCGAGACGTACCCACTGGACAACGTCACCATTACCCTGATATTGCTTTTCGCTCCCTTACACCGACATATAACGCAATCGAAAATGACTTCAACGTTTCACGTTTAGTTTTATTCATTGCCACAAATATTTTCACGTTAATCAAATTGCAAAGTCACGTTAAACCTTTTTCCCAAACCGTTCGCCACGATGAGACCATCAATGGCTGTCCAATTTTCAGTCGGATCATTTTTCCAGTCCACTCCGAAGATTCGGTTCAGGTCAAAGTACTTTGGAAAAGGGTTGGTGCATGTATGCGTGCAAGTTCCCCAACGGCGGGGGAGGCCAGATCGGACGGTGTAATGCAGATTTCGGTCATTTTAGTCGCGTTTGACGTCCGTTCGGGAGTATTACTCGAACTTGTGTTCGGCCTGGGCGCCATCCACGAGGAGGGCCGAGGACTTTGCTCGGTGGCGGCGATGCTACCGTTAGTGTCTGCCTGCCTGCCCGTCGCTGAGCTCCCAGCCCTGCCAGCAAACCAGCCAGCCTGCCTGCTAGCCTGCCTGCCTGCCTGCCACCACCTCATTTGAATTTCTAATTAGGAAACCTCCATGCAATTATTGGATTAATGTAAATTACGAGAGCTGGCTCGGTCTCCGCCACCGCTACCACCGCCACTACCACCACCGCCCCACCTAGGGTAGAACTCTCTCTCTCTCACACTCGTTCCGTCTCACTCTGACCTGTGCGTTGTCTCCGGGTGGTATACCCACCATTACGCTCTCTTCGCTTCGTACCTCTTTCACCCCTCCGCGCGCGATCTACTCACCCCTTTCACCCACACAAACACACACACACACATATACACACGTGCTCGGTCTACACGGCGGTTTCTCTGTACTCAACCATCCCCCCACTCACTCTTATGGTCCGACTCCTTTCTCATTCTCTCACTCTGTCTCTCTCTCTCTCTTTCTCGCTCTTTCTAAGGGCTGGGTATAATTAAAATCTGTTGATTAATATGTAAATTTAATAAGATTACTGTTCTAGAAATGCCCCCTCCCCCCACCCCCGGCCGATGCCGAGTGGCGAGGAGACGGAGGATAGAAGGTCTACCAGTGGAAGGTTAATTGTCGTATATGTCCATTTTTTATTGTCATTGAAAGAAAAGTTGAAGAATAAAAAAAAATAGATTTTTGTTAACGAAATCCAAGTGGAAAAAAAAGATATGAAGAATTGATGGATTATAATATAGAAATAGGCATATGTTTTTTTATATGCAAATTATACATAATCTGCATGGATACCATAAGTATCTATTATATCTATGCAGATTTTATATAGTTTGCATATAAAAAAACACATCGCCCACTTGAATATATAATCTATCAATTATTTATATCTTTTTTTTTCCACTTTGGTAAACTTTGTGGGTATCTTTGTTGCCGGTGAGAGTCGTCAACGGAGTTATAAGAGATAGGAACGAGAGAAACCTATCAAAGATAGACAGAGCGAGTGTCATCGGACAGTTTTTTTTTTTTTTTTTTTTTCATTCTCCTCGAATTCGAAAAAAAAAATGCAATTTCCCCAAAAAATTCCGACAATAAACTTGATTCGGGGAACAAGAACCCGTGTGCTCGCATGTGCAATGTCGTCGTATAGCGTTGCAACGTCCTCCCCCCCCCTCCCTCCCTCGCATTCGGACCCCCATGCAGTTCGCGTTCGTGCTCTTTCGGCTTGTGAAACCCGTTCTACGTCGTAGAATGTAGGTTCTGCATCGGACGGTAGGGCTGCTACTGCTGCTGCTGGTGCAGTATTGTTCCCCGTTGGACACAATGCGCCCGATTGGCCCGGGTAGATTTTTACAACATTCGTCGCCCGGGATTTTTTTTTTTTTTCACTTTTTTTTTTATTCTTCGTTTTTTTTCCAACCCTCGCGCTTTGCCCGGTCCGATCGCGCATCGACGTGCACAGACACAACGAAAAGGGGGTGGTTGGGGGGGGGGGTGGAGGGATACGCGAATCGGCTCGCCGGTCCCGGAGTCCTCGTATAATCGTTGACGCGTCATTCTGCACCCACGCATTTGCATACACACGGACCAAAAGAGCACGAGTGACCACGGTTGCCGATCGCGGACGCCCTCTATACGCGCGCTCACTCCGATTGGGTGTGATTCTGCAGGACTCCACACACTCCGCGACGCTCACACCCATTTTTTTTCATCGCCCCTATTTTTTCCACATTTTTTTTTTCGGCCATTCGTTCACACGGATGGGAACTCATACTCGTTCGCGGACTATAATGCACCGGGATAACCCGGCACTGACAATACCCTCGCATGCTGTTTTTTGCCCCCCCCCCCCCCCCCGATCGCACCGACAAATATGCCTTTTTCATCCCCCCCCCGCCTCCTGTTCAACCCCCTTCCCCGCAACAGCAGCAGCCGTACACCGCCCCTTCGCCAAGTCCGCGATTCACCCTCACACACAACTGCGATTCACATGGTCTTTCAATTAATAAAACATTGCGACTGCGGAACAAAAAAAAAAAACAAAAAGAAGAAACAACAACTTTCGTTAATCTCAATCCGTCAGTTTGTTGTGCCACTCGAAACACTCGTTGCTCGAAAATATTTGTATAGTCATAGTCTTTTTTTTTTTTTTTTTTTTCATTGATATAGAAAATAAATTGTAAAGAAATTTCCATTAGAGTTTTAAAGACCATTAATTTATTAGCATTAATAAAATTAATATGGTATCTAAAATAATTTTTTTTTCGACAAATAAATGTCATCTATCATCGATGTAACGCGATAGATCACTTCATAAAAGTATTTCGAACACAATTTCCATTTTACAAATGCTCCTAACTTGAAATTTTCATATTTCTTAGCATTAATATAATTTATTAGCATTAATAAAATTAATATGGTATCTAAAATAATTTTTTTTTCGACAAATAAATGTCATCTATCATCGATGTAACGATAGATCACTTCATAAAAGTATTTCGAACACAATTTCCATTTTACAAATGCTCCTAACTTGAAATATTTCCCTCAATTTCGTTCGATAAACTCGTCGAATCATCGCGTGCATAAAAATTCACGTCGGCATAATTTTTTTTTTAATTACAAACGCAACAAACATATTATTATTTTCACGTATTTTCGAAAATCAACTCGTGTAATTTTATTCGGACGGGCTTCGGGCATCGATGTTGCGCCACGAGGGGCGGGCGGGGGGGAACCCATGTGGGTTTGAACGAAGGGTAACAATGTCCGACGGTGATAATTATTATGGATATTGAGAATGGGGGGAAGGGAGTATCATTGACGCCACGTGTGTAATTCACCTACCATCCAGACACCTCTCACGCTTCGCTCTCATTGCGGTCGGCGCTAAATAAATTTACTTCTCCACCGTGCGTCCCGACCCCTCCGAGCCCCCCCCCCATCCTCCCCCCATCCTTTTACCCTCCACGGATAGCAGCTCACCGTCAGCAAACTCCCGAAAGCACCGCCGACGACCGTGTACAACTTTTTCAAGCCAACGCCTCGCGAGTGGTTTTATATGCACCAACCCCCCACCCCCTTACCCCCCTCCCCCCGTGTACATAGGTAGACGCTCTCTACACACAGATACAACCGTCCCACCGTAAAGAGTACATAAAATATATATATATTTATATATATATTTATATCCATGTGTTATAGACACGTGTGTGTGTGTGTGTATGTAGCTTCGTACGGGGTCCCAACACGGGCGGGGTAAAGTCGAGCAGAGTTATTGCCCAACAAAATTCAACCACTCAGGAAATTAATTCACGGGTTGACGTTTAGCTCGTGGAAAAAAGAAAACAGCGGAAAAAATTCGTTGTCCCGCGTAGATGTCAGTTGGGTACCACCCCCCCCCCCCCCCCGCCCTCGCCCTTGCCGACTGTACAACGTACCGTTTTAATATTGTTCATCATTATCACACGCGTTCGTTGGTGTTTTGTTTAATCGTTTGCAAACGATACAACCGAATTTGAACTTATTGCTGTTTCGTAAACTTTCATTACAAATGAATTTTTTTTTTTTTTCTAGACATTCGGTTCTGTTTTGCAAATGTGTGATGAACGAGTGTGAGTGAGTTGAAACTCATTGGAATTTTATAAACCTGCTGTGTACACGCTGATTGAATTTGAACCGTACGTCGAATTTGATCGAAAACAAATTTCTTCTTTGTTGCAGAATTTATATCTTTCAAGTTTTAAGATGATACTTACACTTCTTAACTTCATTATCGCATTGCGAGATAGTTGAAGTATATTTCTACATTTTTTCCAGATCAATCGGACTCGGTATGTTTAAAATGGCGACTCGTCTAAGTTCGGCAGGGTCATTTAGACCCGGTGCCTACTCTTCGGGTTGATTCGACTGCATGTAAAAAAATGCACAGGACCCCATAGACATGAGACAACGTTCCCCAGCATCGTAAAACGACATCACTACGATATATCATCAACATCGTTGCTTCGAACGAAAATCGTGTTGCCGATCGCGATCGTTCACCGCGCTCTACAATCTAATTACGGTAACGAGGAAACACAGCGAACGAGTATGGGGAAAAAAAAAAAAAACATAAAAAAACATTGTATAACGGTGTCGTCGTTACGCTCGTGAACGCCGTAGCGTTATTCGGAAAACTTTTCGAAACGTCGAAGGTCACACGCGTAAAACATTCCAGACCCATCGTCGTAATGGGCCACACACCGCCCCGAAACGACCGTACCCCTTTCCCCCGTGCCTTCCGGCCACCCGTGACAATAGCATTAAACTTTATTTCAGTCGAGGTTCAACTTTGAGAAACGTAAACAACCGGCGAGGACAAAGCCGAAACTATACATTCCGTCAGCCTGGACTGCTCTCTGTGTATCGATGCACCCTCCGTGTGCCCTCTGGCTGGGACATCTTTTTTTTTTATTTATTTATTTTCTTTTCACGACAATGACGATTAATATCCCCGCTAGCTCTGTGACATTCGAATGTTCGAAGGTCGCCAGCTCTAAATATAATAAAGCTCTGCGAATCTGGCACCCGACTCAAAGAAAATTTATTTTTCGAAAAATTTGACTGAAATTGTTTTTTTTTTTTTTTTCGAAAAATTGGACTTGAAAAAAAATTTTTTTTTTTCAGTCGCGTGCCAGGGATTCATTGTAGTTTATTGTATGACTCCGCACTGTGTTTTCCACACAGAATTTGGGACTGCAAGCCGGTGCAGTTCAACAAAATACCCCTTTTTTGTCAATACAATCGTTAGTGTTTTTTTCCTCGCCCCCCCTGCCCTCCTTCGCCCGGATTTTGATTACGGATTCTCATAACCCGGGGAATTATTAAAAAGCACTAGCTGCCATTATGGCAACAGCTCGGTTGCACAGCCAAACAAGTACGACAGAGCCCCCCCCCCCTTCCGCCCCCGCATTCGCGGTTCTACCGGTTGCCAATACCCCTCCGTCGAATCGGGCTCAACGGACGCAGTTATTTTTTACGGTGTTTTTTTGTTTTTTCGTTCCCCCCAAAACCTCCTCTCCACCTTCGCCACGACTCTGCCCACATCCCACGCCAATTGCGGGCAACATTGTTTTTACTCGAGGGGGGTAACAAATGGCATTGGGGAAAATTGGTAATCGAAGTTAATGTCGGACACAAAAATTTTTGTGAAAATTCGTGGCATCGCTCTCGCGCGCGTTTGTGTGTTTGTGTGTGTGTGTGTGTGTGTGAATGGCTTGCGCTTCCCGATTCCCGACCAAATCCTCGATAATTATGGTTCACGATAATGACATTTTTCATACTTTCAAGCTCCACTGCCGAATGGAATTATCACTTCGTTGCACGTTAATCAATGCTATCATGTTTGTTTCTGTAGGGAGATGAAAAAAAAAAAATTAAAAAAATCATACGACAGAGAAAAGCGATGTTGGGAAATAATTTGAAAAAGCTTCACAAAAAATATTTATATATATATATATATATATAATAGAATTGTGAAATATCGTTAAATTGAGATTGAAAGTTCATTCGAGAGTTGACTCATTGAACTGTCGAAAAATCTGAACCGACTCGAAACTCCGATTGTCCGTCCCGGTGGTTGACCGACCGGTCTGTCCCCTCCCCCCTCTCCCCCCCTTCCCAGCCTCGACCGAGCGAGGGCTTCGCTCTCCGCAACCCCGATGGATTTTAATAAACCCCGATGTAACGGGGTTGTTTGGCCCTCTTTCTTTGTACCCGCGCGTTCAGATTTTTTTCCACGAGACCGCACCGATTTTTAAATATAGCGAAGCGCGACGGCGACGGCGACGGCGCCCCCGTTTTACCGAACGAGGTTTGGAAGCGAATGCGGTAGTCGACGTGGCGCGAACACCGGGGCGCGCGCGTTTCAACCTCCGCCACCCCCCCCCCCCCCCGTCCCGTAGCGTCAAAGCTTTTTTTTCGCAAAAGCTTATCCGCTTGCCTCGCTGACCCACGAAAAAGTCTCGCCATCCGTGGAATCTTTTGTTTATAATTTTTGTGATCATTATATCACCGCCACCCGAACGACTAATAATTCTGTCGGCCGGTGCATTCAAAATTTATCGGTTGTCCCTTTCAGCCGCGAGGGGGGCGGAGGGGGGCGAGGGGGTGGCGGCGACGTTGCCCCCGTGCTCGGGGAGGACGCTCTTTCCAATAATTTTTTATCCCCGGTTCGCCTCGTTTCTAGGCGTCGACGCTCAAAAGAGACGGGGGCGAAAAGGGGGAAGGGGGGCGGGGGCGGGGGGGGGGGGGGGCAGGGCGATGCGATATTTGAAACTCCGCACGATATACACGGTGAGCCTACTATGAGACTGCGATGAAAAAAAAAAAAAGAGAAAGAAGAAGAAAAAAAACAACGACGACGAACACACTGGAGATAGAGACGGGAAAATAATAAAAATAGATGAAACGAAAACACACAAACGCCATACACATTGGATAGCCGTTTGTCGCTTGAACGGGCCCCCGTGTGTGCCCCCACGATGCCCTCTAAAAAGTTCGATATTCATGCACATTAACGTTCGTAAAGTGAAAAAATAAAAAAAAAAAAATAAAAAAAAAAAAAACGATGAGCTCTTACTCTCTCGTATCAATATCATCTTTTTTTTTCCTTTTCCTTTTTTTTTTTAATTTCCTTTTTTGCACCTTTGAGGCACGCATGCCTGCATATCCCGATTCCATCCGATGGACCATATATTGCACGTTTCGTACACTATTCAGAATTTGGAAATGTAAATTCGTTTTTTTTTTCAAATTTTTTTTTTTACGTGATATTGATATTCGATGGATGGATTATTTACTAGTCGACTAGTCAATAAGGAAATTTGTGAAGCAAGTCGCTGTTCCATTTCGAGATTCCTGGATCGCAGCATCATTGAGGAAGCTGACGCATCGATGGAAAATAATTCGGAACGGAAGCTACGAAGCCACGAATGGTTTTTTTTTTTTTTGCGAACAATGAATTTATCATCGAGCGATAATCAACGAAACTCTCGTCTTCCGCTTTCCCGAAATAGTCAAGTTAGAATCGATAATTGCGATAACCACGTTAACAACGTTAACGCAGTTTGACGAATCTTTCACAGTTTACTATTTGGCAAAATTCGCGAAGCCACATAATTTACCACCGACGAATTTAACGTCCGTGAATTCCGTGTACAATAAGCCCAGATGGGACTGAAAGTTTCATGGTCACGTAATTATTACCGCGGAGACATCTGTTTGTACGTATTTCACGATCAAACTTCAATCCCATATTTCATCGCGCCCTGAATCCCATTCGATGTACGAAGCACGATCGGGCGAACCAACGAAACGTCAAAAGAAAAAAAAAAACAAAATCAGACTATCGCAATTCTTTTGAATTGCAATTATCCGCAGAAAAGAGTTACATTCCCATTTTCAGCGTTCTTTGTTTCATATAAAAAAAAGCCCGATGCCCAAAACCGACAGTTTTGAAAAGACTATATTTGATACTTGTACATTCGATTTCGCAATTGGGATGCGTTGATGGGGTTTTTTTTTTTTTAACAGTCTGTACGTCGGTTGATGTGTTTGTGAGTAATGGAGCGTCATGCGGGGTGGGGGGAGGAAAAAAGCTCAGCAATGGAGAACGATAAAAGCGGGTGGTCTGCTAACCCGAATAAACTGTCAGACGACCGACGAGTAATGTGCTTAGACACAAGCGTTTTTTTTTTCATCGGTCCCACCATCCCTCCATTCTCCCCTCGTCCTCCTCCCCCCTCCCCCCCCCCCCTCACCACGAATCAAATCCCAGCTTTTTCGTTGTTTCCGATGCTTTGTGTGAATTGCACTGTAAAATCTCATTATTATTCGTGTGCAATGTACCCATTATATTCTATGCTGGAAACGAATTCTTTTTTTTTTTTTTCGGCCTTTTTGCATTTTTTTTTTTTCGTTGCTTTTCTTCCTCCCCCATTTATTCGCCTGTTTAATCCGTTAAATTTTATTATTTTTGTTATAATTCTCATATGGTCGCTCATATGCCTGAACACACAACAAGCCCACGCACCGACGAACAGACGCGCGTGTGCCCCCCGACTTCCACCCCCTCCCCCTCCCCATCGCCCCACTCTCGCAATCACACACCGAACAATTATCCGAGATGGATATACGTTTTTTTCTCGACGTTGCAAACAACGTCAAGTATTAACGTTTGTATCTCCGAATCAAAATTCATTGGGATTGAGTTTTCGTCGTATAAAACTGTTTTGTATGTTTCGTGCCCTTCGTGCTTCAAACGGTTAATCGTTGCACGACTCTGGCGAATAAGTTAGGACATGACAAACCCTGTTCTCCTCATCGCAAAGTACATGGAGGCCCTGCAACGTTCGTCCAGAATCGTTGTGCGTCGCAGTTCGATGCGCATATTCGTCGGGAAATATAATCAAGCTGGTCCGGGCTGCGTGGCATCGCTAATTTTGGGTTTCGTGTACATTGTACTTTGCCATTAGTCTCTCTAGCATCGTGCAAACCACGCGGCGTCGCGTATCACGATGAGAGAGAGAGAGAGAGAGAGAGAGAGAGAGACCGCGGTTATAATGTTTGAGCACCTAGTCAGCTCATTATTCCACAATTTGCAATGTGTAAGTACACGGACATTACACATTAGTTTCCCACGAGACGCCCCCCCACCAGTCATTGCAATCAAATTCTTAAAAACTTTATTGTTTCGTAAATTAAAAAAAAAAAAAATTAATAATAATCATTATTATTATAGAATGAAGAATGTCGTGGATACCGTTTCGTGGGTATTGCATTATTTCGTAACATATCATCTCATGAATCATCGGTACTCGAGGAAGTCGGTAAACAAGGCACGTTGTGTTCGTATATGCGCACGAACATCGTTTGCGCATATAACCGACAATCACAACTCATTAACGTTAGCGAATTAACTAATGATTTTTATTCTCGACCGTCGTCGTGCGAATAGTCGACTCGACGAGACTCCGTGGAAATCCGCAGTAACGATAAGACACTTCTTCGAAATTACTCGGTGGAAAACTTTTGTTGGCTCTGTTTTGTATTATTTGAATTTTTATTTCAATTTTTCAAGCCTATAGTTATTAGCTTGAAAAATAAAAATAAAAATAAATAGCTCGTCCGTCTGTGGGCTTCTCTTTCTATTATTTTGTTTTCCTCTCGCTCGTGCCAACTCGAACCCATCGTCTTTGACCACGCGAACACGCTACGTTGAAGGTCATCCACGAGAGATCGACCGAATTCGCGAGCAAAACAATAACACACTCTTCTCTGTCTGACAAACGTACCGAAACGACGTTCGGTTGTTTCGACGTGTCTTCGGATGCCAGCCGATTCTGGTGTACACACAGCCGCGCGTGTGAGTGTGCACGCTGTCGTCGTTGATGGCTTCTGCGAAGTCTTCACGCTCGCTGACTCTCTTGTTCTCGCACACAACGTGCTGGCGTGTGTGTGTGTGTGTACACGGCGGAGACTACCGTGGAAAACGTCCGAGCATAATTACGTTAACGATCGCCACGGCCGATGTTACACTGTTACACACTGTGTGTGTGTGTGTATATATACCTGATTTTATCCGTTGTACACATGCTTTCCGAATGACCTTCCATCGACAATAAAATCTGCACGCTTATCATCGTGCTCTTTGCGCGACAACGTCTTCATCTAAGAAAACAAAATTCATCGTCGTTACCGATCATCGACTTTTCCCGACTGCCAAAACGTTCCGTCATCCGGACAACAAATAAAACTACATCCAAGTGTCATCTATAACGTTCGAGAAAACGGATTAGATTCCGAAATGGAAATACGTTGATGCGATGCAGTCAATTTCGTGAATAAATGTGATTGTGAAATGTTTCGTGTCCGCCGGTGTATGAAAATAAATCCATCCGTACGATCGGTTGACGCCGTAGATCATGACGCACATCACCTCGCAATCTTCTGACAAATTAGCGGTACATAAATATCCCCGAACTCGTCCAGCCTGGTCCCCGAGGAGACCGCGGAGACTGCGATAGTGGGTGGACACGTCGGGTCGTGTCTTACGGGTCTGTTAATGTGCCGACCAATTATAACGTATCAACGTATCCCACGCGTCACCGTTTTGATCCCTCGTTTCGAGCTTCACAGTCTTTTTCGTCGTTTGACGCGACCAATTGGTAGTTCCAATTATAACCCAAACGTATTAGATATCCTTCGGAACATTGTTTGAGAATTAAAAATGTAAAACATCTCCCGAATCACCCCGAGTGGTATATATAAATGTGCAACACATGCCTATACATATATATATATATATATAGGTACGTCTTAAGATAGGTGGATGTCAGCGTGGTCTGAGATCAATTTAACAAACTCGTGTATCAAAATTTTCGATGAGAAAAAAAATAAAAGAACAAAAAAAAAAAAACAAATCGAACGAGCGACAATCGATTGTCAAAAGCTCGACACAGGGTCGACGAAAATAAATTTAACGGCGAATTGTTATCGTCTTCGAGGTCGACACATTTGCGGAATAATGCTCGATAAGTCGTCCTCGTCGCTGCTGCTGCTGCTGCGACTGCTTCCGAGAAGTTATATTAGGAAGGCTTAATTAACCTTCCTCCGCCGTACTTCATTCCTTTCACGCCCTCTTTCCTTCTCCCGTGCCTACCTTGGCTTCCCCCCTCCCCCCCCCCCATCAAAACCCTTGCGCTGTCGCTTTCCGAATCCCATCGTCCTTATTATCGTCGTCGAGAACTCACTGTTCGCGTAAACGGGGCCAGCTAGCTAGCGCCCACCTTTCTCCACATCCTTCGTCCCTGTCCGTCCCCCGCTCCAACCTTCGTTGTACTCTTCGTCATCCGACCCGACTCCGAAGTACGTATCCACTGCGCCGCCGCTTCCTCGGTATCTGCCCCGGCTCGTTATGGATTCCTTATTTTGGGAATAGATTAACGGATTAAATCTTAGAGCCCCGGCAGGGGTCTCTCGCTCCTACAGTGAGACCAAGCGCACTCATATATATCTGTAGACATTACTCGCGCGCATATAACCCCTTCCCTCCGTCCAAAACGTATAGTTATATAATCGTCTTCGCCGTCTACGTATTCGTGAGACTGTGGGTGTGTTACTGTGCGAGATATAGTGAGGTAAGGGTAGTCGGATGAGCACTGGCATAGGGGCGAGGCGCTCAAATGTCCAATGAGCTTTCCATTGTCGTCAACGTGGTACTCCGACGGGAAAGCCCGCGGACGCTACGAAAGCGGGTCAATAATCGTCGCTTCGCCAAAGATTTTCTCATTGTTACAAACCCATCGATTTCACTCTCCCAACGAAACCAAACCACGATCGATGAATAAATCACAATATTTCCCACGAATGTGAAAATTTGCGTCTACAAGAATATTCCATCAGTCTGTAGAATTATGCGATATGAAACGTAATTCCGAGACATTGTCGATTGCAAAACGATTCACCGCGTCAAGGTAAATGATTGACGATGAGACTTCTCGTACGAAGCCAGAAATCAATTGTGTCACAACCGAGATACACATCGATGGCTGTTGGGAATGCCTTGATAGTGAATTACCAACGTAACAAATCATGATCTAGATGCGACTAACAGGGTCAACTCGGTCTCTCTATGACCGACATTTTTACCTCCGTCCATGTGAATCGATCGGTATGCGTATGTTATACACATCGTGAACGACAGATATGCCGTTTGTAGGGCCCTGACAAAGTTTTATCGATCGTTATTCAATGAGGATACACGACAGGTCCCCCCCCCCCCAACCCGGTCACGTGTCATTAAATCATTGAAATTTATGCTGCGAGCGATTCCCCGTACCCATTGGCAACCGTACCCAGTATCTTTCACTTTTCATTACGGCGATCATACGTCATGGACCCCCGCGCGCGGAGATCCCTTATCACTTGGCAATCATAAACAATCCCGGGCACAAATTCCAACTTTCGCGCATTACTTGACGCAGAGCACCGACCGCCCTCTGATAATTTATTACTTCTAAACGATGTGAGCGCGTACGTTCAACTGTGGGTACAATGAACGACCTTTCTCTCTCTCTCTCTTGCGCGCTCTTTATCTACCTTTCCACTTCCCCGACGTCCCCCGCTTTTCTCTCCATATCGGACCCCATCTTCATACGCATACGCGTCGCACAATTGTACACATCTCACAAAGAGTTTTACAAACTCTCGTGATCCAATGAAAAAATTAAGCACTCGCTTACCGATCCTCTCAAGGCTGCTGGGTAATGTCGATGGCGCAGCATCTTCGAACGGTCCTCAACCCTCTTCCGAATAACGGAAAGGGCACTTTCACACTCGCTCGTTCATCTACTTTGCATCAATAGTACGTGAACTTTGGCCAAAGTTTCTACCGGGCCACATTGCTGCCACTGAACTGCTGGGAGGGGGGGGGGGAACAAGAACGTTCGGGAGAGGGTTTCTATGGATATACGCTTACGTGTACGCGAGTTAATGCGCAGTAATAACGTTTTCCAGTCGTCTGTGTGGGTGTGCCGAAGGAGACGAAGAGTTGATTATAGAGTGGTGCGGGTTCAACTGTGCCATCCCCATCGGTGGGTTCTACATCCGAGAACCCCGAACCGAGGGATCTCGGAAAACTGCTGATTCGAACTTATCGAAAATTAATTGGTACCATCGAGGCATTAATTTTCACATGTGCTAATTACTATCTTCGAATATCCAAACGTTGTAAAACTATTTCGAATGCGATTTTTTAATTAAAATAAAAAAACGAGGTCCGACTGCTTCGGTACAATAAGCTGCAATTTATATACATATATATATGTATACACATGTGTGAACGTCTAATCCGATATACCGTCAATGTTCGCGGGTGCTTAGAAGCAGCAGCAGTGAACTAGTCACGGTGCTCTCAACTGTATTACATCGAGTCACTCGATCCACGATCGATACTTGAGAATAAAATACATCGAATCGTCTCTTTTAGACACATTTTTTTTTCTGTCTTTGAAACGCACTTGTTTCTCGAAAAAAAAATTTCACACGTCTGGAAAGATTGTCGCGACGTTGGGTCGGTTCGCGAGATTCAAATTGATTCGAACTTTGACGTTCGAAACGCACGAGTTCGCGTCTCGCACAAAACATTGTGATTCGCGAAGCATTGAAAAGCCAATTTTCTCCGTACAATCGGCTCATCTAAGCGTGGGACAAACTTTCGTGAATGTGTCTCATTAACGTTATAGGCCCCCCACGACAAACGCCTGTTATACCTGGATACAACGGTCGCGCGTCATATAATAGCACGATGACAACCGTGCACGGAAGGCCTGTGAATTTATGTGTGCAAATCTTGCGTGTACAATCGTGTTGAACGACGACGAACAATCAAGGTTCGAGCGAACGCGAAACGTTCGAGCGATGGGGTAAATGTACTCACGCGGAAATACAACATTGTGCGTTGTACATACGGTATATGACGCAAATACAGCAAACTGATAATCACGAAATACTTGATCGAAAGATCCGATGAGCCAAATGGAAAAGATTAAACAGCGAAATTACTGATGTATCGAAAGCACAAGTCACGGTCACCTTGGACTGCCCGTGTCTTCCGGGATTCAATTTTCCGGACTTGGATGACCTTCGGGTCAAAGCGTTGCGGTCAGGCAGAATGATTTTGCAACCGTGAATGGGTCGACTTGCAGTTGACTCGCAGAGCCTTGCAAAGCCAGTCGAGCGAGATTAAACGAGGACTTTCAAGTTAACGTGATAATAACAATAACACAAAGTCACGCCCTTCGATCTTCAAAAGATTCTTTTTGTACTCGAGAGGACACCGTGGGGATCACCGGAAAATATATGATGAGCATATTTCTTGAATGCTTTCGACCACGAGGCACCGAAAATCGTGACACTGACGGAAATCTTTATTTTCTTCATTGACAAATCGTTTACGTCCGAAATGGTTTTAAAAATAATAAGTCCATGATAATTAGATGCATTATGTTTTTTTTTTTTTCGTTATTAAAACTAAGTCGTTGTCTCAGTGTGTCTCTCATGTTCCACATGGAAAAGTATTATTTCATCTCAAGTAACTCGACGTCTTGGATGGAACGTGCACGTTGGCATAGCGGTTGAACGACTGTCCGGCATAATAGTGCAGACGCAGCAACGTAACACGGGTTTCGAAGTGATCTCTATCGTCGCAACGGGACGGACACACACACACACACACACACACACACGCACACGCGCACCAAGCGCATCGCAATATGGATGGCAGCGCGCTTTGGCCATACGGTTGACTCGAGTTGAAGAATTATGCGAAGGCTCTGGCTGTTCGTATATGATAAGCACTCTGTCCCCCGGCGGTGCATCGCCGTTCCCAGTCTTCTCTCCGACATTTACGAGCGTTGCGCATCGAGCACAGACTCTTTTACCGCAAGACATTGATGGATAAGCGTTGCTTACACGGTCGTGCGTCTTCGGGGATTCTTCCTTCGTGCCGGAGATAACCTCCGCCGCGACTGCTGCTCACGTATTCCATTTTATGAGACCAACCTCGTTCAACTTAATTGACGGAATTGTCATAAAATTGCGAGTAATGCAATCGAATCGCATTGATTAACTGAGAATCCGCATAACAAGAATAAGCACGACAAGTTTTTTCGCGAGTGAATATCAATGAGCGGTATAATGGAAAAAATTGTTGTGTGGCATTTGCGGTTCGTCACATAAAAAACTGAGAATCGCCGGTGGTGAATCGACTCGAGGCGTTGTCAAAAATTGGAGACCTATTGTTTGCGTTTCTCCGATTTTTAAGCACCTCCGACTGAGTATCATTGACACAGAATGGAAGTACGAGTTTACAAGATGCACACAGCATATATCAGATGGCAGTGTCCAACCTACTCACACATCCCACGGAATACGGATGAAAAAAAAAAACAAAAAAATGGTGGCCGATAGGCGGACGCACAGCAGAAGATCAGACCTGTACTAATTGGAAATGAACGTCCGATTCCAAGCTCTCCAGTTTCCGCTCCGATGTCGCTTTTTTTTCGCACCTTTCCATCGCCCTTCCACCATTAGCCAGCCAAGGTTGCCTCGTTTTCATTAATTGCACGTTTAATCTCTGCCAATCGCGGAAGTTCTCAGATTATCGCACTGACGGCTTTACGTATGACGCCTGACGAAACTGCGGAATGAAATGACCCAACGTTGAGGAAAATGTCACGGGTACAAAATATCGTGAACCCCCCGTGGGTTGTACTGTTCTCTTCCAGGCGGTAGATGGGCCAGTCAACCTACTCGACACGAGTACCTTCACCGTGCATGTGTACTCACAGTTGTGTTGCCCGGCAGTGAGAATCGAGTGGTTTAAAGGGGGCCAAACGAGTACCAGTTTATTTCGTGGGATAATCCAAACAAATGTACTCGTGGGTCGCGCGAGTAAATAACATGTAAATTCCGTAATGCTGGTTGACCGATGGACTCCGTTCTGGCTAGGCCACGTTCAACATCCGGGCGCGTACGTGCGCCGAGAAAATTTTTCCAAGCAAAATTACTTCTGCACATGTGTCCATCTACTTTCCTGTATGCCCTGGCAGAGACGGCTATCCATCTCCTCAGAAATTGAATTTTTTAAAAATAAAATACGATGATGAACCAAACGAAGAATGTACCGAAAAACCGAGTGAAAAATTATGGTGGCATCTAGACATGTACTGTGTAAAGTAATTCGTTCATTCTTGTCGGTCAGTCATTGCGAACAGACGCATAATAGTCTGTGCGCAATGGATAAACAGGTTGTAGGCAATGCCCGAGGCATCGTCAGCAGCAGCAGCAGCAGGGATGGAAAGGAGAGAAATGGACAACGAACGGGGTGTCAGGTAGTGGCTATCTCAGACTTGCCTTGAACCCCATCCGTTCACCGCCACCTATAACAACTACGGCTACAACAACTGCTATCACCGCCACTCCTCCTGGTCCAGCTTCGTCTTGCTCTCCACCTTCGACCACCCTCCTTTATCCGCCCGCTGACCAACACCCGCCCCCCCCCCATAGTTTCCCGGAAGATCGATTGTTATGCATAGCCTGTATTTGCCCGTGCGAAACCCGGCTGCCCGGCCGAGACTCCGTCGAGCGAGGGGACTCTCTAGCTCGCGAAGCCTCTCTCTACCCGTTCGAACTATCCTGGAAGAGAGCGAGTCCGAGGGTTCGAGGTTGGAGATGACGTGGACGGTGTGCGGAGACGGAGATATCGCGCGTCGGAGGCTATACCGAATTCGCAGAGAGATAGAGAGAGCACTGCGCAGTGGCCAGAAGCGACTGACCAAGGTACACCCCAAAATGTACTACACGAAGAAACCAATTCTACGAGGACGGTGAGAACGGGGCAAACCACACCTAGCCTGGAAACGATGGAACACCACGTTCAGACCCGTCACTGAAAATCGATATTCAGAAATTACGTTTGATTGACCGTATACACTCCCGCTAAGAATATAACTCGATCCAAATCTTACACTCGGTTGGATTTTAGAAGCTGGATACGGATGCTCCGGTATCTTCCAGCGACCGCCGCATGTTTGTTCTTCGTTCGTCCATCAGATCCGGATTCGACAACGATGCACAGCGCATATACTCGGATCACCACACTTACATGGACACACGCGGATCGAACTGTTATGGCCCCACACTGGACGCACAAACAGTGGAGGAAAATGCAAATTGAGATTACCCCCCCTTTAGCAGGCCAGGGGTTCCGCTTCGGGCCCCGGTTAACCTGAATTATTCGAGTCTTAATGATGGCTCAAGCACCGGGCCACTGATCTGAGGGATTAGAACGTGAATATTGGTGAAGGTCTGATGAACAGTCCGGGGGAATTAAGAGCTCGTCTGCGATTTTCACTTCCGAACTTAGTGTGAATTATACTCTCCGATGAGAATCTTTCACGATCATCGACACACGTTTCTTTCGGTCCAAGGACTTTCCAACCTCGTCGAAAAGTCCGCGGTGTGAAAAATTCAACGATTCTCATAATCCGGGGATCTTTCAGAAGCTCAAATTAAACATCGAAACGAGAGATCGTTCGATGTTTCGATGTACTCATAACGCGTTGGGAAATAACGAGCGGCACGAGGAGATACGACACGAGAACAGTGCACCCGAAAGTACGTGAACGCGCGTGCAAGCGGAACGGAAGCGTGGAATGAGAGAGTGAGGAAAAAGAGAGAGGGTGAGAAAAAGACGGAGGAAGGGTTCGCGCAGCTCGGGTACGGGCGAGCCAGAGAAACGCGATGCGCCAGCTAAGGGGGTGGCAAACGCCAACGAGAGCGTGTTTTTCTACCACCAGTTGCTCGCGGCATCCGGCAAACCCCTCGAAAACCCTCCCGCGGGCTTTTCCTCGTCGCCCACCGCCGATACCGAGTCAACCGCTCACGCTTTCGGGAATTCCGGGCAAGCGAACGCGGAAAACCAGACCGTAAAAGTCCCAAACTCTCCTGTCATCTCCACTTCCTCCATTCTCTCTCTCACTCTCTCGTGCATCCTACAACCCCCCATCCTAATCACTTTCTCGCTCTTTCACTCTTTCACCATCGTCACGAAAATCCACCCCCCCCCTCTCTCTCCTTTATCCCGTTCGCCGCTTGCGTTGCCTTCTCACGGTTTCACGGTAAGCTTTAGAGTACATTGGGAAACTAGGTCTGGAGGATGAAACGATGACGAGTGTGCAACCGCTATCGCTACTTTATCGTGACCGAATTGAAATTCGCGTCTGCGGACTTGTCGACCATGGTGTCGCTTTTCCATCGATAAATCGATCGATATCCGGATTTTTTTAACGGTGAAAACTGCTTTTAGAAATGGTAAATCAACTACTTATCATTTCCGAATTGACCAGCCGGTCAATATTATTATTAGGATATTTGAATATATAAAGTCGTTGCTTTATACAATCAAATTTTTTTTTCAGAGGACTCATACATCATGGATTGTTGTCCGACAATCGCGAAGGAGCTTCGCGCCACAGCGATGAGAGGTAGAAGAAGAAAACAAAAAATTGATTGCGATCAACCAGAGCCACCTGGGTTGCTCTTTCCAGCAGCTACTTCCGCATAATTATATCAGCCCGCGGCCATAGCAAACTTCGAGCGCACCCCGTTCACCATAGCGAATCATATGCAAATCATTGCATAATTATCGCCGGGTATGCGTCGTAATAAATGCGATATGTGATGTTAGCTGAATCGTAAGTTGCACCAAACAATTCCAAGAATCAAAAAAAAAAAAAATATATATGCACGAGTGCAAAAAAAAAAAATGAAAATCTTGAACGAGACCTTTTTTTTCTTCAGCTTCTTCATATTTTTTATTCACCCTGATTCACGATCGACTTTCACACCGAATTTCATAATCGCAGATTGGGAAGAGGCCAAACGACGAAACACATTTGTCAACTTGGACAGACCGTGGACACATTCCCCGCATGGTCGTACGAAGAAATGATGGTTAATCGCTTATCCGTTACGCTTCGACGATAATTAATCGGAGATTAGTTGGAAGCTCGCGTCAGACCCGCGGGGTGCGGATGAGAACGAGTGAGCAGTGAAAAGAAGAGCGATTGCAGTTGACGTGAAGCGAACTTGAGTGGCCCACGGGGTTCGGATAAAGGGGTTTGGGGGTTGGGGTTGGTGGTTGTACGACGGTATGGTAACAGCAACGTTAGCTGGGAAGGTTGTTCGTGGCGGCGGATGCGACGAGGGAGGACGAGGGATGGGCCGAGTGTCCAGGTTGGAGGGTCGTTTATTGATCTCTCAAGTCCGAACCTCGCCTCTCGTCATGTACAACGGACCTAACCCCCACACCCCCGTACCCTTCTCCCTCGCAATCGCCCCCCCGCCTCCCCTCCGCGTTCTCCGCCACCTCGGCCAACTCCTTCTCTTCATGACTGGCCACAATCACCCTACTGGTCGCACGCCGAGACACCAGACACGACGAGACCAGACCCTGGACGCGCATCCCTCTTCAACTAACCGTTCTCACCGTCTCTCTCTCTCTCTGTTCACCCTCGCTCCATCCTCATTATTCTCGTCCTTCTCCACCTTCTCCCCCTTTTGCTTGCTTAGGTTTCCCCTTCGTCTCAACCGGGTCGTCTCTCTTCTCTTCTTGTTCTTCCGAACTGTCCTGCGATTGGGTTCTCCGAACACTCGCCCAGACGGCTTGAGAACCTTGGCTTCCAATTTCAAACTCCGCGGTTCCAAAACCTCGGGCTATAAAACGTTGGATAATATTTTTTTCGTGGTTTTATTTGCCTAAAAAACGAATTGTTTCACAGGATGACCACTTTGGCAGCTGTTGGGGTTTGGAAGCTTCGGAAGATTCGCCCACGATGGAAACCCTTCGTCTTCAACCGGTCCAGAGACGTTTTGGCCAATCCGTTATACGGATTGGACCAATACGTCTGGCACAACGTTTCCATCTAGCTCGACGGACTCGCCATAGCCGCCGTCTTATCGTCGTACGGGTTGTCGATAAATTCGAAGGAACGGTCAAGTACATCTCTACCAACGGTCGAATCTCGAACGCTGTTACTTGCCGATCTTCGATGCGCAACCCCCATCGATCGACATTCACGTTACGTCCGTGCGAAAACTCGTCGACTCAACTTTTCAACAATATTCGGACGTGTTGTCTGGCACGGACGGCGCGATCACGCTCGGACTAACAAACGGCTAATGCACGTCAGTTTGTCGGTTCTTGGGTACGTCAAATACGGATCGAAGTTATTCCGTTCGTTCTTCATAAAATCAAAAAAAAAAGAAACATCGAATGTTACGTTTCCACTTTGTGGATTTTTTCATTCTGTTTTTTCTCGTTCACCGTGTCGGATCCGAACGATAGAATGTCTGGGAGCAAAGGGGAAAGAGAAATACGTAACGGCTAAAGAGTAGAACACGTTGCGGGATTTTGCATTTTCCGCCCAAGCTGCTAATATAATAGCTATCGGTTTATACATTTTCATGGCATTACAAAATCGGAACAAATATAGAGTTTGTACACGCGGCAATTACAAATGCATTATGCAATATAAATATTTATGCTTTTCTGTAAAAACTGGTGCCCCCCCCCCCCGCATCCCGTCGTGCCACGGTACGCGGCAGTGTGGACCAAGAGAACGGGGTGAAATGCAAAGCGATCGGGATCGCGAACGAGCGGGAAGAAAGCTCGAGGGGATTTTGTTTCGATGGGCGGGGGGGGGAAGGGGGTGGCGCGGGCGTACCCACCCGGAGTATCGATAACGCGAGAGTGGTCTCTACCCCCCACCCTCCACCCTCCCCGTCGCCGTGTACCGATGGACCTCAGAACGATAACTAATTTTTTCGTGTATAACATTAATATAAATATGTATTGTAACGCTCGAACGATGAAGCCCGGAATTTTTTATCATCGCATCGCATAACGCGATCGAGTTGCCCGTCTGCGTTTACCACTTCATCGATAAACGTGAATGCACGTAGATTTATTTTTATTTGAATAAGAAATGTGCTCGATGAATGCGTAATTTTTACAATTCCGTACATTTTTTTTTTCGCCCATCGGTTGTATTCGCAAATACCAACAAAAAAAAAAAAAAATTGGACTGACGACTAACAATTGTTTCATCGATAAAAAAAAAATTTGGAAAACATTTCTGGACAATGGCTATCGGGAGTTGAAGAATGTAATGAAAAAGGTCTCGATATGCAGTTAATAAAAACTATCATTTCAATCGAATGTCCACTCACTTAAGTTATCATCTCATATTCGTGTCAATTGATTAAATATTTATTTACATTATATTTGGTCCAATTAATAAAATATTTATTTGATCGAAAAAAAAAAAAAAATCTATACATTGCAGAGGTTACTCATTCGTAATAAACTTTCGATTGTGCGGTGTGCGGTGCGTGAATGTGAAGTCGAAGCGAAAAACCGTGTTGCGCGGTTTCGCAGACTCGATATGCCCCCGAGACACCGCGTCGACGACTCGGCGCGAGAGGCCAATAAAACTGAACTTCTAATTAAGAAGCGTGAAGGATGAATCTATTATCCGTGGGCCGCGGCGATGAGGAGGCTTGCGAAAGCAAATAATGCCGTGGCAGAGTAATGTCGCCCCACTGGTACAACACACAACGACCGACATGACCGCGAGCATACGTGTTCATTAGGCTGTATTTGCTGTTTAGCATTTCAAATTTGGGAGAGCACGACGAGCAGCAGCAGCGAGGTCTTTGCGCGACGGGCCATACAATCGTACAACATCGGTGGGTTAAGCGCGAGGAAAGCATACACACGAAAAGAGAGACAGACAGAAAGAGAAAGAAAGAGAGAAGCGATGTGAGGCACTTTTGGCAATCAAATATTTTAATTCAATCGTCGAACCTAATGATTCGACTTTCTCATTCGATATCCTGCTGCCTTCGTCCACCTCCCCCTCAACCCTCACCTCTCAATTCACACGCCAATAACCACGCAACTAAATTGTTCACACGAATAATTGACTAGTTCTTCGTTTTTTTTTTCTCAAATTTTTATTAATTCTCCAATTCTACGAACATTTCCCATCTAAAAAAGCTCCGTGAAATTTTCGCACATGAGATTGCCCGGGAAACGTGAGGGTGGAACAAGTCTTTGGATAGGTCAGTTTGGTTCTGGCTTAAGCGGGTGGGGGGGGGGGGGAGTTTCATCGGAGGTTATCGAAACCTTAGACAATGTAGTCGAGTCGTCGTTTCGTGTAAAGCGAGCACAGCCCGAGTGAATTCGTACGGGGCTTCGGTGAAGCTCGTTGCCTCGGGTATGTCAACCCTGGCTGGGACATTTTCCGCACCAACCCCCCCCCCCCCCCCCCCTCCCCCCGCGGGTTAACCCAACGACAAACGTTGCGCAGGCGATATTCAACAACGAGAAGCTACCTCTCGTGTGTCCTCCATTCAACGTTGGCTGTGCAACGCGCGACACACTCGTTTCCGTGCGTCTTGTTTCACGACGTGGTTCGCCCGGCTGTGCGTCGGAGGGCGCTCGCGACGGGTCCGAGATCCCCCCCCGAGGTGGGGGAACATTCGCGCCAATGAGCGCGAGGGCCGGGGGGGGGGACGACGACATCATCGCGCGAGCCCTACCGTACGAGTTTATATGCTAATGCAGAAACATTAATTAAATGTTACCCGCGTTTGTCTAGCTGCGTGAACGACTACGACGACGACGACGACGACGAGCAGCGAATGGTTCACTTCAACGTTGTGTCGGGGGGGGGACCCTTCGTCGAAAGGGTCGTTTGCCCAACAACGCGGTGGACTCGTCGTAGGATTCGAAATTTCACACGGTTCATCGATGATGTTGAAGATAAATTGTTCAATGGAACATTTTTTATTTTAATTTAGGAAAAAATGGTTCCACAGATTGGAAATTTTATTTCTTCTTCGATTTTTATCGAAAATAATTTTTTTAAAAACAATTCATCTTTCAAGTTTGAACTTCCAAAACTATATCATCACATTCTAAGATAGTGAAGGTATTATTTCTGAATTTTCTCATCAGTCGACCATGGACGCGTTTTTTCAATTTGTTCCGTTCGTTTAATCCTCGTTCATTTATTTTCATTTCTTTACTTCAATTATTTTTTTTTTTTTTCGTATTTTTTTCCGGTTCTGCTATTTAATTTAATTTGGGCACGGGTCCAGTCGGGGGTCTCTCGCATCTCCTGTAGTCCGGGTCGCGAAATATATATAATATCCCTCGGTAGAACGTGAGCGCCGAAGCCTCGAAAGATCACACGAAAAATGTACGTGGCTTTTGCTGCGCGCCGGAGAGATTTCTCTGGTACGTGAATCACGAAGTATATAACCTTCGCGGATAGAACACGTCAGCGAATTAGAACATTTTACTAACTGTGCGCCCCGGAGAGAGGGATAGTCGTATTTAATTTTTAAGTCCGAAACCATACGAGTCATTATATATACGTGTGTGTGTGTGTGTGTGTGTGGGTGTCTACGTTACCGACTGTGCGTGTATTAAATTACATTGCGTTGGTGGGGAACGAAAAGCTCTGACTCTCTTCATCGCGTAGACGCGGGAGACTCGCGATGGATTCGGGGAGAGGGTCGGTTATGAGCGTATTACGTTATATATATACACATATGTACATGTGTCCGCGTGTGAGTAAAGTCGAAGCGGATTATCCGTGGAGTTACAGGTACCTATACGTTGATGTCGCACATGTGCTCACTCAAAGACCTGAGAAAATCGTCGGGCGACAGTTTCACATCAAAATCAGCATGAAAAAAGAAATTAAATAATGAAATTGTAAAAAGCAACAAAAAAAAAATGTATTCTGTTTCTTTTAATTAATACGTCGTAGGTAATTGAAGAATTTTCGTCATGATCGAGCTTGCGGAGAGATGAAACAAAATACCGAAGTACACTCGACCATAACCAATTTATTTATTTATCATTTTAACCCTCTCAATATTCACAAATGTTGAAAAAAAAAAAAAAAAAATTGAACTTATTACAATATTCACGAACAAACCGGAAACCGAAAATACCAGCTAATTACTAATTATCGTGTGTTTGTGTGTGTGTGGGTTTTAATTTTCTCCCGGTAAGAATCACGCTCATTAATGATTTCCTTCGAGCGTCGCTTCCTTCGTCCTTTTTTTTCTTCGCTCTTCATTCGCAATCTTCGATACTCAAACTTGCCAGCCACGAAGATGGATATCTAATTCGACTCGTACCCCAATTACCGATAAACACTTACACAGTTACATACACACGGATATGCGGCAATGTGCATGTGCCACGAGTCTGATGGATTTTCAAGGTTCCGACACATTTGCGGATCGTATATGTATATCTATATATATATATGTATAAATATACCGCGCGCATAAGCAATACAGAGCCGGGGGAATAAGAGAAGCTCGAGCGGAGAGTGAGCTCGAGCACCGAGTGGCTCCGGGCTAATTAGCTTCTTCAATCGGCAGTTATATTGTTTCGCCGAGACCCTAATTTGGATGGCAGCTGCCACTGCTACACCGTGGATCACTAATTAAAACACCTAATTGTGGCCATTAACGCGAAAAATCGCCGAGTCGAGCCTTGTTATACGTGCATTTATATTAATATATATACACATCTTTTTTATAACGTATATGTATAGTGTAAATATAAACCCATACGTCTTAACATTCACCGTCTAACCATGTAATTTCATCCCAAGAAGCTTATCCAGACGAACTTTACGAAAATCATTGCAGAACATTCGAACGATTCATATCTTGATGACATCAAACCCCAAGAAGGAACCTGCCCAACCGTTCCCATAGAAATTTCGGGGGGGGGGGGGTCCGATCGTTGTTGCGTGTGTGTCGGCATAATCGTGATTCAAATGTCCGATTTGCGTTTATACGGGGTTGGTTACAGAAATCACTAACCCAACGACACACACACACACACAAGTGTGTGTGTGAAAGTTACACAGGTACGGAAGTTGTATATACGAGAAGCAGCCCCCCCCCGGTTAACGTTAGAGCATCAACTTGCAGCTCCGTTGTTCAACGTCGGTGTTGTCGTCACGACGACGACGCCAAGTTGTCGTCCACACAATGACCCTATAATGACTAATGATCATATCATTTAATTAACATTGCACCTAACTAGCCCTGTGAAAGCCCCCGTTGTTGTTGTTGTTGTTGTTGTTGTTGATGCCGGCGATGGGTTATATAGCGCTCGCGTCTCTACGTTGCTACATTAGCTTTTGCGATCGTTGACTACGAGAGCCTCCTCGTCGTCGTTGTCGTCGGACCAATGGCGCCAACGATCAACCATCTCTCTCTCTCTCTTGCTCACGACTACACACCACGCTTATTATGTATTATCCACGGTGATAGAAGCCCTCGTGCACCGACCGCAACGATTGTCCATCCGACCTGTCCTTGCGGGTGGGTTTATAACGCGTTCAACGTGTTCCGGCCCGGTGAGAGCAACGCGTGGCCCGAGAGAACCTTGTGTCGTCGTCCGACACGCTCTCCTCTCTCTCTCTCTCTCTCTCACTCACGCAGCTTCCACTTTGCGTCAGTGTGTGTGTGTGCGTGTGTGACCTGTACCCTCGCACTCCTCGTGTTGAATTCCATCGTTCGCGCAACTCGCGTGACACAAACACTTTGACGACACGTACCCGACTTCGTCGGACGAGAAATAATTACGATCATCTACTTTCCTCTCTCTCTTTCTCTCTCTCTCTCTGCCTCACCTCCTTCGACTGGCCGTCGACGTCGTTTTATCCAGAGTTTTTGTTTGGTTCGTCCAAATGTGTTGAGAGATGTCGAGTGTGGCATCGGACACGACTCCGGAGGGTAAAAAAATAATACGGATTGGCAGGCGAAAACTTATCGGATGATAAATCGTTGATGGAGGTTAATTGATTTCGATTGTGAAATTGAAAAAAAAAATAATTATGTTCGTCGTCGTCGTCGCACGTTTTGTCGATGAACTTTCGACATCGACATTTTTCTTCTTCTACCCTTCCGTTAAATACAATGAATATTCGATTATTCGAGGGTAAAAATAGAATCATCATCCCTGTGAAATTTATTCGTTTTTCATCCCCATTGTCGTACAAATTTTTCCAAACGACCGCGATTTATTTATTTTTTTCGTTCTTCTTTCATTCGTGAACAAAACGTTTTTCCGAGCGAAAAATTATATTGTAATTGATGAAAAAAAAAAAATTGATCAACGCTTTCGAATAGTTAATCACGGTATTTCAATGCCGGGAGAGGACACACAACTTTTCGTAGTCCATTGTCGTTTATCAACAGAATTGCGATAATTGAAAAATCATAATAATAATAATAATAATTTGAAAAAAAACTCTATTACTCCTTTTGACCGGATTATTATGAATAATTATCAATTCACGGAAGCCAATTGCAAAAGAGATCCGTGCAAAACGCGATGAAAAACTCAAAATCCGTTACGTGATATATATCATAAATGGATATATCATATATAGACACTTTTGTACGAGTGGCGAACGAACGAGAGAATATCTGCACACGCGCAAAATACACAACGCCAAACGCACCGAGGTCTATCTAATATCCAATATAACAGGTGCTCGGTTTACAGTCAGATATGTCATCGGCATCGATTTTACCCTATTTACTTATGATAATCCCGCAATTACAGGATTTATCGACTACAGTTGCGAAGCTTCTGATTTATTTCAACATTAATCACATAAATGATGCGCCGGGGTGGTTCTCTCGCAACCCCGCCACCCTCGCCACGCCGTCACGCTCCTCCTTCCGTATCGCAACCACCCCCCCCCCCCCTCCCGTCCCTCCCCCGGTCGTACCGTCCCGTTCGCGTACACCGACCGGGAAAACAAGCGTTTCGATCAAGATCGATCGTTCACGCGGATCGTTCGCGACACCGCGTCGATGGTTTCCACTTCAAAGTGGCTGTTCAACATCTCTACCCTACCTACTCGATATTCAACATATCCATTCTCGAACCTTGTTAATGAGCAATAACGTTTGAACGTACAAAAATTTTTTTTTTTTTCAAATTTCCGCATCTTTTTCCATTCGACAAGTTTTCTCATCGTTCTTACATAAATCATTTCGTCATCGTTCATGCAATGCAAAAACATCGACGCTGCCCTATGCATACACAACCCTCTTAGTGAGTTCAACAAAGTCACATCGGTTCCCCAAAAAAAAAAATGTATTTTCCAACAATCACACGATTCCACATTACCTCCTCCCATCCACGTAATTACTCATTGGCAACTCCAACAGCACCGCGAAACGGTCCGACAACTCACCTGAAACACGAAAAACCAAACGGAAATTCAATGGAACGCTAATTGTAACGGCAGGGCGGAGGGGGGGGGGGATCAGTGATGATACTGCCACAACGTGAAATAAGATCAATGAAACTGTGCCATTAGTGTGGCCAGATGAAAATTAATCTTCAGTCCGTCGACTTTGCGCGAATATAGTTCGAGGGGGGTGGGGGGGGGGGGGGTGGGGCAAAATTCACATGTGCATTAACGGGTAATGTCGAAACACGCGCGTAAACGCACGAGACGGCATCGGTTTCGGTTGCCAGTTAGTCCGTTCCCCATTCTGTTACGCGTTCGGAGAGTCGATGAGATGAAGCTTCCCATATATACACACACTTATATATAATACACAATGTGCGTATGTGTGATATTGACGATGCTGCGGCGGACGTGAAACGCGCGTTCGCGATTCTGACACAAATATAGTCGCACACATGCGAGTGCGAGTGAGACGGAAAAGGCCGGAAATCGTCCGGTAGAACTCTCCACGGTTTGGATGATGTAACATCATCAATCAGCTGGCAAACATCGACTCAACACTGGCTCCCTCTGCCGGGGGGTTTGGGTTACCCGTGAGGGGGGGCCCCCCCCACTGCCAATGCACTTTCCAGCCCGAGCTTCGAACACACCGACGTAACCAACCACTGCTCCACCTACGTTCTGACCTCCGACCCCCCCCCCCCCCTGCCTCTTCGACTAGACGTCAATTTAATACCACCAATGCCGAACATCACGTTCGCCCGTAATTAATTACGCGGAATTGTTAACGACGGAGATTTCCGCTGTACCCCAAAATTTCGCCGCTAAACCCGACCCGCGGTATCAATAATTGCCGGGATTTCGTTTCCGAGACTTCGGGGGGAAAAACGTTTCGCGGATTGAAAACCCCCGCGATGATTATATCCGTTTTTACACGTCTTCGGGTCATTCGACGAGAATGCGATTTTTCGAGTGATTCAAATATTTCGATGAAAAAAAAAAACATTTTGAAGCCTTTTATTCATATATTTATTCATCGATGCTGAGCTTGATGCGTGTGTGCGTCGCGGCGGGTTTGGTAAAACACGTTTCCTCGGCCGTGAGTCCGTGCGGCCCCCAACGATCTATCGACAAAACGTCGTTCGATCGTCGATGCTGAATGAACGAGACGAGCGAAGCTGCGATCGACGACCAAAAAAAAACACAAAAAAAAAAAAAAATGGTATCGGACTATTCGCGTAATTCGGTTCTTTCAGCTTAAAATTACAGTCGCTGTCTGAATAGCCGGGGCGGGTCCGTTTTTTTTTTTTTTTCGACCGAGAGTGCAACGCAGGACGATGGTCCGAAGAGGGGTGGGGGGAGGGGGTGAGGATTGCATCGCGACGACCTGACGGGGAGCGCAATGGCGAGCACGATTGTGACGAGGGAGATGGAACGCATTTGGAAGAGGATGAGGGACGCCCAGGATAACGCAAGAGAGAGAGAGAGAGAGAGAGAGAGAGAGAGAGAGAGAAAGAGAGAGCCAAGGGCTTCCGGGGCCAGAGGAGATGCGCGTTTTTTCCCCCTGGGAGGGTGGGCGAGGGGGGGGGGACGAGAGGCAGGAAAAAATCCATACAATCCGATCAGGACAATGTATACGTATGAAAAAAAAGAAGAAAAAAGAAAAAAAAAACACACACACACACGGACGATTGCCCTGTGTTTCGCGTGTGTTAGGACATTGATACGGAAGCGAGATCCGCGGGTCCAGCGATAAATGCAACGAAAAAAAAAAGATATATCTCCTCCCCCGCCTCTTCATTTTCGAACAAGCGCATGGCTCTTCGGTCGTTCGGTTCGAATCTCTCGGTGCAACAATGAACGCAGACGCGGGGGTGAATTCGGTTGACAGCGGTGGCACCGTCACCGAACAATCGAAATATTCGTCAAACGTAATTTTTTTCGTTTCGATAGCAACGATGAAAATTAAAAAACAAAAAAGGTATTTCTCATCGAAGCAAAATCTTGTCGTTTTGAGATTATCTAATCAATGATAGCAAAAAAAAATATTACGATGATCCTAACCCAGTTCCCGACGAGCAACCCTCAAAAAACTCATCGACTCATCAACCCTCGCCTTGCTTCATCTCCGCCCCTCTTCCCAAACTCGTGACTCGGACAAACTTACGCAAGAAAAAAAAAAAAAAACAAACATTGCGACGAAGCAACGAGTGTCCCCAAAAATTCGATTCCTCGATACGTCGACTATGGCGGGGAAAGCCCTGCGAAAAAAAAAAACAGAAAATTAAAAAAAAAAAAAAAAAGTTTACGCGTTGCCGAATGTGACGGCATATACCCTTCATTGCCGACAATGCGCCGTACGAACCGGGCGGGCCGATACACTGGCATTCGGGGAAGAGCGGAAGAGGGGTGGACGGGGAGGTTAGAGCGAGAGAAGAGAAGGGGCGGATGCGGGGGGGGGGGAGGAAAAACGTCGCAACGAATCTAATGGGTTAACGACGTATTCGAGAACTCGATATGAATACGGATGATCGGTGGATAGTTATGGCCATATAGATGGATCGATTGCGCGGGTGGACAACCGTAGGGGGGAGGCGGGGGGTTGGAAAATCGTGTATGGGAACGTATAACACACGAAGAAGAGACGAACGAGAGATATCGCGGCGAGAGGGGGACGAGGAGGAGTAGGAGGCCAGGCATCACCACTGCGCTACTACTATATCGCCCGTTATACGTTGGTATAGTACCCTTCGCCTACTCTCAACCTACTCCAACAACCTACCAATCAACCGGCTCGAAACCTCATCAGTTTTTATTTTTTTTTTTTTATTTTTACTTTTTTTTTTGCCGTATTTTTTCCCCCGTCGGTGGCCCACGCCATGGCTCGGGCGCACCCCATGCATCGGGAGCCTGCGGCGCTTGCTAACCCCTCACCCCCCCCCCGCCGCCCCCTCCCCGAAACGGCCAAGCGCCGACGAGTCAGCGGCCGCATCGCCGGCTCCATTTTTCGTTTTTTTCCCCCATTCGTGACTCGAACTCGCGATGCAATTATAATCCAGCTTTATGAAAAAAACAAAAAAAAAAAAAAAACAACTAAATGATAAATAAAAATAAAATGCATTGCAAATGTGATTGAGCACCGATACGGCGGGGCAAGATTACCGATGTGGAGGGGGGAGGGGGGTGCGAGGAGGGAGAGGGGGAAGAGATTTCTCTCTCGCTTATGTCGGACAAAAATGAGCGAGCGAGTGAGAGGGCGAGAGGGGGGACGGGGTGGAGGTTGGAAACGACGAGAACAGCGAGAAAACGAGGGTGGCTCGGTGAGGGTGCACACACAGTCGGGTTGTGATCCTCGACGAGGGTGAGAAAAAAGCAACGTTTCGCCGCATCGAAGGGGGGGACGAACGGGTTAGGGGTGAGGAATGATCGGTCCGAGCAAACGTTCTCATACAAAAATTACATTCGCCAAAATTATCATCGTTCATCCCTTTTTTTTTTTTTTTTTTCGCAAGCTCCTTCGGTCCTCGAGCGTGCATTATATTCCCGTCACACATCTTTTCACCCCCAGAACGGTATCGTCCCTTTGCCGTAACATTCATCGACTTCCCGGACTTCGCAAATTGCTACAAGGTATTAAAAAAAAAAAAAGAAGAAGAAGCGATTCTCAGAAACCGACCTTGGTGGTATCGATTAAAAAAAAATTGACGTTCCGAGTCCCGGGGTAAGCAACCCTTTGGAATAATTGTACCGAGAGGTCCGAACTGCGGTTTACGAACGTTTCTCGACTCCGCTCACAGAACCGACAAACCGTGTGCGTTCCACGAACTCCGATTGTCGTTTCAAGTCTTTTGCGCTTCGATTGCTCGTCAACTCTTTTCTTTTTTTTTTTTTTTTTTTTTTTTTTTTTCGTTCACCCCATCGAGCGTTACACACGCGTCTGTTGCGCGTACATCTGAGGGATAATAAGACCGGTATAAAAGTTGGCGGGTGATTCACCTCGTGGCCGTATACAATCGTCTTTGCGGGATAATTTTTTTTTCGTTTTCGCAATTAAGTTGTGAATAATAATCTACGATTCGTTCGCGGGCTATCTCCGTCCCGGAGCGTATACGCGTATATAATCGCATCGATTTAACGTGTACAACGTTTATTATTGTACAACGGGACGGGTCGTCGGTGTTCAGGTTCACCGAGAGAGAGAGAGAGAGAGCTCTCGAACGATAAAAAAAAAAGTTCGACAATTACTCGCGGCCGGGAAAGAGCTATCCGTGTTTAACGTCTCTCCGAACTTTATTCCACGGTAAATACATAACGCGATCACGATGACTCTAATTGAGTCTTGGCTATGAGAAAAGAAGAAAAAAAAAACAAAAAAAAAAAACAATCTACATCGAAAGGGTTATTCTTGTCTCTCCGTTCGGCTCCCAAGCTCGAGTGTTGTTGTGATGCATGCAACTCGCGGCTATCCGACGCGCGGAATTAAGTATTTAAAGCACGGCCGGCGGACTATCGTCGACCTGTGTTCATCGTCGTATATATATACGTTTCATGAATTATTGTCAATCAACGTACGAGTTTTTAATTGAATTTTTTATCTTTTATTTTTTTTTCAAACGAAAAATTTCATTGTTCGAATTATTATGTTTACGTGTTTATAAAGAACTTTATATATTTTTTTTTTTTTTGGAAACACACTTGATATTGCACCAAGTATTTCATTTACGACGTCGGCGATGTTTCTTTCGTTATCTTTTTTTTCTTTTTCCCCACTAATTAGTAACGAGATCCAACCGAAGGTTTTTTTTTCGCAATGCTCAAAAATGAGAAAGGAAACTCAACTGCATCAGCGCGAAGCTGAAAAATGATTTTTCTTTTTTTTTTTTCACTTGGATGTGTTTTTTACCAGAATTTTTCACGTTCTCCGTGTAAACCGTACTACGTATATTTATAATACATGTGCGTGTATATATGCAGTCGCAAAGGCAGACATTTTTTTTATTTCGACGGTAGCTCGTGTGTTCGGAGCGAAGAAACTTTTCCCACCACCGAAAAAGTGTATTGAGAATGAAAAAAAAAAAAAAAAAAAGCAAAAGAAAGAAAAGAAAGAAAGATTATAATGAACTGTAATTACTGAAATGGGTGGTCGATTCGTCGTTCGTAATTGGGTCTATAAGAGCAAATTCGGGTCGATTAAACCGATGCACGCGACGAATTTCAATTCCTCGAAAAGTGAAATATCGCCCCCCCGCCCCCCGCCCCCCACCCTCAACGTTGATCGTCTACAATGGCCAAAGTTTTTGTTTCCGTTTATTTCTTCGATGTTTTTTTTCTTTTTTGTTTATTTAAATAAATAATTGTCGACGCCGGACAGGGGGTCGGCTTGCGGTACGGTTTTACAGGGTATTGAAATAAAATGGCAGCCCCCGTGATTTCCCCGTTTGGGCCAGGGGAAAAAACAATTACCTCGGGCTGTAAAATCCCGAAGCCCCGAGGCTGTTCGCTCGGCTAATCACCGATCGGCCGATTAAAATAAATTATGTTCACCCCTCCTCTCTCTCGGAGGTGCGGCAGAGAGAGAGAGAGAAAGTACGCGCCCGCAATTGGCGACCGATAGCCGCATTGGAAATTGATTATCATTATTATTATTGATATTATTATTTTTTTTTCACATTTCTTCGTACTCGCTCTCCCTCTCTCTCTCTCGCATTCTCGTTTACGTTCGAGTTTAATAAGTAAGAAGTGTTACGTGACTATTGGGCGAGGGGGATGGAATATCGATCGAATGCGTGCGAGTTTCGAAACAATTTTAACAAACTAACAGTCAAAGTTATAATAATAATTAACACTAATATTTATTAACAATGCATCTAATTCAATATAATTATTCATAATAAATCGTAAAAAATTTTAACAATTAATTGAATCAATTTTACTCAATCGATGATTTTAACTGATTAATTATATCGATGATGACGATTTAACAATAAAAATTCAAAATAATAATAATAATAATAATTGAAACAAATGCATGTTACGCATCTTCATCATTCCGTTCTTCGTGAAACAATGATAATGCTCGATATCAAATAAAACTATCAAAAAACGTGTGAGCAATCGATCGATGTTATAAAATTATTAAAATTGTCATTATACGCAGGTAAATGACTCGGTCGAGTGACGAGTCAACGATAACCACCGACTGATAAACCGTATCAGCGTATTGAACGTATCACGTTTTTCTACCCATGGGAACCCCCGTCTCAATTAGCACCAGCGGCAATGTAATTTTTTTTTCGTTCGCTTCATCTGCTCACGAATTGCGCGAGTATATGTTTGATAAAACGTCCCGAGTTTCATTCGTCGCGTCCTTGTCCATTGACACGGGCCGCGCGCACACAAACAGCTATATCACAACGGTAATGCAAGACGGTGTGTGCACATGTGTAGAGTACGCTGTTGCTGCTGCCTTGTCCACGGACGACTCGCGAGAAGGTTTGCGTTTGTCTTATAAGCCTCGAGGCTTTTCACGAGGTCATGTTTTCAAATCATAAACGTTTTGAAATTGTTCGAACGTCCTGTTCTTTGTACGTTAAACAACAAAACATCCACACACGACAAGTCGAGACGCTTACGCCCGGCTCGTTACAAAAAAATTAATCAAGACGATCATAAACATAATACGCGATATTAAATAAAAATGAATAAATAAATAATAATGCATTTTTTAAAAATATAAAAATTCTAAATATTCTTTTGCGTTAAAGTAACCTTTTTTTTTTTCTTCATCTTATAAAATACTCCGTGTGTGATGAGGGAGTTGAAAAAATTAAATTAATAAAAAATAAGAAAATAAAAAATAATTAAATTAATATAAAAAAATTTAAAAAAAAAAGAAACCCACGTTGGTTTTACAGAACGACGAAGACCTCACTTTCGTAAGCTCCCCCCCCCCTCCCCCCCGCTTCATTTTTTCGTCTCCCAGTTACACCGTGAAGAAATATAACGAAAAGAGATATAATTTCACACTGAAATCTCGAATCACCGGGTTGAGGGAGAGGGCAGGAGGGGTTGGTCTAAGCGCAGAGCGAAAAGCACAGAGCGGTGTGCTTGCGCGCGTATATACTCTCAAAGGAGCCACGAGAAAGAATTCCGTATTCCGTTCTCGCGAGAGTCTCTCGCCCGCGCGCGCGCGCGCTCTGCGGGGTGGTAATTGTAATAATTGTTATTATTCGGTGTATAATTAACGCCCAGCTCCGTACAGCACCGAGATCCTCGGGATGTTTGGTTCGCGGGTAAGAGCGAGATGGAGATAAAAGGTAGCGAGCAAGAAAGGTTACTCGGGACGAAAAGTTTAAGCATGGAAGCCCGTGGGCCATTTGCATAATTAATTAAAGAAGGAGTCGGCCAGAGTTTTCAACAGATTTTCATTCTTCGCCACGACCTCGCGAAATCTTCTTCGAGAATGAGAGAGAAAGAGAGAGAGATATACTCCCGCCGACGACGATGCCCGGCTCTGCGTCGTCGTAACCTACCCCGGGAATAACTCACCAGCCCTGGGACCGAATGGCACTTGTACTTATAATAAGTACATTGAGTGAGAAATTTGAGACCCTGAATTTTAACCGAGTCCGATCGTCTCTCGATTGTTTTCTTTTCTTTCTCATTATTTATTTTATTTTTTTTTTTCACGACCACGAGATGGGAAAAGAAACAAAGTGATTGTGAGTGTGTGGTATGATGATCTTAGTACGAATTTTCCAGATAAATAGGATTCGAATGAATTATAACTCAAACTCGATTCGAACATCTCATTTGATTTGAATGCAAAACATTTAAATTCCAGAGGCACGTGTTGATGATAAGATAGGTCGAAGAAACTTTGCCCACATTTTTATTTATTCAATAGGAACCTATCTGGGGGGCGGCTCGGTCAAAATTCATCCAAACTTTGTATACAAGCACCACTTTAGTGTGAAACTATGCAGTGTGTATATTTTTTTTTTTCCATTGATTTGTTTAGGCGTTGACGCGAGTGGAGCGACGAAGGTACAGGGCGGTGGAATATACGAAAAGAGGGATGTAGAGAGTTGAGAGGGTGCGGGGAGGGGGGGGTGTACCAGGAACGAGACGAGGTGGTTGTAAGGGCGGGAGGGTGACGAGGAGACGAGGGCCCAAATGTAATTAATTATCCCCAGTAATGACTCTGACTGATGAGCGGCTGGACAAGTCCGGCCAGGTCGAAACAGAGAGCGGTACAGCCCGGTGATGGCTTTGAGCGTGCCTTTGACTCTCAGCCGAACGAACAACTCGATGCCCTTCGCCCCCTCGCGCATTAACCCTCGAAAATCTCGCATCCACAAATTTCAATAATATTCGACACTCCTTCCTTCCGTTCATTATCAAATAAATCGTTTCCAGTTGGTCGAAATAATTAATTTATTCATTTTATTTTCTTCCTTTGCTTAGATTCGTGATTCGAAGGAAAAAAAAAAGATGGCTGGTCGAATAATCGGAGCTCTTGTTTGGAAACAAGCTTCGCGCTCGGTTTCAATCCGGTCCTGTCTCGCGCGGAGAATAGCGAGACAACGAGGGAGCCACGAAGAGAGAGAGTGAGAGAGAGGGGGCTGCGCATGACAAGGTAGATTTATTATTATTTTTTTCTTTTCTTTTTTTTTTTCACACCCGACGATTCTCCGGGAGCTGTACGAGGTGTTTTAATATTTTAATAGGACGATAGAACGAAACCGGTTTCGTGACTCGACGTTTTTATAATGATATTCTACGGGATACATGTGAAAATTTAGTTCGATTAAGCGTTACGTCGAGAATTACATCGCTCACCGACTATTCACCTTAAATAAAAAATTGAAAAACTCAAAATTTCTCAAATTGTCAAATGATCTATCGTTTTTATTCAATTCTCAAAATTGTTATTCGCGACCTCCAGACTCGGCTTGTAAAAATAATAATTAAACGAGAAATAAAGAATAATTAGAAAACCATGAGAAAGGAAACTTTGTGTCAAAATATATTAATGTGCAAATTTTTGTAAAAACAATAAAAAAAAAACGTTATTTGATTTCGTTCGTTGTGTTATTTGTGTGTTGTAGAAAAATGTGTGAGATGTTCGTATTGCGTCTTTCGGAACGATTGGAGTGGAAGAAGACTGTCAGTAGTTCGTGCACCTCGTAACCCTTGCCTCGTTTCAATCAATCCCTCGCCCCCCACCGACCCCCCACCTTAATTCCCATTCACCGCGAGCATCGCCACGACCCCGGAATTATACGAAAGCTTTCGTGCGGGCTCCGATGCTCCGACTCAAGTCGAACTCTAATTTGCGAGCCCCCCGCCCCCGCCCCCCGCCCCCCTCGAGGCCGTTGATACACACGCTGGCCCGACCGATTGCACGCACACACAAAACGTCTTTCCTTATCACGAAAACCCCTTCGTGGTGGTATATCCGCGAATTCGCGAATTATACCATTACCAAACGCGATTACAAACCCCCCCCCCTCCCACCATTGCTGGCTGACGCGAAATCTCCCACAGCCCCGAATAATTTATGCATCGAAGAGACCGCGCGCGTGCATAAAATCGTTCGATCTTCGTCTCTCTCATTTCGTTATCATTGTGTTGTACATCCATTGTCAAGGATAAATTATCGAATAACTCATTTAAGAAATTTTTAAAAAATTACAATTGAAAAAATTCCAAAAAATTCCATAGGACGAAAATTCATTCGCGAGTCAATGACGAAAATCGTGAGACGTCGAGATGGAAAGCTTCAACGCGTTATTAACCACGACCAGAGTCGAAGCGCAGAGCCCGACCCGTCGCGTTGCCCACGAATAAAAAATAATAAATAAATAAATAAAAAAACTAAAAAACTTGAAAAAAAAAAACGAATAGCCGTTGGCGCGGTTTCGGGGAGCAGCGTACCTTTCATAATCCGACAAAATGCGAAACGCGCTTCTGGGATCGCCATTTTAATCGAAATAGGGTTGTTTTTTTTTTCTTCTTCTTTTTTTTTTCATTCACTCGTCGCGCGGAGCAAGAGGCGACGATGGCGCAGGGGTACCCCCTGGTCACACGGTGGGGGTATGTACTACCCCCCCCAATTCCCTCTCCCCAAAAAAATCGAAAAAAAAAAAAAAAATTAAATTAAAAAAAAAAAAAAAAACAAAGTTCGTATTTAGTAGGAGAATGGAATGAATTCGCTTGCTCTGCCAGCAGCAGGAGGGCGACCGCCGGCCATCGGCTCGCCTACGCCATCGCCCACCACCGTGAGCCTCGGCTGGGGAACGATGAAAGACCGATAAGCATAGGTGATTTATACGAGGCACGACCGACAGCAGCACCGAGAGAGTGAGTGAGAGAGAGAGAGAGAGAGAGAGAGAGAGAGAGAGAGAGCCGAACCGTTAGGTTCGTCCGGTCGTTCGTTCGTTTCGTTCGAACGCTTCGATCTCCCGGCCGCTTCGTTCGATCTCTCCCCCCCTTTCCCATCTCCCTCGCGCTTTTTCCACCGGAATTTCTCCTCCACTCTCTCTCTCTCTCTCTTTATATATACATCATCCCCTTCTGTCTCGCGCTTTCGTTTCCACGGGGTCCAACGAATTTCCGTGCCTGCGTTTACGTAGATACACAACCGGCGTTCCCCCCCCCCTCCTCCCCCGCCGATTCGAACACTCTTCCGAATAACATTCGTATCCGCGTCGTTTCGTCGCTCGCGAAGAAAAATACACAGCCCGATTGTGATGCACCCGATCGGGTCCATGCGATATCGCAAATTTCGACAACGAGTAAAAATTTTCATGAAAATCCCAACGTCGATGAATTATTGTCGATAATATTATCGATAATAGCGATCGAGTTAAAAATAATTCGGGCAATTATGCCCAAATATCATTTTCATCTCTTTCCAGGATTTCGACTTACGGTCCAAGGTCACGGGGTCAAGTCGTGGATGCGAGTTATATCCGTTACGACACCACCGAACACCGACTATTATTCACGCTTCCGGTTCTTTTCGCAATCACAATAGAAGACGCTGCGAAGAATCAGAAAAATAAAAATAACCGACAACGAAAAATATATTTAAAAAAAAAAAAAAACAAACAAAAATAAACACAACAATACACACGTAGAAAGGGCTGGTAAACAAAATACGAGGACGCTCGTTGCTGAGAGAATGGACCATAGGAAGGGGTGTGGAAGCCAAGCGGATCGCGGCGAGGTGGGGGAAAAAAAACCGAATTGACAAAATGTCGAAGGCGCGAAAAACGCGTGATAATAGCTCCGAGGAAAAACAAAACGAAACAAAACAACAACTAAAAAGAAAAAAGAAAATCTGGAGCAGCGGATTCTGGCGGCGAACGACAGTTTGATCAGTCGTGGAGGTCTGGGTGAAGTTTTTTGTTCCTCCCGGGGGGGGGGGGGGAACACTGATTTTTTTTTTGTTCACAAACCGAATGCCCCCTTCCGTGCGTTACTTGGCGCGCGTTGTGCGCTCATGTACGATTCGCCGCGGCTGCTGCTGCTGCTGCTGCTAGTCAGCTCATTCCTGTGCCATACACTCCTGTTTGAAAAATAAAACGCCAGTGGAATGAAATAAAAAATAAATGAAAATGAAAACGAAAAAACACACACAGGCGAAAAAAAAAATTCCTGGGTGACCGGGTGGACGGCAGTTCGGGGACAAAAGAACTCTGCTATTTCTCTCCGTCTCCCTCTACCCCCCCCCCCTCCTCGCTCCTCCATCCACGGTCTCTCCCTCACTCAATTCTCCGGCTGGACCAGCGGAACAGTGTGAGGGTCGTGGCATGCCGGCAACGCGAGTCGAAAGCACGCGGCGGGGGCTATACAGTCCCGTAATGCTCACCCAGCACCAGAGGTTACGTACCGCAGGACGTATGCGTGTACCGCGAGATATTCCAACCCCACCCCCTCACCCCCACCCCACCCCCATACTCGACCGGCCAAATCACAGTTATCACACGAGCACGTGATCCACGGACGCACAAGCGAAACAATGAAATTATTACGTTATCATATAATTCCAACGTTTATACGATTCGTCATGAAATTAAGTATATTCGACACTGATGCTCATTGCAGTTGAGTCGACCGGGATATTTACATTGTTTCTCAAAGTCGTTCGTACGAATCGCTTCCTTAGACTCGCAAACACTCGTAAACACAATCGGAGCGCCACGCGTGACCTTGACGGAATTCACACCTGTCATCATTGCCTCTCACTGAAAAAAAAAAAAAAAAAAAAAAAAAAAAAAAAAAAAAAAAAAAATGTAGCGAGTCCTAATGTTTGTTTTTTTTTTAGCATCATCTCGTTCGATCTTCCGTGTTATTGACTCAACGTTCGCGTGAATGTTGTACAACCACGTGGAAGAACGTCCCGGTAGTAAAATGGCGAAGAGCGTGTTTTCCGGAACGCCGAAAAATCCGCAAAGAGTTTACCGTATTCCCGTTCTTGCGTTTTCTCGTTTATTCGCCGTTTACGCATTCCACGTGAACGAAAGAAAAAAAATCAAACAAAACAACAAAACAAAACCCAAAAAAAAAAAAAACAAACGACGACGAATGAGAAAGCTTTCGACAAAGTGAGACGAAAGTGCGAGAGAGGATAAAGTCGTGTTCGAACAGAGCGAGAAGAACTTTTTGGGGTGGAGTGAAAAAAGCACCGAAAGCCTTTTTGTTTGTGCGTATTGGAAGTGGTATAAATTGGTAAGGGTTGCGCCACCCCCCGCAGGCTTGTTCAGGGGTGCGGAGTGAGAAGAGCCGAAGAATCGACTGTTTCAACGAGTGGGACAGCGATGGCCGGATAGTCCGAAAAAGGGGTTAGGGTGCGTTGATTAGCAGAGAGTGAGAAAGAGTTATATCGACGAACGAGCGAGATGGTAAAGGAAAGATGAAAAAAACAGCTGCGAGAGAGAGGTAGGTATAGACCGAGGGGTAGGCAACCCCGTGAGGGGTTGATGGTCGAAGCCCAGAGACAGAGACACGTGTAGATATGGAAAATGTTGGTTAGCGAACTGATGGACGTTGCGAGAAGCCAGGACACGAATTTATATACGCACCCACGTTGGGTCTTCAACGATGGACGAGCAGCCCCTAGAGTAGTGAGGGGGGCGGGGGGGGGATCGAATTAGCGCTATAATGAGCCCTCGTCCGCGTATCGCGTTACCCTCTTATATATATCGTCGTGTGAGTGTGACGACACAAACTCGAACGCATTTTGCTCATTACACTCACACTGTTCCATTTGCTCGTGTTACATACGTGTTTGGTATTACGTCGGGGGTGGGTACTTTGCCGTTACGCGTAGGCGGCGAAGGGGAGAGTTGAGGGATCGATTGTAATGCAGGCCCACCAACGAACGAGGGTGTCTCGACGGAAAAAATCAATACAACCGAGGTCAATGAGTTCGGTGTGCACAGACAATTATCGTCGACGAATGCGACCGGCGAAACCCAACCCCCAACCCCCCTGCACAGTCGATGACCAAGCAACGGGGCTAAACGGGCTGACGATGAGTCACACGATATTCACGTGTCGAAACAAACCGAGAATCATTTCTTCGATTATTTCGAACAATCGGTCGTCATTCATTTTTTTAATTTTGTTTTTTTTACTTCATTGATAAAACGCTTGTTCAAGGAGTGATTCATTTTTCATGAAAAAAAAAAGTTCATAAAAGTATCTCGATGTATGTTGCGAGTCCAACGCTGATAATTGTCATTGAGATGACGATAATGCAGTTGAAGTTGAAACCCGACTTTGTTTCTCTCTCTCTATCTCGCTCTCTCTCGTCGCGTCCTATTTCGAGCAACCCCCTTCGTTCTTCGGTTCTTTCGGAGCCTTCTTTTTCTTTTCTTTCTTCGCCTCGCGTTTATGGCTTATTTTCACCCGCCCGGCTGCCCCGACTCGCGGAGTCATTCGGTTAAACGGACTCCCGGCGGTGGACGGAACGATAAATGACGATGATGTACCGGCAACAAGTCGGTTGGGATAATATTTTCAGATTGCCGAACGACGGCATATCCGGACCCACCGCGCATCAGCCTCCCCCTCCCCCCCCCCACCACCACCACCTCGCCCCTTCTCCTCCCTCTTCGCTGGACGCTAAAAGCTTTTCGATGCAGCGCGACAGAGCGAACGAAAGAGAGAGAGAGAGAGAGAGAGAGAGAGAGATAGTAAACTTGAGATTTTTTTTCGGGTTGTGTGACGGTTTGCAAACCACGTCGAGGACTAACTCGCGGATGAGTCGAGTACACGCGCGCATTAGTCTCGTGTTTCCGGCGGAAGGTGCCACTAAGGTAATTTTTTTTTTTTTTTTCAACTTCTTCTTCGTCTCCATTTTCAAATTTTTTTACCACATCATCATTCGTCGTATTAAAATAAATTAAAACGCGTTGGTTTGCTCAAACCAATTGACTTGGAATACTAAAATTTTAATATTTTTAGAAAAATTAGAAAAATTAATTATAGTCTACAAACTGCACCCAAAATGTTTTTTTATGTACAAAGAGCATTCTGGAGAAATCTGAAGAAAATTCTGAAATACTTATCGGGGCTTCTAATTAATGTCACCACGGAATTTGCTTTTAACAATCCATAAAAAATCGTCATTATGCTATAGCCGCTTGTATCTTCGAGATAAATTTCACGTGAAATTCGTTCGTTTGTTCCAAAAAAAAAGGTTCAGAGCAAGTACAGAAGTTAGGCATCAAATGTCGAAGACATTGAGAGAAAAATGATCGTGCATCGATGTTGAATGCACGAATGAAAAAAAAAAAAAATGTCCCGGTGCTGCATCTCGTTCCGGTCGGACGAAAAAAAAAACGAAAGAAAAAAAAAACAACAAGAACAACAACCGAAGTAATAAAAAAATGAAAAAAAAAAAAAAATGAAAAAAAAAACGCAACGGGCGTTAGTCGCGCGCCTCGTACGACCATCGTTTGCCGCGAGAAGCGGCTCGCATGAATATGCAGTTTCCGCCGTTAAGTATGCGCAGATTGCGTTGCGATACAGAGTCGAATGGGCGAGGGGAGGAGGGCGAGGGGGTCGAGGGGGGCGCGGGGGAGTAGAACCCGTTCATTATTGTCCGTCGCTGGGGCTCCCGCTGCCGACGTACACATAGCATATACGTCGTGCTCCATCGTCCCGGCGCTACGTTATCCGTCTATATGACGCACCACGTATCCACATACATACACACATATATACACATGTATCCATATACTTCGAACGGCGTGCACTCGGAATCGACACAACTGGAAATCCGGAAGTCGTCCCCCCGTCTCGTTCGAGAGGACAAAATTTGCGCTGCAATTAGCGATCCATCGGCTAAATGATGCATCGACGATCCGCGACTCCGGTCCTCATTCTCTCGATCATCATCGACGTCGCGGGGGAGGCTGTCGCCTCGATCGTTTTAGCCTCGTAAACGCGTGGAATCTCCGGAACGTACCGACGCGCTTCTGCCACGTTTTGCCACGGGGCTAACCTCTAACCCTAACCTCCAAACCACGTCTCTCAGATATAACCCCTCGACGATATATCCTCCGACGTTGGAAACACACACGCGTCTGAATAATATTTCGTGCCAGTGAATATTAATAATCGATTAAGGAATTATTCAACACGAAAATTTTGTTTTATCGAAATTTTTTATTCTCGATTATTCGATTTATTTGAGATGTTGTACATGAAAAGTTGAAGCGATCGAATATTTGAGTTTCGAGTGAACGAATCCCTCGAAGTTCATCCACGTATGTTCGTGGATGGGTGGGGGGGGGGATGAGGATTGGCAGAACTGCTGAGATCGGTAGTGCGTTGGAAAGAATGCCGGAGCCCTCGTCAAGCACGTCGATGAGACGTGCAACAGAGGCGCCCGCGAGACGACGAGAAAACAGAGTGGAGGGGGTGGAGTATAGAGACGCATTAAGGGGGTACGGTACGGCCTTCGTCGTTCCACCCTTCTCTCATTGTGCAAACAATGCCGCATATCGTCTCCATAATGAACGTGGGCTCTCTGGGCTATAAGCGTGTATCCCAGACCCCCCCGGAACATATATATATATATATATATATATATACGTGTGCGAACGCACGTACCGTAGCAATAATGAGGACGCAGATTATGCGTGGTGATTGGTGCTCGATATACCAACCTCCACTCCCCCGCCGCCGGTTTTGTCTGCCCCGGAAAGGATCGAACTGCTCCCGGGGAAAGGGTTGAGCGACGGCAAAATCCGCAAAGTCCACCCTCCGGAGCCTCGCGGGAAAGGTACAAACGATTCGTCTCCGCGCATACACATCCGCCGTTCCACACGAGACAATGCAATACAATAAAGCGAGAATCCGTGGGATATAACCGCGGGATCGTCGATTTAATCGTTAATGGCGCTGCTACCGAGTTCAAAAGAATGTTTTTACCATATATAACGTACAAACTCGGGAACAACTTGATCCCTCCCGGTATTATTTTTCCCGCAGCCACGCGGGGTGTCATCGCGAGATGTGCGAAGCGGTGCTTTTTGGAGTTCGAGGATTTGATTACGATGGGGGAATTGTAGATTTTTCGTTGAATTTTTTTCGTGGGGAGCGGTGGGTTTGCCGATTTTTCCGTGATGGACCGATGGATGGATATCTGTCAAGGACGTTGAGGCACGAAGCTCACCGCTATTAGCATCGCAACTTTGACGACGTATCGCGTCGTGTGTGTGTGAAACTAGTGGCTGGCTAACGGATCAATGAGTCCATCGACCTTATATGAGCTACGTTGATTCTCAACAGCTTGTCCCCGGAATAACGAGACGACCCTTCGACTCGTTATTCCGGGGACCATGACGAGGAATGACAATTTGGATCATCACGAATCGACGATGAACGTTCGGACGAATTCTCCAACTCATTGACACTCGACCCAATATATTTTGGAATCTTCACGATGAAGACACAAACGTTCGAACGACGAATACGTTCCCCATCTCTCTCTCTCTCTCTCTCTCTCTCTCTCCTTCATCTGCGAATTATGCCGAGTTGTCGTAGGGCGTACCGGACCCGATGGCAATGGAATGCGAGGTAACGCATACCTGGCTGAGGACGTGAACCCCCGCCCCGGGTGCGGCTGGAAACTGATGTGGCACATCGAGACGGTTCGGATCGTTCGTCAATGTATATATATACGCCCGCGAATCGGGGGGTTGTTGCGTAACGCGAAGTTGAATGCGCCAATTAGAGGTTGCGCAGGATTTTGCGGGAAACGTCGAAACTCCGGAGATTCCTGAAGGACCCGAAGAGAGAGAGAGAGAGAGTCGAAGGCATTTGTCCGGCGTCGTGGTTGCGGTCCCAGTTTCCGACGGTAACGATTCGATTCGACTCCTCGGGGTGGTCGCGAGGGCGGGGGGGGGGCAAGGGGGAAGCGATCAGGGTGGAAGAGAAAGAGAAACACAGATGGAACGCTAAGGATCAGGATCCACACTCTGGCGGCATTTACGCGGTCAAGACCCCCCAACTAACTTTGCTTCGAACGCGATAAAGCGACGAAGACGACGACGAAGACGACGACGAGGGGGGATCTCGGAGTTATGCGCCAAACCAAGAAAAGTAACCATCGGACTTCACCCTCCTCAGCGAACGCTGCCCCCCGAGGTCGAATTATCGCTGAAACGATCATCTTTTTCGTTTGAAACAATTTCGACCGACTGATCGAAGTGCACATTTCCATGCACCGATTATGCTCAACAATAACGTGCGAATTGAATGCGACTTCAACATTGTCTTGTATGTCTCACTGTTCATCGTGCGCCCCTTTCAACGAGCAACCGTCCCTCCTTCCCCCTTCACCAACCCCAATGCTGCTGAATTCAACGCCTAAGCAACTGCTTTCCCACATAGGCCGAGCGATTTGTGCCAGACATATGCGAGTTCGATAATATTCTCCCCCTTGCCCCTCCCCCTCGTCGACCAATCACCCGGCTGACATTGTTGTTCGCTGGTGTACATAACGCACATACATTCTTCGTTTTCACAAATTTTCTCATAATTATTTTAACGTACAATGATGTGTAAAAAAAAAAAATTGAGAACAAATAGAAAAAAAAAAAATAATAACAATATAACGTTACGGATATGGCAAACAAACGTTAATTGGATTGATTCGTTGTGTTTGAATTATATGTGGAAAAATCGAAATTTTCGTCGAATCAAATGGAAATTGTAATGTTACAAGCGTTTTCCAACGTTTGTGGATTGATGATTTTTATGAAAAAAGGAAACGACAACAATGAACGTTTTGCGATCGTTCGCATATTGATTGAAAACAGGATTCCTCGGGGGCAAAAATTTTACGAGTAAAATACGATTTTAACAATTTTATTCCCGTATTTATTATATTTTATCTTAAATTGAATTCTCAAATATAATTAATTACAATGGACGATGATTCGACGAATTTAGATAGCAAGATGAGACGAAATAAAAGTGTTAATAGTGGAAAGAAATGTAAAAAGAAATGAAAAATAAAATATAAAAGCTACGATGAAACTCCATTGCGCCATCCACAATTGCGAATGAGCTTTGCAACGGTGTATCAAAGCGTTTATGTTGCCCCCCCCCCCCCCCCCCCCCCGAAGGGTAAATGAGCTTCTGCCGGTGAATCACGTTGACTCTTCGCGCAAGCTCTTTCATGCCATTAACGCACCACCAAGCACACCGCGCTCCACGAGCTTGCGACGCGCATCCGTCCCCGTTGTAGCCGGTTCGCTTGTATATTATATATGCTTCGCGTACCATCCGGCGAGCGGGGATGGGGTGGGATTTGATATTATCGACGCTGCGGGGAGGCCGCGAGCACCAATGATGAACAATGATCGATCGTTTGAAGCGTCATCGAGTGCTCAACAAACCCGAAGATAGTAAAAATTTCTGTAAATTATCATACAATCACTTCATAAAATTGTTGCTTGTACCATATAATCGATGGTATTTCGATTTTCAAGCGATGGGACAACACTTTGTCATTATTACCATTTTGTGATTCGGACGGATTTTAATCGTACACAGATTTACGTGTTCTCGCGATGGACAAAAAAAAAAAAAAAAAAAAAAACATCGTTGATGAATCAAACGACGAATATCCACATTCGACGAATCTTATCGGAAAACCAATTACCGAACAATAAAAAATTATAACAAAAAAAAAAAAAAAAACGTATGCTCACCGAAACAACGGAATTCATTCTCGACAAAGTAATAAATAGCAAAGCAACGAAACAGCGAGAGATGGAAAAAAAAAAAACAAAGAAAGAAAGGAAAAAAAAGAACGGAGGGGGATGGACCGTTTATCGCAAAGTTGATGCGGTTGACGCGGTCGTGAAAGATCAATTCGCATACAAAGTCCTCCCCCCCCCACCGACTCTCCGTCCCTGTCACGTTTCCCGGAGTCCGGGTTCAGTCCGGGGAGTCGTTTGTTTGTTTTTTTCTTTTCTTTTCTTTCCCCCCCGTGCTTGCAACGGCGGAGGGGCGCAGCAGCGCCACCTCTCCGAGGCCATTATTTATTTTTGTGTTTTACGCCGTGTCGGGTGTCCGCGATGCGGAAGAACGGAAGAGAGAAAATAAGAGAACGAAGGACGGGGCGGCGGGGGGGAGACGGGAGAAAGGGTCGAAAGAATAGCGTTAACAAGTGAAGGTGGGCGACGGCGGCGGGGGAATGAGAGAACGACGAGAAAACGCCGCAGAGATGTTGAAAAAAAAAACAAAAAAAAACAAAAAAAAAAAAGAAAATGAGAAAGAGAAAAACAGAAAGAAAGAAAAAAAAACCAAGCTGGACGAAAGATACTTCGGTAACCGTTCGCTCGAATAATTATTATGGATTTTCCGGATTTAATTCACCGGACGTTAACACGACACAATTCACTCACGCAGATTGCGCCCACGAGAGAGAGAGAGAGAGAGAGAGAGAGAGAGAGAGAGAGAGAGAGAGAGAGAGAGAGAGAGAGAGAGAGAGAGGATGTAAATTTCTGTCAGTCGGACGGTCCATTTTATCCTTCTCCGCTTGTCTCTCTCTCCCTCCGTGCGCGACAACGTCGACGACGACGACGACGACGACGACGACGACCCTCGGACTCTGTTCCACCTGCTAACCCCGACGCTAAAATTCTCCGCGGCCTCTCAGTCACGACGCCCGCCACCGACGACCGATCTCGATTCATTCTCTTTCGCTCGCGTTCTCCTGACCGACCATCGGGGGAACGTTGGCGTCGGGACTATTCGTTTTTTCTTTTTTTTTTTTTTGTTTTTTTTTTTTTTCGTCCACTCTCTTTCCACCTGAGCCTTTAACCGCGATTACGGCTGTGAGGCCCCCGGACTTCTGTATCCGTTCGCAATGCCCGACGCCATGGGTAACAGTCGTCGAGGATTTCCCATTGCCATCTCTCTCTCTCTCTCTCTCTTCGTTGTGATCAAAGTAACACACACGCGACTTGTCGACGTTCACCAACGGACACCCTCATTCCCAGCTTTTGCTGCATCTCTTCCATGAGCTTCGCGACGGATATAACCCGCACGTAATAAAATACCTCGTCGTCGTCCTTCTTCTTTTTTTTTTTACACTCGTTCTTTTTTTTCCTCAGCCCGGCTCGGGGTTGAATATCGCTATCACTTGGCACTCTTCTGTCTTTGGCCAATGGATACACCCACTCGAGACCGTATTCGAACCGTTTAAAAAAAAATGTAAACAATTTAACCCCGAAATACGAAATACCCTTTATTACATATTTATCCCTCATTTGTTTTTTTATTATTTTCGAGAAGAATCGGCTCGATTCAATTATTCGTACTTGAATAATCATTCGAACATTTATCTACCTGAATTCTCCATCAAGATCATTGAAGATCAGTGTTGCCACTTTAACAAGCGGATATCGTCGAATGCAATTTTAGACACAATGCTGCATCGATTCTACATTCATATGAATATATATATATATATGCATTATTATTTTTTTTTTCCGTTGCTGATCCAGAGAAGAACGGAATGAGATTGATAGACGCGCGAGAGATGATAACACCCACCCACGTGGAAAGCCCCGCGTGGCCATTGCGCGCGGGATCCGGTTGGTCATTAACGTTGCCGAAGGGGGGGGGGGGGGGCTACTAATCGTCATCAGACTCGCATTCAACGAAAGCCTCGTATTATACGCGGAATATAAAATTGGCCCTCGCGAGTTTCTCAATGGATGTGCGATGATTATTTTCTTCGGTTGTGTAATGAGTAACGAGGGGTTCCGGGGGGGGGGGGGAGGGGGGGATGACTACACACGGATATACACGTTACATACACTTTACCGACGTTACCCGAGCGACGATACGCGTCTACGGTGACGAATAATAAGAGATTCAGGTCAATAGCGGTGTAATGAGGTATCCGGAATTCATCGAGGATTCACATGGAACATTCATTGCGTATCATTCGTACCGTGTATTGTATATTAGGGTGTGTAAAAAATAAAATAAAAAGGTAAAATTATTCAATCGGTGTGGATTTTCTTACATTTTTAAGAATATATATCGTCAGGTGAAAAACAAATTTTTATCAGATTATAAAAAAAAAAAAAAAAGCTTGTGAGGTGAAAATAAATAAATTGTCATCAGAACCGAAAATCTGACGTAAATTAATTCCAATCGGACTATTTCCAGAGGTTCCAAAATCATTAGTTCGATTTTCCATTTAATTAACGCGTTAAAAAAAAAAGAAAAAAATTCTTGACTACTAGAAATCGATTTTTCCATCTCCACCCGAATGTCCCGCTCATTATCGCAACGAAAAACAAAAAAAAAAAGAATGTACGAGACCCCGACGATAACAACGCTCGTCGTAAAACTGGGGTGTAGGTAAACGAATTCAAAGAGAGCCGCGGGTAACCGCGCATGGATGATGCGGTGACGGTGGTGAGTGACTTTAGTTGTTTTACCGGACTGGACGACGACTGATGACGCCCCCCCCTCCACCTCCTCCCCCGCCCCCGCCGCGAACCGCGAGTGAAATGATCAAAACTTGGGGAAATGACTGTCGACAAATCGATCGGGGATGAGAGTGGTCAACGTGAACGATATAATTCCGATGCGAAGCTCTGTACAATCGAATTTATATACAAGTCTTGTATGGGCAATTTCACGACGATTCTCGGTTTATCGAGAGCGTTTCCCTCATCTTCAAAATATCCGACAAATGTTTCTTTTCCCAGCCAAGTGACTTTTAATTTTTATTTCTCAAATTAATAACATCGAAAAATCATGGTGTGCCTTTATTTTTTTTTACGTGTAATTCGAAGACCGAGGAAAAAGGAAGACGATATTAGAAAAACAATTGATAACCTCGTAGAATCTGAACAAACTACCCCATACGCTATTTGGAATACGACTCGTACATTGGAATAATGTACACCGGGTTCGTGATGATGATCAGCGACATAATAATTACCATTGCCAGTCCTCGATTCCGATAATTGCTTTTGCGGCTGGTACGCGCGTCTCACCCCCCCACTACCCTCGTCCTCCCTCGTCTCGCCGTACCCCAATGAATTCCGAGATCACAATTTAATAAGGACCGAGTCGCCATCTTCCGGTGATTAATTCACGGGTGAAAAAGTTTTTTTTCAAACAAACTTTTACCGACTCCTTTATCCCAATCACACCATCCACACACTGTCGTCGAATAAACTTTCAACACGTTATGATTATAGTTTTTTTTTTCGATCAACATGATTCAATCTCGAATTCTCGACTCGATCATTTGCACTGGGATTCAAATGTCGATCGACTGTTAACATGACGACATCATCAAATTTTATTCCACCGGGATTCCGATCAACGCGATAAATTGTCGTGAACCACGTACGAAAACGCTTCTCGAGGGTTGCCAGAGTCGGATTAAAACAAGTTGGCAACAACTTGGGGCAATTATAATGATAATTGCAACATGCATTATGCTAATTCGAAACAGCCATTCATTTTCGAGGTCGAGCGTTTGCACGGGGGGAGGGGGGGGGGCTTTCGAAGAGGACTTTATGCGCCGACCAACTTTTCGAAAGAGCCGTTCGCTCACCGCACTCGGGGGTTCCCCCGGCTTCTGCGCCTCGACCCAAAAGGACCCGGAGGATAATTAGCAGAGTTTCACGTATATTTACACCTTTACTTTTGCGCGCACTCTCGTGGCTGCTGCTTTGTTCGTTCGTTGACCGCGCACTCTTTCCCATTGGATCAAATAATCAAGGCCCTCCAACTTGCACTACATTTATGTATACATATACGTGTGTGTGTGTGTGTGTGTGTCTATATGTGACGGATCAACTTCTCAGTCGAGCTGGATGCATAATAATGATGAGCTCACAGCGTGAAAGACGAAAAAGAATGAAGAAGACGTAGCAACTGAACTTCTCGATTTCCCCGAATGGATGACCACTTGCCCACTGAACGGACGGTATTGTCCGCGCAATACACATCGCTTCGTTGAATCCTTCTTTTTCCCCCGGAGCGTACATTTTCGTCATACATTTATTCACGCGGTAACGTAGACCGTGAATATTTTTTACCTATGTTTAATGTATATATTTTTTCGGCAAACGTTATTTCCCCACAGACTCGCCGCATCCGACGTCGCATTTTATTTCGAATGGCTATACACACGGACGATTGTACACTTCGGATCGATTGCATATTTCAGAGGGGACGAAAAAAAAAAAAAAAAAAAAAATAAAATAAAAAAAACGAGAACAAAAATCTCACCGAGGGGGTAGTTGTTGCATCACCGGGGGGTATTATTATTAGGGTTGGAGTTAACAATGTGAGCATTGGTATTAAATCGTACTCGGATCTCATATGGCTCACGCGGTCACAATTTTTTTTTTTGACGATCGATTGTTCGAAAGTGTCGCAAAAGATTCATGATAAAACAGAATTAAAAAAAAAAATATATATATATAATAATGAAGAAAATGATGTTCGCAACCCGTGCATGGGTTCCCGTCGATTGTGCATTCTCGTCCTCGATGAACATACAGCGCTAGTATCTAACGTACCTAGTACGTCGAGATAGCGCTGGGAATGATGTGAGACGAAAACAAAAACTATGTTTTAACGTCGTCGATGTGCTCGACGCGAGCGTGTGAGTGAGAACGGCAAGCTCCCGGGGTAGGAAAGCACGCAACGGCATCTCCATAAATCCCCCCGAGTGTATGGGGGCTACGTTGGTCGTATTCGCGGGTGAGATAGTACCCGGGCACGGAGAATGTATCAAAATCAGGCGCGAGGTTGCTTTATGGACGGGAACGCTCGTAAATACGCACTTCTGCTGGTACTCCTACACGCTCGGGGTGCTGAATGTTACCCACCGTGCATAGTCCGCGGTGTGTGTGTGTGTGTTGTGCATCACTGCGAAGTGTGGAGCCCAGGGTGGGGGGGGGGAGGTTGAGAACAGGGTTCGCGACTCTGCGGAAATTCACTGCCAGAATGGGTTAGACGATACACGAAATGGGCGCGAAATAGCTTCTACGGGATGCTAATAAAAGATAGAGCTCGACAAGCATGTGGGAGAAGGTACGGAGATTCGGCTAGAAGCGAGATATCTCCATTGTTTCATTCGTTTATCGTTCCCGTAACATTTCGAACCTTAAATAGCAATGCGTTGAAATTAATCAATGAAACGGTTCGGAAATAGCCGACGGTTCAATTGCGACGAGAGTCTCATTCCTTGTTGGTTGGAAAAATTGGGTCGTAGAGCGACCTGTTCAAGGTCAAACTAAGAAAGGCAAAGTTCTCATCATATTCGAGTAGCACCTTGATGTGCTTGAATGTGGCCATTCCAGAGTCATGCAAGTTCATCGACGAAAGGGTGATCTGCACATTGCGACTTCGCAACGATGGTCCGATAACGTTTATGTGAAACCTCGCATTCTCCGAGAGTGTCAACGCAGTTACTCGAGCACTGTATAAAACGATACGGTTAGAACGGCACGAATGCGTTTCAACCGGTCAACTCGATGAAGCCATCACGCAGTTTAACGCGAACAGCTGCAAGGATAGTTGCGCGAGCCCATCGAAGATGCAATATCATTAGTTATATCGTCTTCTTGAATCGATACGTCCGCCTGATACGTAGATAGCTTATATAAATTGACGCGTTTCGATAAAACGTTCACCGGAAATACACGATTCGCTTATCGCATCGGCGAAAATTCGAAATTATTCGGCTTTTCATCGGAAGATTGTAATAATAGAAACAGAGGTCGGGTCAGCTGATATCTATTCGAAGCGTGCTGCTTCCGAGCGACTGAATGAACTACTTTCGTATTGAGTAACAGTTTTGCAGGGTGAAGCTAAATGCCTGATCATCGAATTACGCAAGAGGCTGGAAAAATTCATGGTATTAACCACGAGAACTGGTTGAGCTTTTGTGAAAACGTTTTCTGATAAACGATAAAGCTGCGGCGGTCACGAGTTTCTCAACCGTAGTTGGGGGGGGGGGGCAAATCCGTGTATCGCGAGTTTGCAATTTGTTCTCGTATTCTCCATTACCGATGAACTTGGATGAACTAACGGTGGTCGGTGGAAAGACTGTGCGATAGCAGATATGCGGGGGATGACGGTGCCCAAAGGTTGGTAGTGGGAGCGGGGTATATAGCTAGGGATAGCCTGGGCCCACGTCGAAGGAAGTTCGTAATCTCAGTGGTCAGCTAATATCCAAACATGGCGTAAGCTCGGATAGGTACACGATGGAAACTCGCTAGCGCTGTCTCTCTCGTCCACCCATTTACGCCACCCCCTCCCTCCTCTCCCCTGTCTCGATTCTCTCACACTCCCAAGAATCCAAATATATGTACTGGTAACGTCTGGGTAACAGATATCACGTGCAAACATTAATACTGAGTGCCGGACGAGGGTAAGAACGGGTGGCGGTGTGTGCCGGGGGGATTATCTTATTCTTGGACATTGCTGCTACTCTCGGGCTGCTTCTACGCTTGTGCTCCGTGGAGCTCGCGACGCTCCTCGCTGACTCCCGCCTTCGCTCGTCTCTCGTCGTCCTTTGGGAACGGAAACCCCTTCATCGGCAAACACGTTCTAACGTGGAACGCGAAGCGTTCTGTGGTTTAAATGTTGACCAGCCGGAGGGCCGAGTACCAATTTCTCTGGACTGTCCGAACTGGACCCAGTCTGGAGTTACGATGTAGATAACTCAATGACAGAAACGATTATTTAAAATAAAAATCGAGACATTTAGTAAAAATCGAGACATAAGACATCGACGAGTCATCGTCGTTGAACGATCACGGTTCTACGACAATTTTAGTCCATTTCGCACTCGTGTACTCGCGATCTCGTGTATGCACCAAAACAGAGCCGCAGCAGCAGTGTTAGAAGCAGTGGAGTAAAGTAGAATGTAGTGAAGAGAACGATGGCGGAGAGTTTGTTTGTCGAACAAACGTTTGCCGACGACACCGCGCTGGACAATGCTGATGCTGGTGGTTCGTGGCTCGCTTTTCCGGCCACGGGTACGAGATATCCGTCCGAACAACTGGAACCAGAGACATTGGGATTTAATACTATCTCGTTGGATGAACAGTGGTGGTCAAATAAGTTGACCCACCGTTACCCCCCCATTCTCGAGATGTATGTATAAATATCGTCCAAACTTTGTGAGACCGAATTATCGCTCGCCATTTCGTTCGGAATACGAAAAACCCGAGAAACAAAATTTTAAGACCGCGTTCAATCAGATTTTCAACTTCGCAACAAGGATAACGCAGGTTCTGTTTGTAAGAACTCATAAATCTATCAATAAATCCGGACCATCCTCGTGCTGACCACATTTGCTTAGGGATAAGAAGCAAAGACAAGCGCTTGGGCAGACAGGAAGAGAAAGAGGGGGGTGGGGGTGGGTGGGTAAGGGGGAAAAGCGGTACCGGGGCCGAGGTGCTGCAAGTCTGTTGGGCGGGTGAGAAATGGCTCGGTCTGGGCGAGCCTTTAGCCCGGCTTAGCATGTACTGGAAACACCATCCCCTATCCTTCGTGTCGGGGCCAAGTTATACCCGCAAACAGTCGTACATTAGTGCCTGCACGAGTCCTGCAGGATTTATAACGGGCGCCCGCGGGCGCCACGGGAGCCTATATCGTTTGCGGCTCGACGTCGGCTCGTGATGGTTAAAACACAAGGAGTTTCGTAAAGGTCATGAGGGCGAGGAAGCAAGGTATCGGATACATCAAGGGAAATAGCTCCATCAACGTCTCTATCGAATTTGTTCCGAGAACAAAAAAAAAAATTTGTAAAAATAGTATTAGATTACAACATCGAAAATAAACTCCAACCGTGTAACAATGGTTACTGCGACATCCGTGGATTCTGTTGAATCTAGAATTCCCGTAGCGAATGTCCAACTGGATGGGGTGATCCTGAAGGATGTGAGAAGCTTTTGCGCGGTATATAGTAACGGAGATGAGAACGAGGGTACGGAGGAGAGACGAGGCCAGATAAGGGTAGAGCTGCTTTCTGGTCAGTTAGTTAGTCCCTATGGATAGCGCGGGGGATCCGGCCGCCACAGAAGCCTTCTCTCTACTCACCCACCGGGGAAACCGGAATCAATTTACCATGTTGGTAACCGACGATGGGTGGAAACATTTTGGAAACTCCGAATTTCATTGCAGCTCTTCGATGGAAAGATCACAAAGTTCGATAAATTCGAACATGCTACAGGATACATTTTTACATCGTAACGCGACGCTTCGATAAACAATGCGATGCGGATAAGTATGTGCGGTACAAAACGCCTTTATCAGTCACCAAATAGGACAAAAATGGAGGTAAGAATCAGAGGCTAGAAATAGGAGGTGGGAATCTGTAAAAGTTTCGTTTCGTTGGTGAGAGCACGTCGTTCGAGGGTGGTGATCGTACATCTAGTTTCGTCGTAGAACGCGCTAACTACGAAAGCGAACTAGCAGGGGTCGTCCTCGAGGTTAGGGGGAATTGTTCCAGGAGGAACGGGGGGGGAGGACCGCAGACCTATCGGGGGGTGAGTGGGTGGTGGCAGGCGAACGGGCAGACGAGAAGCAGCCAGGATAGCCAGTGGTCAGCACACTTGGCCGACCCTACTTCGCTAACTAGTTTAATGATATATGTTGAGCTACAAGCGCCTTGATTAATCGTTAACTAATGTTGGACCTTGCAGTGCACGAACACGAAGGAGCCCCACACTCCGTGGCTTGGAGCTTCGAAGCAAGACAGAATCGGAGGTAGAGGGAGGGCCCGGACGAAGGAACGAGGGAGGTTGTAGCACGAAGGAGCGAGATGAGGGAAGAGGAAGCGAGGGCTTTGGTCCTCCGTTCAACCTCGATCCGGAGGACGGTCCTTATGGTATATATATACACTCGACTCGGCGGGGTGAGCAAGAGAGGTTGCCTACGTACGAAACTCTAGAGCTCAAGCGTATAGCCAAACAGAAATCTAATCTCTCCGGATAATTTGATTTATGATTTGCCGCGCTCTCGGACCACCTTCGTCTACGTCGTCGTCGTCGTCGTCGTAGTCGTTGTCGTCGTCCGAAGAAAAACTTGCCGAGCTGCCGCCATCAGCCGCCGAGAGTCCAAGTTGTCGTCGATGCAATTTGTCGGAGTGTGCCTATCGCGCTCGCGCGCGAGAGAAACCCTTTGGTCATCGTAAGCAAATTTACGTTTGTGAGATGCGGGGTCGTTTGGAGGGAGAACGAAAATCGTGACCCTGCTGCGCGACTCCTTCTACGCGTCCGATGGCTTGCTCGAGTTTCGTTGGTCATCCCCCTCGATTCACGTAGAATTTCCTATCGATTATATCGTCGCACGATTCGTGACTTATTCGGACAATCCGTTCGTTTTCACTGATTCCGATTTTTATGACATTTACACGACAAACCCACATTTGTTGAGAGACTTCGCCAAAGACACGATAAATCAAAAACGAAGAAAGTTTACACATTGTAAATTCATTTGAGAACCAGAGATTTTGTCAATTCGTCGAGAGAGTCCAATGTGGCGAATAGTGCTCATAATGTGATCCCGGTTGGTACAGAGATGAAATAGATTGCACATAGCGTTGGGTGGGCAAAGTAGGATGGAGTCGGGACCCTGAAGTAGATAGAACGGCGGTGAAGGGAGAGATAAGGGGGTGCGACTGGACCAGGGGTTCGCTCAGGGATGCAGGACACCGTGAAATTACCAGCGGAGTCTCTCTCTCTCTCTCTCTCTCTCTCTCTCTCTCCGTGGCCGGGGAGGATGGCAGAAGGAGTACGAAGGGCGGTCGAGGCAGTGACCAGTGGGTGGTTGAACGGACTCTGTCCACTCCGCGCCTCGAGGGCCACCAGCCACCGGGTATTTGTCTTGTCTCCTTGTTTATGAGATTCAACATTGTTATTTGGCACCGTCAGAGAGTTCGGGCAATGTGTGGCAGCCCGGGTGTGCCTTTGGCCCTCCTACGGCTACTTCTCCTGGCTCTTGATGGAGTTGGCCGGGGTGTGCCACTCGCGTGGAGTTTCACCGGAGTTTTGTACGTACGGAAGGAGATCAGAAGTAGCACCAACAGCAACAGCAACAGCAGCAACAGCAGCAGCAGCAGCGTTGGTACTTTGAAAATGCCCGCACGTCTCCAGTGACGGTGCTCTCCAACGTCGACCGTTATACGGTTGACGATCAGCCGGGGCTCTACCCGTAACAATGGTAAACGGTGGCTCGAGTTAAACGCTTAAATTCTGGACTCGTGGAACGCGAAAACACGCGTTAAGCTTGCTTAACGGCCTTGAGGCCTCGCGAGGATGAACGACGAAATTGGATTCACCGAAAAGTTCGTTCGAGCTGTGTCTCCATGGATTCTTCGTAATGTACGATTGTTGTTCACGTTGTTTTGTCAGTTGTTCTTACAACAACTCAATAATCTTTTTAGTTCGATGATACCGGACCAACTTGACCTAAGCGTCTTCTCGTTCGCTCCATCGCGTAACAGGCAACGAAATTAATTGTACCATTGTATTTTCCACATTGTGGATTATTCCGTGATCTCGCGTTGAACTCAATGTACTCACTACCGACGTGATCTCGACAACCACACGCGAATGAGTGAAAATAATTCAATCGTCACGACCATTATTTTTTATTTTTTCAAACCAATTCCGAGAAACCTCGTTGAGGATAAGAGTGCAAATTGAATCAGTAATGACCACGAGGAAAAGCGTGGTCTCATTGTATCTCGAAATGTATCCACGAGTCCAGATGTATAGGTCGGTTGAAACACAATTGAACGCGTTTATATCTATGCTCATTCGCGTGCATTAATCATAACCAATTGTGGTGTAATACATTCCGTCCGATTCTCGTATTAACGAATTCATTGTCTTTGCTGAAACGCTGGCAAGTGACAGAGCAGCATTACCGGACCAACGTTGAAGAGCTAAAATTGAAAAAGTGACGCGGTTGGAAAGCATAACCCAACCCCGGGCCAAAGGGGCCACATAGCGGCACTGGACGAGCGATAATTAATTCTGGGAAATAAGTGAACGCTCTGGTGGGGGCCGAGGGGACCGGGGGATAATGAAAACGACATCGCGATAAGCATGCGAGAGAGCTTATCTGAAATAAACCATTGCTGGACGCATCACCACAAGCCGAGCAACTCTCGTGCACGTTTTCGAGTTCGACTCTCGATCGCCACACACACACACATCCACACACACGTGTAATACATCCGACGTCAATATAAACTGTCGGATGCTTTTTCCTAAATTGACAGATTTTCAATTTAATCAAATTCCAAAACTAATGGAAAAAAAAAAACGCGAATCTTTTGATGTATGAACACGAACTACCCACGCTCGTAGCAGCATCGAATGCGGTAAAAACGCATTGCAAGCACATGGGCCAGGGACCGATGCTGTTATCGTTCGGGAGACGAAACGGGACGGGAAGAAGGGTGGGGGGGACAGGGGGCGTGGAAAAAAAGTAAAAGAGAGATGGAAATCCAGATTGAAAAGAACTTTCAGGTTTAATCGGTACAAAGAGATGACCACGAATGCCAATCACCAAAATTAATCCATTGATGAATTTTACATCAGACATACAGTGATATATATATGAACGGTTTTCATGTACGTGTGTTATATACGTAAATTCGATTCACCGGCTATTAGTTGAAACGTTGAAAACTAGCGATACGACGAGTCAATGCTGTCGAACGAGTTACCCCGACGTTTTACCGAAAAAAAAAAAAAAAAAAAAAAAAAACTTACATATATACATACATAATACTTTTTTGGCGATTGCGAAAAAGAACGGACAAGCGTGAACGGCGAATCGTGGCAATGACGGAACTTTTCCAATCCGCAGACTTCGATTAAAAATAAAATAAATAAATCCTACGAAAAACTGTGGGCACTGCAATTTTTTCCGAAATTAAGAGAACAAAAAAATTATCTAATTTTTACTTTTCATTTATAATCTGACTGTAATCAATTTTTTTATTACACACGATCGACTCTCGTTACTCAATTTTGCTGTGACAACGACAGACACTTTTGGCCGTCGCTGCAAACGAAATTATGCTACCAGACGTAATTCGATTCGAGCATAAATTAGAGATTGTATGACAGCTACGAAAAAAAAAAAAAAAAAAAAAAAATTAGAAAACATTTTTTTTTACGAAAGCAGATTGCAACGCTACGAAGATTGGCAACACAATTACAGGTGAACAACAATTATATTTAACCGCGTGGTCGCGGTTTATAGGTTATATACATTATAATCAAACGGCGCACCTGCGTCTTTGCCGTATAACGCGCTCACACCAAATGTCATTACGACGATTGTAAACAAAAAATTTTAATGCGCAAACCGGGCCGATAAGGTAACCGGATCTCTTGCGGCGCACCGTGCGAGGGAACCCCGGAGGCCTGATCTCGCGGAGTCGCCTCCCAACCGTCACAAGCCCTCTCCCCTCCCCCCCCCCCCCTACCTACCTGCCTGCCTCCTCCCCCGGGCCGTGATCAAAATCGCATGTTCACGGCGTAAAACCTTTCACGATAATAATAATCATGAATGTGAAATTCGATCGAAACGTAATTGAGACGACGAAATGAGCCTCGGTGGTAATGAGAGCCACCCCCCCCCCCCGCCCCCCACCCCTTCCTCGTCTCTTGAAAAAAATCGTGAATCGCGACTGCAATTTGTTTGCGAAGTAACATTGCCGATGACGACGGTCGAGAGGTTTCGATCGTTCGCCTTCAATCACTTCTCGACAGATGCACTTATGGCGTGCCCCGGACTCTCGGGAATCATGGGGGAGGAATTTCTGCCTCGAGGCAGCGCGAGCTCGGTTTCTAACCTCACGTCGTCACACGGCCAGTCGACGAGATGCCTCGAGCCAAATGTCCGATCGTTTTTGATAAAAAAAATTCACAATAAATAAGAAAATAGATTTGAAAAAAAAAATAATATTGACAGACACATGAATTAAATGGATGTTTGTGAAATTACCACATTTCAACCTCGATCTACCGGATGTGGGGAGTGTGTTAATTTTTCAAGGTCAGTGTCGTGCACGCGATTTTTCGAATTTTCTTTAAGAATTTTTGTTTTTCCATTCATGTTTACTCGAACTGGAATTATGATTAATTTAATATTTTTAATTATCACAGAATAATATAAATTTATTTGTCGGATAAATTATATATCTCCACAGACGCCAGGTAAAAAGTTCCGACGTTTCTTCGAATTTATCTCTTTGATCACATTTTCTCCCGAGCTTCATAATTCGAGGTTATCGCATTGTTGAAACAAAAAAAAAAAAAAAAAAAAAAAAATATCTCGGACCTCCATGCGCGACGATACTACATTATCCACTCTAAACATTTGTACGTGCAGTCGGGGTATCAACTATACCCGGGCCGCACGAGTCCACCACTCAGGATATACGAAAATGTTTGCCACCCGGATAATCGTGTAACATATGGAAACGGATCAGCTTGACAACGTATGAGACACTGACTTTTTTCCAGCCGAGAGAACCAAGCCAGCCTTTTCGTGTCCCAACGTTAATGCACCTTCGTAACAAACCAAACGTCCTCAGCCATCCGTGTGGTTATTAACACACACACTTATTCGATACTGTTCAACATCGACCATCGTGATTCTCATATTTTTTCGTTAAAACAATTTCCACCCTAGCGAAAAGTCCTCACTCCCGTCAAATTATCTTTCGGAGATTAACGTGATTCGTTTTCACGTTCTTTCCAAGTCTGATGGGCGAGCAAATCCGACAAAGCTGCGAGCGACGTGCTTGGTCGTCGCCAAAGGTGAAACGCTTATAAGCTTCGTGCAAACAAAAGTTTCTGTTCACCGCATTTCACGAGTATGCAGACGGGCTGCGTTTTACTAAACCAAAAGAATAACCGTGCGAGTCGTCGAGTATGTGCGATTTTCGTTGTCGCATTGGATTAAGAATTTGTCGAACCTATGAGACGAGAGTTCATCTGTAATTAATCGAAATTCTATTCGATAAAAAAATACAGCATAGATCGTCGTTTTTAAAAATCAACGTCAATACGCAAGATTTTTCATGACAAGAACATTGACCCCAATCACACTCGTGGGAGAGGCCATCTTCGATCGTGACGTGGAATTTTTGTTGTACTTCAATTTTAAGCACACCACGTGACCGTTGATGAGACGAAGAGTCGCCGGAGAGCATTGACCGATTTAAGCTCAAACATTTCCCAGCAGCATGCTGCAAGGGGGGGGGGCGGGCCTATTCGACCGCGTAATTGATCATCATTGGCACACAAAACCGACGGCACATACATACATCCAAGTCCACAAGTGAGAGGTACAGCACACTTGAGATGAAAACAGTTGCACTCGTCCACAGCATCCTACCCTGTTATATAATTTGTCTCATGCATTATCAATTATCCAACCGACTTGACGATTACTATCCGTCATTTAAACGAGAAGAAGAAAAAAAATTATCATTTTTATGAATCGGTTGTACAAAAAATGATCCATCAACGAGACTCACCTCGCTCTTCAGGTTCAACGGCCGATCGCACGAACCGTCCATGTCGCATTCGGTTTTCACCTGATGCGACAACATGCTGCTGTAACTGTGTCTGGGCGGTGGGGCAGTCGCCAACATGTTGGATTCCTCGCGACGATGATGACGCGTAGTTTGCAGGTGTCTGTAGTGATAAGGCGGTGACAATTGTGGATTCGGAGTTCGCAGATCGGCTGGTGGGGATGCGGGCGCAGCGGTACCGCTCTGTTCCTCCTCGGCCGAGCCCTCCGCCATGTCAACCAAGCATCCCGAGGTCTCGTTATCTGTAATCAACGGTTTTACCATGGAGACATTGTTGAAAAAAAAAAAAAAAACATAAAAACCGTATTTTATTTTGGTGTTCGGCGGACCACGGAACATTTTTTTTTTTTTTCGATATCTTTTTGGCGCCAGAGTCTTTAATTCCATGAGATCATCGGGACGATTCCCCCCTCGCGCGTGAACCCTCGTCCATACTCTCCAGAATCTCGACGTTGAAGAAGCGTCGTACGTTCCCGAGCTTTCGAAAAACCAGCTAACCAACATCTGCTTCTATTTTTGGCCTGGCCCCCCGAAGTCCGATGATTCGACTTTTCGAGACATTCGCCCGTTGGGCCTACGATGAATGGATCATCGAGAATTATCTTCGAAAACGCGAATAATTTTTATCTCGCTCACACTTATATTCGTAATTTTTTCTAACATTAAAACAAAAATCAAATTTCAATTGTAATTGACTGTTTGATATTTCAAAATCTTGAACCCACAGAAGCCATTCATCGCCATCGGGAATGAGTAGAATAAAAAAAATATATATATATGTCGAATAAGTGGAAATAACGTGACACGTCAAGTGTCAGACGTTTTTTTTCGCGTGGCTATGGTGATCATTCAAAAGGTATATCCGACTAAACGTTGGCGCGGAGTTAATGGCATCGGTACCGCTGACACGGACTTTCGTCGAGCACGCTGTACACACGATAATGTCTCTCCCCCGTATATAGATATCACACCGAACCGTCTGAATGTACACCAAACCATTCGCTCTCAACCGGATATTTAATAATCCCGCGTGTTAGCCTAAACGCTTGCTTCGCGAGTTGTTATTTTTTTTTCTTCTTCTTCTCTTCTCTCTGTCACGCGAACCGTTTCACGGGTGGGGTCGAAGGTGAATCACCGTTGAATGGTTAGCGGCCGTTTCTAACTCACGATCATTCGCCCGTTGCCTTTTTTTTCCCCCCATATCACTCACACAAACCGTTTCGGTCCTTCTGGCTAGCTGTCCGACTTCGAGATTCAAAATTACAAACATTTCTAAATCACGAAACAATGAAAATTTCATGAAATTCTTTCGTGATTATCATTGACGTTTGTAAACTTTTATTTTATTTTTTTTTTCGTTTCTTCGTCGAATCAACGTTCTTTCGATCGTAACGTGTTATCAATCTCGCACGAATCGTAGCTGAAGAATCGGACGCGGTTGATTCGAAGCGAGTTGGATTATGCCGCCTCCTCGAAACCTCGAGTCGAAGATGAGAACGAAGAAAATTATTACGAGCCTCTTCGGAACAAGAGCCTGTCAAGGGCAATCGTCTATATGTCCGACGCTGTTCGGGCGCGCAGCACCGATTATGCAATCGTGCTCCAAGAGAACGTGGGGCGGGGGGGGGGGGATATAATAGTTGGGTATTTGAAAAGTCGATCAATTAACTCTCGACGAACGAGACCGGAGAGAGCCGATTTAAATGCGATTTAATGAGAGGTGTCAGATTTTACGAAAACCAGAACGGCCCGCAGAAAGCGTTCCGAAAAAAAAAAAACGTTTCGGAGGTAATAAAAGAATCGCGGAAATTACACAGTCACGTCACTTCCACGTCTGCGAGACCCTGGGTGATCCGTGAACGATGCGAGTATAACTAATACCTGTATCTACGTCAAACGTTGAATTTTCAACAACAAAATACAAAATTTTCAAAAACGTTATACGTTTCCGAAAATTTCAAATCACTCGCAACAATTTTTGTAACCCCAGAAAGTGGATACGCAAAAAAGAAGAATGAAAGAAAAAAAATCATGTACGAAAGATCGCTGGACACTCAAAGGGCACGTTAACTTAATAACTTTTTTTTTCAAATTTTTGCCAAAAACCAATTACAACTAAAATTGAGAAAATGTTCCTGATAAAATAAGAGAGCTTTATTCGATGCGATACTACTATTAACCTCCGTTATTCGCACCTAACAAGCTTGCATTGTCACCGTTGAATTAAAATTTCCGGGCTACAGCTGAATCGGAAAAACTTTTATATCGCACAAACCGTCGACCCACGAAGAGGGGTCCAGACGCAGTTCGGTATCATCAGACCCATCGACGTCGCGACATCCCATCTCGCGGCTTCTTCGCGTTCTCGCGGCGGCGGCGTGACGCGGAACGTCGGCATGAAGAATGGTCCGACGCTGTCGCCGCCGCCGCGCACAGAAAACATGTTATTAAACGGGTTGATTGATGTTAATTCAAAGGGTAATTAACAATGCTGCGCATAAAAAATTCGATAATTTATGGTCATTGGGGATAATTACATGTTGACCAGTTTGTAATTGCAAGCGCTATATACCACGCGCGGGGCTCTCGTGTGGCGGACCGCGCTCCGCAAAACTCGACTACGAACTCTCTCGAGTGTGTTGAGCTCGCGCACAATCCGACGGCCCGAGAGATCCGATCCACCGACTCGTCTCCTCTTCGTGTATCAACACGACAAACACACGCGCGTTCCTTGTATTCGTACGTGTTGTTGCAATATATGTATATATATATGTACAACGATCGTCGAGATCGCAGCTTATTACAGCGAGTCTAAGGTGCGGTGGGTTTAGAAATGCGCGGAGTTGCCCTCTGGCGATTCACGAGGAACTTCAACCGATCCTGTTGGCAAAGTCGTCACGGTGGGTACGGGCCCCCGTGTGGAACGGTCTCGATTCCTAAGGTCCTTACGAGTTACGCCTAGTCGCGTCCTCGTGGGCTCGGACGCGCGGAGAGCTCCGGGGTACGCTTCGACCGGGGGCCGAACACTGCCCCGCGGTCAGACTCCGCGCGCTGCAATTTATGATCCTGAAATCCAAATGCGCCTCGGACTATATCGCGGTTTTACAGAATTTACCGAACGACGCGAGCGGCCCGAGCCCGGTGGATATTAATGCGTCGACCGTTGAAACCCCTTCGGGCGCAACTTTGTGCAATGTGCAAATCGTTTCGGACGCTCACGTTAAAGAAAATCGTAATGATTTTTTTCATGAGATACTTGATGATTATTCGTATCGTGTCTATGGTAAAAAAAAAAAACAAAAAGAAACGAAAAAAAATAATTCAATAAATCTAAACATGGTTGATATAGTTTTAAAAATCTAATAGAATGCATGCATCATGATTAAGACTTCTGCTCGAAATAAAATGGCACGAAAAATGAATTCCAATGATAATGAATAGGTAACATAGAAACAAAGCCCAATCCGACGTAAAACGAGAAACCCCCAAAGACGTTATAGTATATAAAACGGGACCATTCGGTGAAACCGCCCATCGAGACATTGTTCACGAAATAAACCGCAGCTCGGGTTATACTCACTTCAACCGTCTCGTCGTAATCAATCGACCGGAGCTTACCCATCACATTTTTTTTTTCGATCGTCGGTGCGCTATGCGTTGTACATCGCTTGGCGCCAAGAGAACGATGAAAGTTGTGCGAGAGTGAATGCGCGAACGAGCGAGAGACAGAGAAAGAGGGTCTCGAGAAGAAGAAGAAGAAGAAGAAGCGAGACGCAAGTTCGGCTGAAATGAATTAAACGCGACTCGTCACGCCGAAGGAACTCGAGGGGGGGACCGACCGAGGCGCGAGCACGGCTTTTCGGCTTCGCACGTGGTGCTGTTCACGACCCGCACCACCATCGCACCATCATCACCAACATTCACATTTTGCTATAGAATATCCGTTCGCGCGAAATATTTATTATTTACACAAAATATTTATTATTATTTTTTTCAAATAAAAAATGTTGTTCGCATGTATCATTAGTATGTCCAAGTGCAAAATTTTCTTTGTGTCGTCTGTGATTTATTTTTAATTTTTCCATCCCGTTGACTTCGATTTATCGTACGCGAGTTTGAATATTTTCGACTGTGAGGTGTATTCGTGAAATGCGAGTGCTCGATATATATTTAATTTTTTTTTAACGATCTACCGGAGCGCGTGTATCGCGCATCTGTCCAAGTTGGTTGAGCGTTACGCGGAGGGCCACACGAGTAGTCACGGTAATATCGAGCCACAGGAAGAATATTTCATGTTTTACGGTCGCTCGTTGTGCGTCTCGCGTCGCTTGAGTTCGGCTAAAAAGTCCCACGTCCGACCAAATCAGAGGCGCTCGCGGAGAGAGTGCATTAAACCCCCCCGAATTACCACAAATAGAACTCTTAAGCCCGACAGGCGCTCCCATTATAATGGGTTTGCACCCCCTACTGAGGATGTATTTACGTGCCAGTGTACGCCTTCGCGACTCACGCTGCGCCTTCGTGTTTAACATCTGGCCTAAAAAAAAACAAAAAAAAAAACAAAACGTTCGTCAGCTCGGTTCGTTCGACTTTCACTCTCATTGTGCGAACGTCGAATCAAATTCTGGCCGTTCATTCAATTTGTCTCATCCGGATTCTTTCGTTCTTTGTTATTTCGATGCAATTTCGAATTTCGAAAAGATTTTCGCGAACTATCGAACATTTTAGATGGAATTTTAATATTTATTTATATCGAATAATTTGGTTATCAATGGAAAATGGCATTACTGAGCGCATCCGGAATTCATCTTGCTTGTTATTGCTCATCGTCGTGACAGCTGCAATGACGTTTCATTTCGGTCAAATTTTATTGAATCGTAAAAATTCGTCGAAAATAGAATCGAATCTAATTCAGCACAGAAACATATAATTTTTTTCTTTTTTCTATAATTCGAAAATGATTTTTGTATAAGTGCCAAAAAAAAAAAAAAAGAAAAATGAACCGAAGATATCGTGAATTCGTGAAGCATCTTGATACAAGTTTTGTGAAAAGAGCGAGGCGTTGAGGTGAGTTAGTTGAAAAATTATTGAAGGACCGTAGAATCGAGGCGAGAAAGAGAGAGAGAAAGAGAGAAAGATGATGCCAGAAACGTTCGGGGAAAAGCGGGACACAGAGAGAGAGAGTAGCGTGGTATACGGCAAGCTGGAAGTGGATAAGTCGTCGAGCGAAATGTTATCGCTCGCCTGATCGTCGCGCGCGGGAGGTGAATCGTGGCAAAAGAGAAGACGAGAAGGGGTAGTTCGTTTGAATGGGGAAGCGAACGAGGGTCGACGAGCGGTTCGCGGTTCGAGCAAGAGAGAGAGAGAAATCCCTCCTCTCGCTCCTCCTCACCGACTTGTCGAGAGTGAGAAATCGAGGGATGGCGGACCGAAGTTGCCGGAAGATTTCAGCCGCGAGTAGAACGAGGGGGAAAAAAAGACAGAGCAAGAGAAAGAGCATCGATTCGTTTTCATGACCTCGCCAACAATCGCTTTTTCACACGATCCTCCTTTCCCTCGCTCAATCAAACCAACCCTCAATCCTTTCGACATAACTCGATTATCACGAACAAATAATTTTCTGATAAAAATAAATCAATTATCATTATTATCACGCGAGTGAAAACGAATGTAAAATTTTACTCGCGAAAAATCGTGAAATATTTATTTTGCGAATACCGAAATTCAAACCAAACTAAAATGTATTCACGTTCACATTCATGACCAATTCCGTGAAGGTGGTGGTCCCCTCCCCCCCCTCCCGGAAATACATTGTGTAACCAAACATATTGCGACGGGAGGTAAGCCAGTCTGACCCTACGGGCGTCCCGACCACTTCGGTCGATTCGCAGGGCGGCGCGTCATCTCTCGTCTGGCATCGTCGTCGTAGTCGTCGTCGTCGTTCCCTTTTGTGTTCCCTTTACTCGAGTGCCTATCCCAACAATATATCCCCAGCGAGTCAAGTGGCGCCTTTGGGATTTTTCACCGTCGGCGACCCCAACCCCCCCACCCCCACCCCCCTCTGCACCGTCCTTCAACGTAACCATCGTTCTTGTTTCCTCTCTCTCTCTCTCTCTCTTCAAGTATATAACCCCAGGCCGAACTATATACACGACCAAAGGACCGCTGTTACATCCCCACACCTTTTTTTTCTTTTTTTTTCCCAAAGCCCTTCCACGAGTCTCGACTCGTGTCATCTCGCTCTCGTGGCCTTGTACCTCGTGCTGCTCGTATCCTCCACCGTTCTTCTTTTCGTTATTCTCGTTCTCATTCTTTTTCCATCCCTTATTACGCTCGGAAGTGCGGAGGTGGGGCGGGGGAAGCTGGAAGCAACCCTTACGGTCACCCACCTCAGCCTCGGTATAATCCCCAAAGTGAATAGCAGTCATGAGGCGGTGGAACAAAGAACTTTATTCCTCGAGGAAGAAGAGGGGTGGGTTGGGACAGCCCTTCGCGCCAAGCACTGATTTTACATCCCCCGAATACTCCCCAATCGAGCACCCCGCTGGTGCAACATGTCCACGGACAGTTCTGGCATCGAGCTTTCATATATATATATTCTGGTACATACAAACGCAATCTATAAATATATATATATATTCGTATATATAGGTTGACGCAATCGCGCCGACACGTGCTCGTGTTTACCGCACCGAGCCAGGTCACATGGCCCCCCACGAAATATACGTTGCATCGAATGCTCCGAACACATCGGGTCTCCGTTTCCAAACCCCCGGCAAACGTTTGTTCGGCCCATGGTATTCACATCCACCAATTTATATCCACTCGGCTGGTTTCTCACCGTCTACCGAGGGTCTACCCCCCCCCCCCCTCCCTTCCCTCACCTTTTGGCGAAGCAACGTGGATTCAACCATGCCCGTAACTTATACCGGTATTTACCTATTCGCCCCCGACGTCTCCCCTAATTAATAGGTTCAGATTCATCGTTGCTTCTTCGTCGTATAACGTTCCCGGTGAAACCCGTAAATAACTTTGCGAATCGTTCGTTTACCCACTGCCAAAGACTGTGAAGAATTTTCACAGGCCCGGACATCGGTATATAGTTCACCACTGTAAATTGCAAGTTTCATAAATTTTACCAGTCGCTCGAACGGATGCAACGAAATGGATACGAAAGAAAAAAAATATATCCCAGGTTATTATCCACTTTTTTTTTTTTTTTTATTCGAACAAAAGAATTATTATTGTAGAGACAGCAATGATAAATATACAATAATAATTTTATCGAATTATTAATAATATTAATTTCCACGGAAAAAAATGTTGAACGGTGATTGTCGCCCGGACAATTGTCAGCCATTTATGACCTTGAATCAATCGTCTTTGCGGTATTCACGAGAGACTCGAACTCCGAATTAATATAACTCCCGGTCGTTTATTCTTGGATACGCTTTATGGATCTTCATTGGAAATTGAATGAGCACGTTCGTTGAAACCGAACCGAAGTTGAGCGAGGCAAGTACGTACGTACGATGACGTTCTTCATTTGGCACGGAATTATCGGTGTGGATCGAGAAAAATGGGGGTGGCGTTGAAACGAGAGAGAGAGAGTGAAATGCCAACCGGGAGACCTCTGTGCATTAACTCCACTCGCTCTTTCTCTCTTTCTCTCTTTCTCTCTCTCACACACACACACACACACACACACTTTTGGTGTGTACCACCGACCTCCGTCACAACCACGTCGATCCTTCAATTAGCATTTCCAGGTCACATCAAAGTTACACGTGAGCGTGTACCCGAGGCTCGTGTACGCGGGCGTGCATAATTATCGGTTAATTATTATAAGGAAGCTAAGTAGCCCGGAGAAAATTATCATCGACGACTTCTGGACTTGCCATTGCTCGCCCGATGATTCAAACACCAAAGCGTTACAATAATAATATCGGGGAAAACAAAATTTTGTGAGTGACCGCGTTTGTCGAATCGACTTCCAGTCGACTCCAGTGAACAGTTTATAACGGGAAAAGAATGTCACCACTTTGAAATTGAATTGTGAATACCACTCTGATCAAACTCTAAGCACGGACGAATAAATTATATCCATCGTGGTAGAACATAAGAATAAAAAAAGCTTATACCGATCAATTGTCTCGAAGACTTTGACCGTCAGACGATACATCAGTTTCGTTGAATTCTCGGTGGTCGAATAGTTTGCTAATGGGCCACACAGCAATGAACTCTTATCGTTCGGGCCAACTGCCAGTGAAATTATTACACAAACTTGTTTGCATCATCAGCTACAACAAAACCGTTTTTCCCGTACGATACAACCACCAATTGACTCGCGGTCGATTCAAACAGTTACTCGTCGACCCAAATCGTTGAATTCACACGTGCTATTTGACTATTCATTTATCATCATTTTGAAACGATGATTCTTGAAGTATTCACAGCGAACGACTCTGGACGACCTACTTCACGTCGGAGTTGACTCGTCCATCCGTTTGAATCGAACTGACATCCAGTGGAGACGACGATTCAGGGTCGTTCGCGGACCGAGTATATAAACCTCGAGGGCGGACTCGTTCGTTCGCGAGAGAGACAGCGAGCGGCGCGGCCCTCTCTCGGCCATCACGGTAACTGCCGGGCAGTTGTTGTCTTGGGGAATCCGTACACTACTCCGTGACATAGAATTCACCGTCGGTTCTACCTCATTGTCAGTGGTATTATATATATATTACAATCTTCTCATGCATCATGCACGTTACCCACCAATTAATGATACACCGAATTAATTATAGGTTCATCACACTGACCAATATGGATAGCTATCTCGAACCATTTATAACTAACCTATAAATAATAATTCAAACCCAACCGAGTCTCGTGGATACGCATTTTCATTCCAACCTTTCCATGTTGCTCTCGTTCTTTTTCTGTTTTTTTTTTTTTTTTTTTTCAAAAAGACATTAATATCTTTCACGCATGCACCATCGCCAATTTCGATTCCGTCTCGCCTTGAAATCGGACAATCTCGTGGCTCGTCCCGCTTCGGAAATCGAATCGTGTTGAATACTTGACGACGTTAATTTCGTTTTTCGGTTACCATTTTGGAGTTTCCGATATATAACTACTTACTGACCCACATGAACGTTTGAGATGATCTTCACGCACATGTACATAGAAATTTCATGTATTCTTGGTGTGTGTGTTTGTGTGTTTGGGTCCATCAACGACTGTTACGAATTTAGCCAGTTACACAAGCGCATTTAGATGACCCACCTAATTACCAATATTAGCCGGATTATAACAAGCCGAGAGGGAGTCGTTTTGGTTGCCTTTCTCTGTGTGTGTGTGTGTGTGTGTGTGTGTGTGTGTGTGCGAGCATCAAGCGCCGGTTCTCTACGTTCTCCGGTCGCGTATATACCCGAGGCAATCCGTGACTGATGTAAGTAGGACATCGCACTGACGTAGGCAACAACCAACCGAGCTCAACCCATATTATACACGCTCATAATCCCTCCCTCCTCCCCCCCCTCCTCTTTCTCACACACACACACAAACTCGTCGCAATTCCAGTATCACTAACGGATTAAAGCGATCTCAATTAATTCTCACCCTGGATTTTCCGAAATGTCACACCTATTTATATCCCCCTCTCCCCCCCCCCCAACCCTCCTTGACTCAGTGGGCGAACGTATTGTTTTATTTTTGGTCTTTCGAAGCGTTGGCGAAGGACAATCGTTTTACTTAATATCTCGACGATCTTAAGATTCTTTTTACTTCCTATAATCGTCTCAACAATATAGCAATATCAAACAATATACGATCGTCCTTTGCTGAAGTTACAAAAAATAAAATTTACTTCGGCATAAACGAAAAATTATAACGAGTTTCATTTTATTTTTGTTTCGAAAAAAAAATTCTGGGCCTCGGATGATGACACCGGACATTACAATTTTCCAAGCATTGTTCGTCGATGTTTCATGATCTTTCAAGACCTAGTTTTGAAGAATCCAAACAAATACTTCATTGCAATAAAAATTGTAAGAATGTTATTAAACGATCGTGGGCACAAGAGTTTCTCGCCCCGTGTGCCCGCGGCGCATGACATTAGCCCACATGCAATGATCAACACAGCGTAATTGCCCGGTAATTATGAATGATCAAGAAGCAAACGGCTAATTGAAGCCGGCCGATAAAAGAATGTTTTATCCATAACTTCAGAGGGTTTGAGTCTCAGAGTTCAGGAACAACGCCGAGGAATAACCAAAAAAATAAAGACAAAAATCTTTTCGAAAAAAAAATTTTTTTTTTTTAAATACAAGTGACCTCGATGGCGCGTCGCCCATTCACGACTGCATTCTGACGGTCTAAATGACACAATGATAAAATTGTTTGGCAACTTGGAAAGAGCTCTGAACCACCACGCGACACATTACTCAACATAAATATACAATTATATAGTTATACATACACAGACATACATGTAGATGTATATGGGTACCTGGAGGAGAGATATTAAGCGTAGCCGAGAGACGGCAAAGCAGGCGAAACGAGATAAGGGAACACAGCGTGAGCGGCTTTATAATGCGGTTTTAATTATTCTATTTGTCTCGCGCGTGACGAGAAACGCGGGGCGCGAAGTGTTTGCCCGAGAGGCTGACTCGCGGAAAAACCGTGCAACGGCAACCTAACCCCCCCCCCCCCTCCCCCCTCCCACTCCCGACGTACCTCGCTTTTCCACCGTGTGACGACTTCTCGCCCATCGCTCGTTCCTCGTTCTCGCTTTTCGCGAAGAAAAAAAACATGGTCTTAATTCGATAAAATAAATGTAGAAAGAATAATTAATGATAAAACTAAGACGACAAAATGCATGCGTGATAATCACGAGTTTTTCAAAGTTGAGTTTTTTTTTTTTTTGGGTTCCTCGTTTGGGACGACGAGCCCAGCTTCCGTAGTCGATGCGTCGAACGCTCTCTCACACGTGTTGCGGAAAATCATCTCGCGAACGGTTTTCCCGCCGTTTTTCGCGCGCAAGTCGTCGCACAGCCCACGCGACATCGCGTATGGGCTCACGAGACCACGCGGTCTCGCTAATTTTTCATTGATTCGATTATACTGTATATACATACGTACGCTCATCATTTTTTTTTTGGTACGAGAGACGTGCAGTGAAGATAATACGACATTGATGATAAGAATAATGAAGATGGAAATCCATGAGAAAAATATATAGCGAGCATGAATTTTTATTGAATCAATCTAAATTGAACGAAAATGAAATGTCAACGGATTCTAAAAATGTTCAATCGTACATGAATAATTAAATGTTTTTTTCTTGCAAAATCTTTACTTTGATATTTCTTTTTACACAACGCGAGGCCAATTACATTTCGAATCGATAGACATAATTTTTTTCATCTCTCAATGTACTCGTAAAAATTGTTATTTCATTCATGACCGGTCGATAATATTTCCCCCAAACTCCAGTCGCGATAATTCAACAACCAAGTGTCACAAAGATTTTTAATTTCCTTTTAACGAACAAAACAAGACCAAAAAAAAAAAAAAATAACCAATATCGAGGTATCTAATTTAATCGTTCTTCCGTGTGGAACAATCATCGCCACGGAGTTTGGGTCGTGAATTTGACGGTGGAAATTATTCGTGGTTGAGGTAATCTCACCTGTCTCGTACACCTGCCGGGAACTCGGTCTCGGCGGCTCGGCCGAGATAACGAATTCCTCCTCCTCCACGTTCGTCAACGTGACGATTTTGTTGATAGACTCGAACGTATACGTCTTCGTTTTCGTCAAACTCGTCCTCGCCCCGGCGATTTTTCCTTCGATCGGATTCGCTTCGTCGCTTCGATCGGTTCCCCCACGTGATATCGACGTTTTATCGACTCGATGCCGTCAAATGCGTTACGTCATCGCTCTTTGCGAATCCATAAACTGAATTCTTATCTCCGTTTCCCCGGACTGTCCGATCGGAAACTGGATCATCTACTTTTTCACCATTACAAAATCACTCGAACGTCTTTTTCACGACGAACAAAACAAAAAACGTCTTCCGCATCGAGCAAACCAATTATATCTCGCCCATCGACGAATTATCATTCGAACAATTCGATCCAAAAAAATGTTTACGATTTTTGCAAGTTCATCGAGACAATATCCCCCATAATCACTTCACGCACATAAAATTGCAACAAATGTTCGTGAAATCTTTCACGGATATATTTTCTCTTTCGATCACGAAACAACGGAAAAAAATTCCCACTTTACATCGTTCAATGTTCAAACTCCGATGGTAACAAAACCTTTCACTGTTCCTTCTCCCCGGACGAACAATCCACCATTCACTGTCTCTCCGTTCGAAAAAAACTCGCCCTCTTGTCTATCCCAAAATCAATCCGTCAAACATTTTTCAAAATAACAAAAGTCCCGTGATAAAAAAAACTCGAAAATAAATTAAAAATAAATTCTTCACGCGATAGAATAATCTCAAGTCAACCGATTGAGTTTATTTGTATTTTCTTGTTTTTGCATCGTTCGACAAAAAAAAAACAAACAAACGTGGTTGCGCGTCACGTTGTCACACGCGTTTGTAATATCGTGTATGACGACAAAGACGACGACGACGACGACGACGATGCCCGACGATGGTTTCCGTATAACCTCGCGGTCCGCAGTCTTGCTGCGTTGTGAGGGTCGGCCGAGCGAGCGCGCGGCGGGAAGCCAGAGCGAACGAGCACCACCAGCAGCAGCAGCAGGGGGATTGTACGGAGCGCGGAGCGTACGCGAAAAGTAGATATAGCCGCGCAGTCTGGACGGGATTGCCGAGGTGGGTCTGTATAACCCACCCGCGCCCGCGCGCCTCGACCCGTTCCCTCGGCTCGGTCGTTGTCACGTGGTGGTGGGGGGTTCCCGAGCCCGGGGGGGCGTGTACCGAGGGGCGGGACCCGATTGTCGAAGGTGGGCCCCCGCGAGTTAGTCGCGAGATTCACGTTGTTATGATTGTTATGAGTGTCCGAGGTGGCTTCGCGGACCGAGGGTGGCTACCACGGGGGGGGGGGGGGGGGGCGATAGGGTAGCGGACGGACCTCCGTCATACAGCCTCCCGTCCGCTAGCACCCCCGTTCGAACACCACCCTCGAGATCCCCGTTCGACCAAACGCCGGAGAACCCCCTTCGCCCCCCATCGGCACAGCATCGGCACCCCGTGCCCACGGCCATACACACCGACCCTTCGCCGTACCCTCTCGCTCTTTTTCCCGTCGACCCCCCACCCTTTGCTCTTCGAAAAAAAAAATTTAAAAAAATGAAAAAAAAACGAATGAGCTAGTAGTAACGGTGATGCAAATCAGACGAGAGGTTGGGCACCAGGACTTTGGGGGGTTGCTGCTTTGGGGCGAGGGAACGATTGGGTCGCCGGTTCTCCTACCGAATCCGTCCCCTTCCACCCCCTGTGCACCGCACCCCGTTGAATCGCGTTGGTGGGAACTCGAGAGAAGAGAGAGAGAGAGAATTCGCGAACGAAAAAAATCCACGGCGATAAAAATTTCGACACCGAGAAGCCACGACTACCGCAGTGATGTTTGATATATCAGGAACGAAATAGGCATCGTCCCTCACGCCATCCATGACTCTGTTGCACGATGGAGGATAAAACCGAGCCCCCCCCTCTTGCGTTTCTCGTCGCACGGTGATTTCGCGGGAAAGTTATTAACCCCCTTGCAGACGATGCAGTCGATTTTTCGTCGATTGGCGTCGGTTCAATGTGCGTGGCCGATAAAGACGGTCGCGCTGGGAGGAGGGAGGGGGGAGGGGGGGCGAGTGGAGGTCCTCTCAACGGTTGACGGCCATTTTGAGAAAATTCCAGCACAGGTGTGTGGAACCGGATGGAGATTCGAACGTTTTTCCAGTGTGAGGAGATTTTTCGTTTGAATTACAAGCGATGTCGGGTTGATTGTTTCATTGTTTTATTGTTTTGCTTAGTTCGAAATCGCGTGTGTCGCAATTTTCGGTGAGCTTTTACAATCAGGGTTAATGTAAGTTATCGATTTATTTACATCTCAAACGTTTGCACGAACACATGACTGACCTCGCGTAATATTCATCGGGTCACCTGTCAGGATGTCGTTGCGTTTAATTATCATTCCCCTCGTGCGTGATATTCACGCGAAAGAGTGCGATGTCGGTCGAGCGTATAAGGGATTTACGATTGCACGGGCGAACGGCTCGGCAACCCTTTTTTTTTTTTTTTTTAATTTTTTTTCGCGAAGATCCCTGGCTGTCGACGCCGTTGGAACACTGGAAAAGCACCCTCGGTGTTTCAGCGCGATCTCCCCTTCGGCGGTTGCACGATATCTCCGTCGAGTCGACAACCCCCGTCGGAGAGTCCGGCTACTTTCCGGGAACCCCCACAATTCCGGGTTGTAATTATTCGCACGGGGGACACCATCGTCGTCGTTGTGTGCGATCGTGAAATTTCGTCGAGTTTCGCGAAAAACCCCAACTTGCCCGGTGAATTCGATGATAACGGACGTGCAAATTTACCTACTCGTTCGATCGATTTGGATTGTAAATAAATAAATAGAAGACAAGTCTATTGGTGCTCGGAATGATTTTTTTTTGAGGGTGGCATACGTGTAATTATGTTTTGTTGAATAATTCTTGAGCTAATGTTAACCCTGTTCCTGAAACGTTTTTTTTTTTTTCGCAACACATTTCTGAAAAAGGGATTCAGACCCTTTCTTTTAAAATGTTTCACAAGTCTTTTTGAAACAGGGTGAAGAATATAGTCTGTGAAAAATATTTTATTTCAGGTACAAAATCGTATCCGTTTAATTTTTAAGAAACCCTGATGAAAATTGTGGCAATATTTTTTTAAAATGGAATTTAAAAAATCATTGTTTAAACAATTTGTTTTTTTTTTCGGAACAGCCCTTGACGAAGGATCAACGAGTTGTCACAAGGACGACGAAGAAAACGCAGTTCGACGAGCCGAGCAGTGATCCTTGGGATTCTGACGATAAATTCATGTTGATATTTACCGGTCCTGAAGCCCCCCCCCCCTCTCTCTCTCTCTCCGTCTCGACCCTAACTCGCGGATTTGTCAGTGGTTATATAGCCCGACTCGTTGTGTTTCGCCACCCTCGGGCGTCCTTTCTCTTATCGATCGGACAGACCGCGCTACGACCACCACCACGCTGCTTGTCCACACCGCGGACGTTGTTGAGCAGAAGGGTCTTACTTAGCCCGCGTGCTCGTCGTCGTTGTTTTCGCATCTCATCGTCGTGAACGACGCGAGCGAGCGAGCGAGCGACCCGTGCGCTTATATATTCGCCGACCGTACTGTTGAAACCAGATGGTCAAGGAGAACGGCTGGAACGGACACTTTGTTGAGATCGTTGAGGTGCAAAAACGAGCTTACACGAATATCCAGCTTATGCTCCAAAACGTTTTTTTTTTTATCATAATAATAATACAACGGTTCGTCAACTAATGAAAAAATTTACAAGCTGCGATTGTCACCGTGTCATCGCCAATTCGTCATGATCCATCGATTGAACATGTCGATTCGTAAGAATCATTTACAATGGAACAAAACAATTTTAATCAATTTTTACGTGACATAAAGTCGATGCTTCGAGTTGGTTTATTTTTTGACACTGATAAAAAAGTCGAAGATCTATGAATTCATTATTTCTCGTCTTCATACAATGTTGATAAATGCAACAAACTAAATTGCACATTTGAAAGTTATTTTCAGAATAAGCGTAATCGAGATAAGAATGAAAAAAAAAAAAAAAAAAATGACAAAATCGTTAAAAAAAATTGGTCAATTGTTTTTCTCAACTTTTTCGTAGACACCATGATTTTTGATAAGTCCACACGTGCTTTCCGTATCAAGTTCAAACGAATAAACAGAATTAAATGTACAAAACGAAAGTCACGGAAAAATCGTGAAAAATCAGAAACACGTGTTTGTGTGTCCGCAAATCGACAGAAGCTCATGGATGGTCGTCGATTGTGGTGTAGTTTGAGTACATAACACGTAAAGGTGGCGGGGGTTGGTAAAGTCGGAGGATGTAGAAACGTGGGGAGATCGAGACGACGCGCGCGCACACGCGAACAGGTCGTCGTTCCTTCATAACGCGACGGTAGAAACGAATGAATGAAACACACGTGTCCTTTCATCCACCCTCTCGCTTCTGCCGGGTGTGCGGAAAGTCCGATTCGCCCCCCTCCCCGCCCTGCGCGCGTGCTCTTCACACGTTTTCCCCGGTGGCGCCTTTTCCATCCCTTCGTATCTGGCCCGTCGGTGAAACGTTGCGACGTTCGTGCGGCCAAGGAAAACGCTATACCAAGAACCGCGAGAGCGAGAGAGAACGGAAAAAAGCAAACTCCGTACCGCCAGCTGGCGAGCCTGAGTTCACCATCGGTCTATGGGTCTCCGATCTTTCTGCTACCCCTCGCTTTTTCATTCCACGTTCTCCCTCGGGATCTGAGTTTTCGCACGCTTCTCCCCCCCCCCCACCTTCGCGTCCCTCTCTTGCCTTCTCACTTTCTCTCAATCGTCACCTTTCTACGTGTCCGTTCAACACTGTCCTCATCCACTAGCGACAATCCGCATTCTTCGACGGATCCTCGTTCACCACGCTTTCTCTCTCTCTCTCTCTTTTCGTCCCGTCTGATTTTTTTTCTACAAATTACAGCACTAATGAAGAATACAAAATAATTTTTTGTTCAAATCGATTTATTTATTTTTAACATTGTTTTTAATTTTTTTTTTTAATAACGTTGAAAAAAAAAAAAAACCCAAAACTGTGGCCATTTTTGCGGACGCAATTTTTATCTGAAACGAAAATTCCGAGAAGATTATTGATCCGTAGGAAAATCTCTATGTCTCCATCTAAGCTTTTCTTTTTTTTAGAAATTAAAAAAAAAAATGGCGGTGGTTTTTCAAAAGAGTATCTAATTCAGCCTATTTTTTTCGACGATTATTCGTAAATAAAAATGAAAGATTTAAAAAAAAAAAACAAAAGCTTCCATGGAGACATAGAGAATGACGTGAAGAATGTTCAGTAGCGCCCGAAACAATTCGAATTTCGATTTGAAAATTGTTGAGAATGTTTATTACAGTCTACCATCGGACAATGAAGAGAAAAAAATCGATCTTAAACAAATTTACACACACTCAGGATGATCCCTTAAAACAAAAAAGTGTTGCCTCTACGTTCGGACGTCTGGTACGTTCATTCGTGGTGAACCACATAGCTCCGCCCTGCCTATCCCCACGGCCGTGTGTGTGTGTGTGTGTGCGATGCATTTCTTTTCACCATACCGGCCATGTGTACGACCGTCAGTGGGTTACCAACTCTCTCCCTGGGTCTCTCCGTCTCTCACTTTGGTCCTTGTCAACCTCGTCCTCCACCTCTTACCGCGTTCCACCGCCAGACGGTAGCACCCACGACAGCGTCGACGCCGTCGCTCGCCACTGCCACGTGACACCGATGCTCCTGTGCTTATACCCCTTCCACCCCCTCCCCCATCGCATCCGCCCCTCCACCGCGACATCTCACACCCGCCACCTTCCCTCGGCAAGCCAGCACTTTATTTTTTTGTCCTTTTATCGGCAACCGAGAATCCCTCACCTCCGTCTGCCCCCCCTCCCCCCCCCATCACCCTTCCCCGGTATTCATGGAAGCTCGCTCCACTTGCCGATAGTCTCCGCGGAGAAATTTCTCGTCCCCACGGGAGGAGGCACTTCGGGTTTCTCTCGGCTTCCATCGGATTCCGTCTTCGTTCAACCAAAAGACCCCCACGTGCTGCTGCTGCTGCTGCGCACCCCCCTCGTACCTTCCAACTCGTGCGGGACACTTTTCCTTTCACCCACAACGGCCCGTCGCTCGACTCCCACCCGAGAAACATATATATATATATATATGTATACACGGACCTTTATCTACTTTCGGAGCTTTAGCGGATACGACGAACCTTATCCATCCACCTATATCGTATACTTCCTCGCGATCCTGACCTTACCCAGTTAACCGGGTCAAAAACTTTGTTCCAATTTTCTTTGTCGGGTCATCGTTTTGTTTTATTTTCTTGTTCAATCCTTCGCTTCGATGGTTCAATGGGATTCACGTTTTGGTAAATAGTTTAGTCATAGAGATAGTCAAAGTGTCGAATAATCCGACGAATACGACAGAAATAAATATTTATGAATTTTCTTTGTACCATAAAACATTAATTATACACACGAATTATACTGAAAAGTTAGAAAAAAAAAAAAGAATCAAACAACGTTTGCAATCTAGCTCGAAATGTATATATTCAAATTTATCGCGACCGGTTTGTTAATTCAACCTTCTTATCTCACTCCACATCCCATTGGGTATGCGTTTACTTTTTTTTTTTTTTTTTTTCAGTATCACGGATGATGGCGAAGGTGACGCTCGCGAGCACGATTATCAGGCGTGTATGGTGCGGGGTATATCGGGCAATATAGTACGGTATAAGAGGAGCGTGGAATAAAGCACGATTATAGGCCCGGAGGCTCACGGACATCGCTCCTGGGCTCTCTCTCTCTCTCTCTCTCTCTCTCTCTCTCTCTCAGCTTGGCCGCTTTGAGTCCGAGGCTCCTGCCACGGCCGATAATAACAGAGTCAGTTCGCCCCAAGCCGGAGCGGTCTTTACGAGCCTTATTCCCAGAAGTATAAACCCCGAGCTGATGTTCAACCTCGTGGACTCCTTCGCCACCGCTTCTCATTCTCCATCTTCTTAACCTCGGCTCTTTAGTCTTCGCGGCGACTTCTCTTCCCCTCCCCCCCCCCTACATCAGAATTTCTTCAACCGTTTCGACATCACATTGGCCTAACTTTCCGACACAGCTCGCGACGTCACACGCGTCGTGACTTGTGGCCACAGACTTTTTTGTCGCGGCTAATTAAATACGTTCTCAACAAAGTTGCCGGCAAAGTTGAACGACCAAGACAACGGGGATAAATAAAATAAACCAAATATTGTAAAGGATGTCGAAAAAACAAAACGACAAATATTATCACTCGGTGGTTATATATTTTTGTATGAATTGAATATAAATAATAATAATAATAAGTCGACTTGCATGGTCCGAACGAGAGAGCATATTTCAAAAGGATTCGAAGCTTCTGTTGCTTCGGTTATCGAACCTTTTTATTATTTTTTTTTTCATACGATACCAGTGGCGTGATCATTCACTCCTAAACCATAATTGCCAAACCAAATTATTTTTTGTCTCGCATTATTTCGGGGTAAATTATTTTTTCGCATTCCCATGGTAATTTTATTTTGAATAGTCCCTTCGCGTTCATTGATTGCCACGTATGGGGCACACGAATAACATCTTTCCCAAAAAAGGTCCTCATTGTGCTACAAAGTAGCACAATGAGTTTACATTTTGCGTTACATTTTGGATCACGAAAAAAAAACAAAAAAAAATAAATAAATAAAGAATCAGAGAGTCGATAATGTATGCGGTTTGTTGTCGAGCCTTCCGGCGTAGCGAAATCTCGGCCGCAACACGAATTCGTTCGAGGAATGAATGCGAAAAAAAAAAGCGAAACAATAATTGTGAAACTAATGGAGAGAGACCGTCGAATGTTTGAGCGGAGTTTGGCGCGGTGTGGGTCTCTCTCTCTCTCTCGTGATTAACGCGAGGGTTACACGGAACGAGACGAAGATGAGCGACTTTTTTGGTTCGGAATTTCGTGGCGGAGCACAAAGCGCGTTTTTTTTCTTACTTGCTGCTCGTGTCGATAAGTGGCAGTAGGATGTTAGTCTCTCGGAAGTTGCGGATCGTATCCCGCTTGTTCGTATGAGAATCGTTCATTCTTAATTTCCAACCAATGCTTCGCATCGTGGAAGAATAAGAAAGGGGGTGAAAAATGACAAAGGTGACGATCATTGTTGTTCTCGTATCAATGAGCAAAGAGTTTGCAAAATTTTCACATTATTTTACAAAATAAAAATTGAATCGCGGTGCCAATTTTACGCTTCAATTTCACCAAACTAATATATTCCCAATGAAAATTCGTCTTTCCTATAATTTTCTATACGACACCAAAGTTTTGGTTAATCATAAAAATTAACGACGATCCGTCGATGCTTGTATCGCCGCAATTGTGGCAAAGCGATTTACGCCGGATTGTATGTTAACACGAAGGCCGTTACACATTGCGGGAATATCGGGGGGTCGTGGGTTTAATCGTCCTGAGAATCGAGGGAATCGTTTTCGCGCCTTATCACGGTTTCCCTCCTGTTCGCGGGCACACCCGGCAAACGCGAATATCTCCGTGCGCGCCTCGAAGTCGGGTAATTTCGCAGCGATGGCGGCGCACAACGCTTAGTCGCTGCGAACTCGTGTCAATTATTACCAAGTCACTGATACACGTTGTTCAACGTGATACCGGTCAACCATGTGGAATTAGTTTTGTCCTTGTGTTACGAATGATCGGGCGGAGGGGGGGGGGGTGAGATTGAAGGACAAGGTAACCGTCGGAACCGGTGTTTCGTATCAGCCATACGACAGATTCTCGAGGTCCTCCAGCCCGTCGGAGTCCTTCTCGATCGTGGTCGTCGTTCCCCGGTTCGCTCCGAGCCCGTCTCATTCTCCATCGTGGTCAGGAATAATCCGGGCCAATACTTGTCCGGCGTACCGCCCGCCCTGAAAACCGTTTTCGGACAATATCAAACCGAAGATCGACCCCAAACTCGGTGGAATCGCTCGCGGCAGGCCCGCGACCCCGGTAGCTTCGAACATTAAACGCCCGGTATACGGCCCCCCCTCATAATATTGCAATCCACGGTCATAATTTACGGTCGTTTTATAGTTCAAACTGCAACCTTCGGGGAGTTTAGTCCGGAGTTGGGAAACTGCGTGGAGGACGCAGCGAGGCGACTTTGTGTTCCACGGCTATATTTAAACCCCCACCGAGTACACAATTATTTTTCCCCGATCATCGTTTACACTCCGGGTCAAAATGACCCTCACTCACTCGAATGAGTTACCATTCCAAATACACGAGTCCAATTTATCTACAAAAATTCAGGAATATACATTAACTATTTTAGAATCCGATGATGTGGTTTACAAGTGTAAATATTCTCACAGTCATGAAAGATAAATTCTGCGAAAAAAAAAACAAAAAATTCGGTAAAAGAGTCAATGGTTTGTATAAATTGAGATATTCACGAACCCATAAAAACCAAGTTGAAAAATTCTTCGAGAATCATGGTCTTCTCATTCTCACCGTGATTTACCGGCATTATTCCGCGGGCTACTTCGTAACGCAGTAACTTTTGCACTTTTGCTTGGCAGTGAGAATTGAGACGCGTCCATTTTATATAGCGAATAATCGGAATGTGTACGAAGATGTGCGAGCTCGGTGAAGGAGAGCTGTTTTATGAAGTTACCACGAAGAGAAGCTCGAGCGGCGCGGCGCATCGTGGCAAGTCGTTTTGTGGCACTTATACACACACACACATATATATACATATATATGTACAAACACATGTAGATTGAGGAGCGGTTCACCGTGGCGAGACTAGACGGCACGGGCACGAATTTCTCGAGCTTTTCTCGTACCTTTGGCCCGACGGAGTAATATCCCGGGCGTTCGGTCGTTCGCCCCAGAGAGAAGAGTGAGCCATTACTGAAAATTACCGATGATTCCGGAGCCTCGCAAATCATAATTCCGCCGCTTCAACTCGGAGACGTTAACGCTTCGGCCATCGTGTGGTGTATCGTCGGTAACCTCACTCTCTACACGGCTTCGACTCTTCGATGTGGTGTGTACGGGCTTTGTATCGTTCCCGCAAGTTCGGTACAAAGGCAAGATCCATTGTACATGCTTGTTCGAAAGATTTTGTTGGGGGGAGGGGGGGGGAGAAACGCGTGACTAATGCGCGCGGTTAACCTCTTCGCGAATTTGCCGAGTCATCGGAATGCTGAAATTACGTATGCAACTGAAATAAAGCGACTTGGCTTTTACACTCGTGATCCGCCATGAATCCCAGAAGGTGCTAAGCATTACTCCCATAAAAAAATATAAAATTCTTCAGATTACATTACACGTGACGCAGCATTATAAACCGATGAACACGATGAATCGCAGAATTCAACCATCGCTTCGTATTTTCAACCCGCATCATTCACCCCGGGGTCCATTTGACCCATGCGCCTCTCGACTTTGAAACTTATATGACAAAAGTTATGGCCGAATCGATGGCAGGTGACCGAAAGCCATGAACCGCGTTTGCACGTATCGAAATATACAGCTTCGACGACGACGATGTATTAACCGTGCTGTCACAAAGGTCACTGTATACGTTGTGTGTGTGTGTTCGTCCTTTGGTTCCGAAGCTTCCGGTGGGTTCGCATCGAACAACACCCGAAGCACGGGCCAGGCCAACGCGCCTGACCTAATTTACATACATATAAAGCGCATTCTCGATGTGTTTTAGGAGGGTCGTGAATCGACGCAGCTACGGGAATCGTTAAACCCCGTTCCTTGCGGCCCCGACACCGCCGACGATGAGATACGATGGGATACCAATGGCGTTGCGTGCGTGCGTTTTCCGCAACAGTTCCACGGTCGTCGTCCCTTATTCACCGATAAAGTTACGTTATGGTCGAGTCTTTCGCGATGCACTTTCGTGGGATCATTGTGTTACTCGTCATCCTTGTAATGACGATTACCCATGGATATCATATCCCGAATCCATTATCATCGACTTTGGAAATATAATTAACTCCGATAACTCCCATCGACATGTCCACCATCAACCGTTTGCACACACACACACACACACACACACACACGCAAAGTCATTGACCAATAGGTTTCACAATGTACGAGCTTCGGACACCTGATATTCGATGCTCATCGTTATCCCGTAAATTTTCCCGTCCGTGAGTCGATGAGAGAGAGAGAGAGAGTTTGCCCGATGAACGAGAGGTGACCGCGAGTCATCAATGAACCGCGAAAATCCGTAATCCGATGAAATCACATTACAACACGATCGATGACGCCTATTCCCGATCATCGTCATTGTTGGTGCAATTATATATCTACGAAAAATCGGTATCTAGTAGTATAAGCACAAGTAAAAATAGTGGAATGAACATATATTACACAATAGAATCACTTTTTTTTCTTTTTAATAAATTCCACGAGACATGGCAAAATCTATCGACCGAACGGGGATTGTCGCGATACATTTGATCGGTCGCTCAGCCGGCACAAAGCTTGCCCCCGTCAAACATAATTTTTTTTTTTTTTTTTTTTTTCTCATTGCCGGTAATTAATTTAACGGGACCGCAGTAAAGCACGGCGGACAGGTGTTCCTTTGCGAACGCAAAAAGAGACCATCCGGTTCACAATGGTGAACCTTCGCCATATAGATATCTCCCCCCCCCCCCTCCGTAGAGTGAGTAGCGAAACAAGGCGAAAGCAGGGAACACCGCGTTGGTGCAGTGGTTATGTGGCCCATCGGTGTGTTACACCCGAACAAGGCGCCAAGGGATGAAACCGGGCGGTATTATATTCGTATGCTAGATGGGGGGTTATGCTGGTGGTCGTGGCGGTAGGCGACGACGATAAAGTTGAAGCCACTGGCGAACGATGGGCAGGGGGCCCCCGCGTAATGACAACGCAGCGCGTCGTAAACGCGTTTATGTCCAGAGTTGCATTATAGTAATACCCTGCTAGCTACCCATGTGTGCGTGCGTGCGTTCGTATATGCTAGATGCTCGGTAGTGCTTCGGTACGTTACTGTATTTTCTCATACCAATGTGCCTGTGCACTCGTGCGCGCACTCCTTCACCCCTCCCCCACCCTCCCGCCTCCTTTCTCCTGCCCCAACTGCGTTTCACGACCGGAACGCCAAGAGTTTTGCTTTCACGTTCCCTCGGACATTTGGTAATTCTAACGACCATCGCAACAATCTGTAATGTGCAACAAAGTAGTATATCGAAAATGTTTTTGGGGGGGGGGAAGATTGACGATTGTGATATTCGATAGCATACAAATGCTGCATATCGACGACAAAATCAAATTCACGTTGGAACAATATCCGCATCGAATTATAAATTTTCTAAATAATAAGGATCGTTGATAAACATTCCAGAAAAGTAAATCTGGGAAAATGGCTTGAAATATATATTTTTTTGCTTTTTTCCTCCAATTTTTGAACCACATAATTTTGTAAAATTACTTTATGCAAAGATAATGAGGAAAAAAAAAATCCGATTTCTGTAAATGCGACCTTAAGGACGAGGAAAATTCGTGGATCGCGTAACGCGTGCGATGACGACGACGACGACGACGAGCCGGTCGGTTGGATGGAAAGAGGGTAGTTTCCACGACCTCGAGCCGAAGAGCGACAGAACGTTCGGGCAGCGACAGGAACGAGCGAGAGAGCGAGAGAATGGCAAAGGGTTAGGGTTGCGGGACGAGATGGCAGAGTTGTAAAGTCCTGCGCGTGACACCGGTTTATGTTATGGTCGCTGGTCTTCGCTCGTGTTGGGTTAGCCCATGGCCCGGCGCGAATGCTACCGAGGCGGCCCATATCTCCACACGGTTACCCGGGGTCTCGTTTCTCCGTATGCCACCCGTGTGTGTATGCTTCGCCTGTATGCTTCGAACGTTATGCCACGGACTGTATACATTTTAGAGACACGCGGGTATTGCATCGTACTCCGCGTTTATGGGACATAACCGGTGGACCCGGTCGCCGCGCACAGATTATTTTGGCTTGATCAATTTGATAACTCCGCGCGGGGGAGAGAGGTTATGGCACTTTCGGCCCTTCTGATTATGCAACCCACAACGTCCATCTTTGGTTCCGCGAACTATCCAACGAAACAATGCGTTATGGTAAATTTCAAAATGTATAATAATCATTTTTTTTTCATTGAAAACCGTTGATTCTGATTTTTTTCATTAGTTCTTGATTAATTGACGGACGAAAATAGAATCAACGAACAAAAGATTGATCGAAAAAAAATACTCAAAATGTGATATCCTGTAAAAGACCGCAGCCAACAATTATGTGAAATTTTTGGTTTGCGTCTCACGACTTTTCACGTGTTCGAAAATATTTACAACTCAAATTGACTTTCCAAACGACAGGTCCAATGGTATTTGGATTGATAGCGAAATCGTTTCATTTTCACAATGGCGGCGCCACCTCGCGATATCCGACCGACGCTCAAACATTATATTTATAATAAAATAATTCCCAGGACGTAAAATCGAATGTTTTATTTCGGAGGCGCGGGGCGGGGGGTTACCTCGTCGATGTTCCATACACACGATCGTTAACACCCGCGATATTTTCAGTTGATAAAATTCGTCATCCACCGAATTTTCAAAAAAATGCAATCAAATATCTCGTTAACGATCCCTCGAAAGATAAAAATGCGAAATTCATATTTTTTTTACTTTATCATAATTTTTTTCGTCGTTTCTTCATCATTGCCGTACGATTCTCCATATTATCTAGATATTTTAACGTGACTTTCGGGATATTCGGACAAATTCCAGAACCCGCTCGATACGAAAGCGAAGCATTTCATTGCGTTCGATACGTGGCCGGGCGTAAATAAAGATAAAAATAAATGTTTAAAAAAAACGTCGGAGGTTGAGTAGCCGACAGTAAAAAATGTAACTGGTAATTTAGTTAGCTGAACCGGACGTAGCAAGAAGGGTGCTACACATCGCGGCGCCTGAACGAACGGCCCGGATGGGCAACAGAGAGAGCAGCAGCCGAATCGGGTTGCCACTGTCGGGTGTCGCGCCGGACAGTAATAGGGCGTACCTCGTATCTGTCCGAGTTGACGGGTTTTTATGGGTTTGCGATGCGCGGATTCATCATTCGATATATTACAGAGACACGCAACCGCCCCCCCCCTTCCCCTCCGATTCGCGTTCGTTCACCATTCGACTCCGATATCAACGCGTCAACTCAACGATCCCATTTTCACCGCGAAAATACCGATTTTTATTTTCCCCCACGACCGTCGATTCTCGAAGTTTGCGGCTCGAAACATTTTTTTTCATCATCGAATATGATCAAACTTTGACATCCGAAATGCGAATTACGCGATCTCGACTACAGCCGGTGGAAATTCAAAACGACGAAAGAACGATGTTCGCTATTGTTTCTCTTTCGCTCGTGAATCGCCGTTCTAATGGCGAAAGTATGTGAAATGATCGTGAATGGAGATTACACACGTGATAAACAAGGCACGCACGTCAGCCTCGCGAGTCCGGGTCCATCGGCCCCCCCTCCCCTCTCCCCGACCCGCCACGCTGAGAATCGCGTCCCGCACGATCGCGTTCGCGAACGACGACGACGAGAACAACCCCCGCGGCCCGGGGGGGTGGCCGCGTCGACGCGCATCAAGCATTCACCATCGTCCATCCACGGTTTGTACCACGTACGTTTTATAGAAACGGTAGAATTTTTTTGTGTACGGACACGATGGGTATGCGCGAAGGTGGAGGAAACTAACACACACGGACAACAAGCGCGAATGTAGCGCTCCGGGAGCACGTAGATGTTTTTTTTTTTTTTTCAATTTTTTTTTTTTTTTTTCATTCGCGTATATAACGGCAACGCAGGGAGAGGGACGTGCATTCGAAGTGAGGGAGGAGGGGGGAGGGGGGCGGGGGTTGAGAGTCGCTGGCTGGTGCAGAGAGGTGCACAGCTAGGGAATCGAAGGGGTGGAGGAGGGTTGCGGAGGACGCACGGAATTTCGCTGGTAGGCACGGGGAGACAAAAAGAGAAAGAGAGAGAGAGAGAGAGAGAGAGAGAGAGAGAGAGAGAGAGAGAGAGAGAGAGAGAGAGAGAGAGAGAGAGAGAGAGAGAGATGGAGTGATTGTTACCGCGAGGGGTTGGGGGAAGAGGGCAGCCGGGGCGAGTGACTGGTGGCAGGGGGTGAACCACCCTTTACCGTCGATTTTTCGGGTTTTTTACGGGCGACGGCTCTTGCTTCCGTGGACGAACGAACACGTCGGAGGGGGTGGGGGGTGGGAGATGGGGGTAGGAACATCAATAATCTACAATCAAACTGCAGATAAAGCTACAATCACCCTTTTGTGAGAGGGGTTTTCAATAAGAATCGTAGTCGAGGTTTCGACGAACCTACTGGCGCTTCTGCCGATACGAACTCTGCCTTCGATTCTTCGGTGATGATGGCGATGGCGCCCAGTGCGGCCAGTTGTGCCGGTACGCTGCTCTCCTCGTGTGTTCTATATGCTACGTACCATGTTACGTTACCATGCTTGGTTCGCACGATCGACGCTCGGCTATTGCCGACAAGTTCTGCGGTTTATCCGTATACCGGTCGCTTCACTCGGGATCGAGCCACTCAGATCGAACCAATGTCTATTTTTTCTTTATTTTTCATTCTTTCATTTATCCTCTTTCACGTTGGCTCGACATATGACTGTGCATCATGTACGCCCGTGTGTTTTGGGACTGTGCGATTTAATATTTCAGTGTTGAATCGAATGATAATACATTTTTTCGAAAATACAACGTGTTTACCGGACTTCTTGATTTCGAGGCACGATGTGAAATAACTTCGTATTGATTCAATGAAGTCTGAAATTAATGTCAAAGTCTTTGATAGTTTTTTTTTTATCAGAGGCTGTGGACATATATAAATAATATTGCACGAGATATTATTCATTGTATAATATATATGGTATAAATTCAAATAATAATAAGAATTATAAAAAAAAAAAAAAAAAACGTAAACAGCACCGAACGAACTGATACAAAGCGTTGAATCTCCGAACGATGATATCTTGAACGGGGGCGTCGACGGGGGGGGGGGGGGGGGGGGGGGTTGCAGACCAAGAGTATACGTGACGAAGGGTAGGGGGTGACTTTTACGCGAGGGGTAGCGAGGCAGCATCGAGAGACGAGCTTCGCCGAACGACGCGAACGAGAGCCGGAGGTAAAGCTCCCCTCTGTCTCCCCCCCCGCCCCCCTCCGCCCGCCTATTTATATTCCGGCTTACCCTCCTCATCAACGGCGTTCATCTTTCCTATTAAAGTAGTAATTTAGCAGGAAATTAAGCCACACGCACTCGCTTCTTCACGCCAGCCCTCGACTCTTAATTCCGCGGTCGTTCTTTGTCCATCCGTCTCTCTCTCTTCCTCATCGCCATCCACTTTCATCCCCGTGTCTCATTTTATCTCGTAGCTCTTGGGTTCTCGGTCCATTGTTCGCTTCTTTCGCTGTGTTCGCTCTGTTATTCCGATCGCTTATTATACCGTGTAGATGATTAAACACCGATGACAAAAAAAAATGCAGCAAATAGGACAACAATAAAATCAAAGATGAACAAAGGAAGAACGAAGATTTAGAATTTGTTCACCGAGAAACAACAACGAAAAAAAAAAAAACAATCTATAGTTACGAATAATAATTTACGAACCAATTGAATTTGTACAGAAAATTCGATAATTTTACAACGAAGCGAAATCGTCGATGTAATTATGTTGTTACGTAATTGCTTTTGCAACCGGGGAAAAAAAATCAATTTTTTTTGTTCAATGAATGGCCTTCTGTCGCACTGAAGCAAAGCCCTAATAACTTGTGATAGGTTTTGCCCGTTCAGCATCCGGACTTTTCAATGAATTTCGTGCTTCGTGATATTATTGCGAAGGATTTCGAAGTGCGTTGGTGTTGGTGAAGAACAGAACGGGGGGGGGGGGGTTGGCGTGGGCTTGTTCGAGAGCACTCTCTAAGACAAAGAAGTGCACGAGGGTGGAAAGGGTTTCGGGTGAGGCTCGTGATGGTACACGCGTGATCGCTGTGAACGTTTTCTCGAGGGCACGTATATACGGTCGTACGTAACGCACTGTTGCGGCAAGGGGGCGGGGGGGAGGGGTCGCATGGGGTCGGTGATGCACGCGCGAGCAGACGCTGGGTGTGCGCTCGTTCGTTCGGTTCGCGTATGAAGGGCTGTCAAAAACCTAATGAGAGGTGTGACTGCACATGTTCCTCAAGCGACTACAGGGATAATTTGGATTTGAGGGAGAGGACGTCTGTGTGTGTGTGTGTGTGTGTGTGTGCGTGTATGAGCGAGAGATTGGATTAGAAGACATGAGATTGGATGCCTTATTGATGCACTATAACGTAGGAGGTCCTCCGGCATGGAATTCAAAATGAAAAAAATGCAAACAGAAGAAAAATCAAAGAATTACAAAGAAAAACGAAGATTCAACATCATTTACTCGAAAAGCAGTAGCAAAAAAAAAAAATTGTCTATAATTACGAATAATAATTTACAATCGGTTTGAATTTATTAAAAATTCAATAATTCACGAATAAACCAAAATTTATCGATGGTTCAATAATTCACGAAAGAATCGGCAAAATTTTACGTTGTATTCGTCGTTAGTCTCGTATATTCATTATGAAAAAAATAATAAAAAATAATATATATATATATATATATATATATATATATATATATATATCAACGACGTCCTGCGGAGTGAATTCCGAGCGTTCATCTAAAATTCGCATGAAAACGTGCTGTGTGAATCGTTTGGCTCATTGTTGGATTCACGAAATCACGACTCGGCCTGGTGCGAGCCTTCCCCCCCCCCCCGCCGCCTATTTTAAATCACAGCAGCACGCCACGTATACCACGAGGGGTGTGTGCGTGCGTGTGTTTCCAAGCTGCGGGGAGTTTCGGCCTCGCGGAGACACACGGCCCAAAGAGGACGGAAAAGGTGAAGGACACCCAACGGAGAGTGGGTGATGGCGCACGAGTTTGGGTTCCCCATAAAACAATGCTCCCACATCTGTCAGCCTCTTCTATTTTCCTCTCCCCTGCACCTCGAATCGCCCCCTTCAATCCCCTAATTATACCACCCCTCTCTTACCCCCCACCCCGCACCCGCGCGTCTGCATTATGCGTTCGGACCACTTGGGCACGCACGGAAAACGTGCGTTCTCGCTTGGGGAGACCCAGAGACGCGTCTCCGATGTCCTTGCGCAATGAGGAACGATAATAATAATAACAATGGAAATAATAATGGTGTGAAAAATAATGGAAACACCAGCATGTATACAAAACCATGTTCGAGACAGGAAAACGTAAACTTGTCAAACATTTGACGTAACAATCGGTCCGGCATAACAAATATTTTACGTGACAAATAGCGTTGGTTATTCATGAGAGCCAATTTTTATTTGCAAACATCAAAAGCGAAAAAAACATGAACAGGAAAAAAAATTAATTAAATTATTTGTTTTGTATTTATGATTGAAATGCAAACTTTCTTGTCTCAATTAATTTGTTTCATGAATCAAAATTATCGTCGTCATAAATAACGTCGAATGCATAATTGCAAGGAAAAATGTAATGCAAGAATCGTTTGGAAAAGATGTAACAACCGACAACTTTGCAAGTGGCCTAGGGTCGAATTTTACGGTTCGCAAAGTTTCGTTTCGCGCAAAAGATTGGGGCCTCGCCCACACTTACACACACGGACACACGCACACTGGGCGAAACAGTCCAGGCGAGTGTGCAACGGAATAAAATTACAAATCGATTGATTCGGAAGAAGGGCTGGCTCGACAGGAGGCGCGAGGGAGACTCAACTCTCTGCAACTCCATACGCACGGAAATTAACATCGTGTTTTTAATGCCGGGGATAATTGTAAGGGTTGGAATTATGCGAGGGTCCGCGTCGGGTAGTTGTGAAGCAGACAGGGAGTCCTCGTCGTTTCGATATAGCCAGTGATTCTCATTTATCGTTCGAAAAAACAACGATAACGCGAATTTGTCAAAGTTGGGGAAAAAAAAAAAAAAATTACCGATTACCGATTGTCAAACGTCAAAACTAATACGAACGATTGAGAACGAGTCGATCGACCGGTTCGGTTCGTCCGGAAAACTCCGATTGTCATTGAAATTCGAGCGTGGGGAGGGGCTGAAACGTGTTTTCAACGTCACGAAGAAGAACCACTGACCCCGTTCTCTAAGGTGACTCACAACCCACTCGACGGTTCAACTGCGCGAACGGGGCGGGGGAACCCTTCGGTTCGACAGTTCAACCGTGCTGGTTACGTGAACCGCGGGAGAGCCTCGGTTTTCATTATAATAGTTCAATCTGCCGATGAATCGATATAACCCGTGCTGAATCCAATTATATTTCAACGATACACACACACACACACACACACACACATATATATTTATTTTTCGTTCCACGTCGAACTCGTTAGTTCATGAGCATCGACCTTTGACAATTCCACGAACGGACGCAAGCTCATTTAGGGATTTACATTTTTTTTTTAATCCGTTCGAAATGTGATAAAAATCACATGAATGCCATAAAAATTGAAATGCCACCCAAATAAGATGAAATTTTCATTGTCGACGACTTTTCATCATCGTTCTGGCTGTTTCAATGATCTCATATACGCTGATCTCGAGTAAAAAAAAAAATTGATAAAAAAAATAATAATAAAAACCAAAATTTCAGATGTGAACGGAGTCCACAAAATGTCACGCGTACGGCAAGTAAATATTCCTGCAAAGAGGCCGATATATAGGTGCGTTACGTTCTCTCTATTCTCCATTTGCACGTGAAAAAAAAAAAAAAAAAAAAAAAAATCTTGCAGCCTCAACGAAAGCCAGAAGAGCTCTATATTTATACGTTCGCGAGGTTTTGCACCAGGTTTCAGATTACCGAACACACAGCGCGGATGCTGGGGCATTGGCACGAAGGTAGTGAGTGTGTGAGAGAGAGAGAGAGAGAGAGAGAAGGAGAGATACGAGGATGAGGGAACAGCGAACGGTAAATGTAAAAATATTGCTGAATTGGTGGAGATAACGGTTTCACATGAGGGCTCTCCTCCCTCCCCCCCCCCCCCTCTCTCTCTCTCTCTCTCGCTCTCGGACACGGTGAGAGAGTTGCTTTGAAAAAAATCGTATCGTCTACTCGATCGTAGCGCACCCCGTTGTCGATACGAAAACGTTTGGGTTTCGGTACACCTAGCTGCTCGCCAGTGCAGTCTCTCCCCCCCCCCTCCCCCGCGCTGGACCGACCGTGTCGTCGCCGCCAATGGCCCGCAGACATTGGTACGTGCTGTAACGAGACCGGCAAATAATTTTGACCACCTCGAAGCGTCACGAATTGAAACACCGGACACTGGTCGTTGAGAAAAAAAATTCGAAAAAAAAATGTTCACATCGAAAATACAAAACTCAAGCTATTAAGTTCTATAACTTTGTGCAGTGATAATGATCTTTTTTCAATTCTCATCTTTTCAATCTCAAAAGCCGACGGTCTTTTATTTTTTTCTCATTATTTCGCCCACGACTATTAATCTTAAAACTTGGTGGAATAATTAATTCGTCGGAGTTATTCCGAAATTAATTCGTGAGATCGTTGGGAACATTGGAATGTAATATTTCAAGTGACGATGGGGCATTGGGGGGGGGGGGGGGAAGGGTAAGATGATGTCGGGTTGAAGGCGCGAGAATCGAAGGGTGCGATCGAGGTGGCAAGATGAGTCCTAAGGAATTGAGCCTTAATTATAATTCTTGGCCGCAAAATTCCTGCGAAGCTTCACGCCGGAGGTGAGACAGAGGCCCGTGCAGCGCCGAGCCTGTCTCGTCGCAAGATGCTGCGCGTGCAAATGGCGCGGTGGGGGAGGGGGGCTCGATGTGTTCCAGGTTCGGGACTTTTGGACCGACCGTCGAGGCGGTGGTTGTTGGTTAGCCGGTCTGGTTCGATGACATCCCCCCCCCTCCCACCTTCTACGTAGAGGACGCGTGTAACCCCCCCCCCCCCGCCACCCAACGAAATCCCCATTGCTATTCAAAACATAAAAACCATTTAAAAATGTAATACCCGTTGCGGAGCTGGCGAAAAGTGAGCCCGGCGGGGTGATCCAACGTTGTGACTCTGTAAGTAAAATATACGACCCGACCGAAAAAAGCTTCGGTCAAATAATCGTGATTTATCGTTGCAAGAAATTCCACGTTTAAACAAACGAAAAAAAAAACAAAAATCACCGCCTCTCACGTTTCTAGAAAAAAAAAACAAAAAGTTACATCGACATAAACGTTTGACTTGAATTCACAAGCATCAAGACAAAAATGTCCAGCACGATCGATCAATGAACCAGCTTGTTTGCGCCCATATCAATATCATCACAATTCGTTTCAAACGGATGTAACACGCAGTCCGGATATATCTTGTTGCAAAGTGAGAAACGTAATAGCTGGCAATTTTTTTTTTCCCCGGTAGAGATGCCATTTCTCTTTTTCTCCGGGGTTTTTTTTTTTTCATTCGTGAAACGGATAGTTTGATCGGACGTTGAATGGAAACTCGGTGTCCGGGGACTTTGGTCGATACGCATTTCTCTTCTCGTACCTAATTCGATGAACGAGTATACGTGTACCAAGTTGGCGGTAGCGAGGGGGGCGGGGGGTTGTACAATTGGAGTCGATATTTTTTCGATGGAACGACGTGTACCGAGGGGTTGGAGGTGAGTGAGATCCGGTTCGTTTCCCCGAGCGTGGTACGAGGCGCAACAACGCTTCGAAACCGTATGGACCGAGTGAGATGAGAATAAGGTCGGAGCCGCGCAACTTCGCTTCGCCAGGCCCTGGATTGCGCTTCGTCGCGGTGGGTGCTCGATCCGAAGCACTGCCGGGCCCAGTTGGTCGGGGGTAGACCATCTACCGTAATTAGCGAGAGAACGTATCGTAATTAGAGAAAATGCCACGTTTAATTGCTAATTGAGTTTCTGGGCCTATGTGCAAGATCTAATTTTAATCACCTAATTACCGTGGTGTACGGCACAGCCGCGCCAACCAGCCGCGTCTGTAATCGCGAATGAAACTGCTGCCGCTGGTGCCGGCTTCAACGTCTTTCCACAATCGCGGTTCGGGCATGGATACCGGATATCACTCGTGTTGGATGACGTGGATGAGTGCTAATTCGCAAACCATTCCGTTGGGCAAACAAAATCATCGGAAATTATGGGTCTCGCTTGTCGACTGTATATTTAAGAAGGTATATCTCAATGACCTTTGTCGTCATCTTCATTCCAAGGTCATTGAATTGTCTTTGAACGCGGAAAAGAATTTCTAAGAATTTTTCTATACAACACATTGACTTGAAATTCTTTTTTAACTTCGTTACAGAACAACTTTATGCATTATCTCCAGTTCGTAGAAAATAGTTTGCTCCTTTCAGGTCGCAGCTCTTTTGACGCCAAATAAGGTATTTAAATAACACGTACAATTGTATAGGCGCATTTATAAACGCACATGAAACCCCGATATGGGAGGGAGCCTAAGGTCCGTGTAACAGGGTCCTTATTAACGGTCGTATTAGCCATGCCATCTAACCCTTATCCAATCTCGATGTCCCGGATCCTCGGCTACCGGATTATTGGTTTCGCGCGAGGAACGGCTATCAACATTATGTATACAGCGGTAGTGGGATACGGAGGAAAATTGTAAACCGCCGCGACCTAATGCCCCGTGTACCAACGGCCAACACACGAGACCGGTCGCCGATATTTATAGTACACCGGGCACTCTGCGTCATCGGCTATATGGTGTACCAACTCTCATATAAGCTACGGCGTACTGACTTTGCGTTTCCACATCGTTACCATATTTGGTCGTGCATTTGAATATCGCTCTTGTTCAAGTATCGGCAGATTATCGGCGAAGAATTCACTCATTATATAGTATTTCATGATACTCACTTATCGAAACTTAAGGAATAATGAATATTTCAACAATATCGTCCGCTTAAACGATTCAGCACCGAAGAAGGATTCGTTGAGTGTTTCGTTGTAAACCGAGTGACATTTATTTTTTTCCATGACAAGTCGTACAAGGTGACAGAGTTAATGTTTGTATATTTATATTTGGCCATCAGTCTCCTCTCCCAAAGTAAACGAATGAATTTGCAATTAACCTTGCCCACCGTCGGTTACCCTGTGTGTGCATGCATCAACTGAATTATTACCGCGTGTCTACACCCTCAACCCCATCGGTGTGGCATCGAGAAAACCCGTGGGGGCGCAGGTGGATGGCTGATAAAAGGCTTCGGAATTCCAGTCCTCTTGCAAGTGACTGGCCCCCGCACTCTCTGGAACGCAAAGCAGGGCGGGGCGGAGGGCAGGAGATGAAGTTAAAAATTGTTTGTTAGTCACGGTAAAAGGGTAAAAGTCATTTTCCGTGGAACTTCGCTTCGTTAATAATGATATTATTTATTTGGGTTGGCGTTGCCGGTATCCATCGGTTGTCGATCGAATTAACTCTGACATTTTGTCGTCGTTTATCGCCGATCGAATTTCCCATTCGAATCACGATCATGAATACTTTTCGTTATCGAGTTATTTTACATACAACTATAAGCAACTTGAAGATTGTTAGTTACCCCTAGCCCAATTAAAATCTCTGGTACAGAATATTTTTAATTTCTCCAAACGTTCATCGGGTAAAATCTGGTCTCCGAACAAAAACTGGAACAACGGTGGAGTTCACCCAAATTTTTCTCGTCGGCTTTTGCATTTTTTTTTTTTTTCAGCCACAGGCGTCTCTGAGGGTAATGCATATTGTAGTTACGAGAACAGCACGGAGGACTCGCAACTACGGTATATTCTCAACACATATACATACACCTGTATAATAGATAAGTGCCTCTATAATATGCATTTTGCCCCAAGATGTGCAGACGTCGAGAGAATAAAAAGGAGTACCAACGTTTGTACCATAAACTGCACGCTGACGAATCAACAAGATGTCTTGTATTTATTAACAAAAGCGCTCCTTTGGCCGGTCCAGCTCTGACAAACCAAACCGCGACCCAAGGTGACCCGTGTGACATTCATCCACGGCGGATAGCGAATGACCCATTAATCGAAGAGTTTAAATGGACATTAATTCACACGTATCTCACGGAAAATACAGCTACGATCGTGGAGCAGACCTCGTTTCTGGCCTCCGCCCACGGCTCGTAAAAAACATGATGTGGAAAAGAATTAAAAAAAAAAAAAAAAACGGGAAGAACTCGGAAAATAGGGAAGAAAGCAGAGATGACGAGGCGCAAGAGAAGAGGCACGGAAAAAAACGAGAAGGGCGCTGGAAAAAAAAAATCAAAAAAAAAAAATAATAAGAGTGCGGAAACAGAAGTTGTTCGCCTTATTGTGCTGCATCGGTGAGGCTGCAGCTCAAAGGCTTAGGCTTTATAATGCAGGTGTACGGGGGCGGGTGGGGGGGGGGGGGTTACGACGCGTCCCGCGAAGCGGTGCCCGGTGCAGTGCAGGCCAGGGCGGCGGGAAAACGGGGGGTAATCACCCTCAGCGTATGCACGTACGCACGTGGGTTCGTGTGTGTATATATATATATATATATATATATATATATATATATATGTGTGTGTGTTAGTATTTGCAATGGCTATACGTGAACACGACGTCAAAGAAGTGGAGGACGAAAAAAAAATATATATACACCTAGCTACCTCGTTCATTTTTATCCCCTAAAGCAATTTCAGCATTGTTTTAAAATAGTACTTAGCAGGGACATTGTATTATGCATGTGCCCTTCTGTAGTGGACCGAGCCCGAGCCCGGAACCCCCCCGCCCCCCTCCCCCTCTGCCGCCTCACCGTCGTCTTCATCGCTGTGTGAGAACACTTGATTTCTCGCACACGTGGAGAACCCCTCGGTACCATTGTTATAGAAACCAAGGGGACTGCGGGATCGCAAAGAAAGAGCATGAGTATATAGCGACGAGAAGGGGTCTCTCGGTCTCGCACGAGTTTTTTTTTTTTTTTTTTTTTTTTTCGTAAGGGCTTTTCTACACTGGCGTTGCATTACTTTCACCGGAAAATTATTATTTTTTATTTTTTTTTTCATTTTAGATGTAACCACGGTGAAAGCTAGAAATCCGAGTTGGACCATGAACCCACGATATTTTCTTATTCCGATGAAAACGTTGATTCTCGCATTGCTTCGACACAGTCGGTGTGAATAGTTTCAGCAAGCGTGTGTTCTCTTCGTCACCTCAATCTCGCGTTGAAATCACCGGCGATGATGGTCGTGATTTTTATATCCACATTTATATCGAATATATGCGTTTCTTACAAAAAAAAAAAAAGACGCACTTGTCATTAACTTTTAAATATATCTGAAGATTAAATTACTTTTCAAGTAAACTTGTGAGTAAAAAATACATTTTTTAAACAGACTATGGGCAAGCAACGAAATAACAATTTGTCCGCCTCTGACTGGTTCGATGATAAGATTTGACGGTCGAAACACCCATTTGACTAACAGCAGTTGCTCCAATCATTGACCAATTAAGCAAACGTTAAAGCCCATGTGCCGCACGTGTCCGTGCGAACATATATATATATATATATATATATACACACACCGTCGACGCTTGATTTAAAGGGGATGACGGCAAATACCGCAATATTTAATGGAAAAGTCATCGAGCTCGTGTGTATCGAGTGCATACCGGCTATACACCCCCCCTCCCCCTTCGCCTCCCTCCTGACTCCCGAGTGTTTTCATGAATGGGCCGTCGAATGATCCCGGCACCGCGGTGTGAATTCATCGCTCCAATAACAAAACGCTTCTCTCCCCGTAAACTGTTCGTTTTCATTCGCAACTGTTGGAACGGCCGGGCGGGGAGAGGAGGGGGCGCCAGCGTCACTACGTCGGTGCTTCCTCAATGACTCTGTCCTCGACGTGTTTTTCATTTTTTTTATTTTTTTTATTTTATTTTTTTCTACATCCTCGTCAACGTAGGACCGAAACGACGATGCACGAGGAAAACGTGGACAGAGAGGCGAACAATTTTTCAAAAGCAACGCGGAGATATTTAAGTACATGGCTGTGGGGCGCGTGGGGGCCCATGGGCGCTGGTACGGGCCTCTCGTGTTCATTGTTCGCGAAGACTGGTGTGTGGCTCTTGTGTCCGTTCCTCCGTGCGACCCCGGGGGTTGTTTCACCCCCGACCCAAGCACCGAGCTAAGCACAGTCGGCCGAGTGGCTGAGAGAAGGTCTCATTTTCATTAATTATTCAAATTCGAGTTTGTCAGATTTTTTTTCACCGGATATAAATGTATATAAATATATATGTCAATGTAAATATTATATTAATATTATCGATAGGGAGATAAAAAAGGCGTCGTAACAAATGCCGTTTGCGTCAGAGATGGCTCTATTCGTGAGCCGAACCGTATTAAAATATACAACCTTGTAAAAGCGTTTTAGCGTGGAAAATACAGAACGCGTTTCGTTAACTAAAAGCGTTCAATTGTTTCCGTTGGCGATGGGTATGAGGGGTCAAAGAGAGAGAGAGAGAGAGAGTCCATAACGCGTAACGGGTTCACTTACCATTGGCGATTCATGACAAACCCCACGCCCGACGATCACCCAAACGTTTTCGTCCCCCCACCCCCACCCCCGCCGCTCTCCCACGGGCGTTACATAAATTATTAATTACGAGCATTGCCATTACCGAAATTAATGTGGCTGCGGGTTGCGATATCGCTCGAGTTGTTTCAACGATAATAAATCATCCGCGCAATGACACGGATGGCGAACGATGAAAAATTGAAAGACGATTTCACGAACTATCAACTTTTGTACTAATCAAATATTTGAAAAAAAATATATGCAATTATCTGCAAGACGGTTTTAGTTTTTTATTCACGATTCGTCATTCGTATCATTGCCACACGCTCGAGGATTTCAACTGTCTCTGGATAACGGTCGAATACTTCCGTTCGTACTCCGATCGAAATAATTAATCGAATAACAATGTGACAATAAAATATAACGATTCGACGGTGGGCGCGATTCGTCACGGTAAATATGGTTATTTCGGGGTTGTAGATAATACAAACCGGCCGTTTTGGGTAGTGATGATTTATGCTTCGCGATACTCGTGTAACTCGTGCGTAAACCGCGATGCCGATATGCCGAAATTTAGCGTTTCCCAACGAAATCACGAGACCACTAAATTTTAAGCGTGAGGGTTTTATTGATATATATCTTGCACGCGTCTAGTCTCTTGATCCGATGGAATGATAATGAATAATCGGTTATCAAACACCGGAACCTTTGAATTTGTATTATGTTCAGAACTGGATTCTGATCATAATGTGGCCAATCTCAGAACAGAAAGGAATTGGGGGGGTTAAAAATATTCAATCTACATGGTCACTCAACAACGAAAAAAAATCACCTGCGTTTCAATTTCCAAAAGCCAGTTGTTGATATCAACGTTTGAGCGACCCTTCGCATCCACGTCACACGGCAACTACCAGCCGAGATGCTGCCCGTCGTTTTGTGTCAAACGTCCACTTCGTTTGGGTGTGTGTGGGGGGGGGGGAGAAGGAGTTCGCGAGCACCGCGTTAATCTTTTACGATCCACGATCTCTCAAACGATTACCACCTATTTTGTCCCACTTGTATACTTATCAGTAACGATATAAGCCACGGCAAGACGGCCCATTATGAGTGCCATCTGAATCTCCCGTGACCTCTTGAATGGCTCCGTTTACCATTAAGCACATTACTATTATCCTATCACTATCACCCGCAAGCTCAACGACGACGACGTCGACGACGACGATTACACTTCTTTGGTTTGCTCGTGATAAACGAATCCATTTGCGCAAAGTGGCCGTTCATGACTAAATTATGCCGGTTTCATGACGCGCCCGCTATGCATTAAGGCTCACTGATCGTCGAGAACGCGTTCCCCCTTGATCATTCATTTTTTCATGTTGTAATTGCATGGTTAAAAAAAAGTTTCGGTGGCAACTAAAACTTTGTCAAGTTGGGTGTTAACCGATGATAAATTTCGACTAAACGTACGCAATGATCATAAACTATCAATCAATTAGACTTTCGTTTCCATATCTGTCAAACAATTATCATCCCGTGCTTTAAATTGTGCAAAGATGAAATTTGAAAAAAAAAAAAAAAAAAAAAAAACGATGTGTAAAAAACATTAATTTCCCTGGTGGAATCATAATCATATGACACAATGGTGCCTCACTTTGCGCGAAAGAATTTAATTCCCGCATTACTTTTAAATCTCCCGCGTGAATACGATTTACGTGATATATATGTAATATCGCGCGAAAAAAAAAACGAAGCTTGGCAACAAAGGTTTATCGCTGAAGCCAAAGACTCGATTCTACCGTCACGTTTTATATACCACTCATTTTGTGGTACTTCGTGATGAAAAAAAAAAGAAAATAGAAATATATTTAAAAAGACACAAATTCACATCTATATGTACGTACATATATATATATATATATACGTGTGTGGATCGGATTTGGTGTTGGGCAATATACGCGTAGCTCGTGACTAAACCGTCACTGTGAGGGCAAAAAAAAAAAGAAAAAAAAAAGAAATAAAAGAAAAAAGAAAGAAAGGTTTTAATGCACGTTTATGAAAGTCGTTGCTTGTATACGGGCTGGTACACCGAAGATAACCCCGTCGTCCCGGGTGCTCCGCCACCTCCGCGCGACCCTCCAGCCCCTGGCCGTACGTGTTACGTACCTCTCACCCCCTGACCGCAGCCAGTGGGGTGTTCCCCCCCCCCCGAATACAGCCCGGCTGCCCAGCGGCTTTTAATAATATTTCCATTTTTATTATTATTGTTATTATTATTTTTCCGACCATCTCGCTCTCTCTCTCTCTCTCTTTCTCCCGGTAAAGCAGCGGCTCATAGACGATTCCCTGTGATTATTATTTTTTCATTTTTCATTTTTAATTTTTTTTTTTTTTTTTTTTTTTTTTTGCCCCGGCTGTTAATCTCGAAGTATTGCGCTCTTTTGAAAAGCGTTCTACGGAATATAAATAAAACCCGGGCGCGGACCACAAGCGCGAGATGAATTCGAGATTTTTTTTGTTTTCACCCCCACATGATTTTGTTTCGAGCGTGCAGCGAAAGCTCTTGCGCTCTCAAAAAAATGTGATCAATTTTTTTTTTTTTTCTGATTTGACGAAAAATCATGTTTTGCAGATTAGGACAAACCGGAAAGATGCGTGAAAAACCCGGAATCGCGAGACATCTGGGGGATCGGGGTGTCTTGACATCATCGTCGGTAATTCATCTCAGAGTCGGTGGTTGAACGAGGGGTTGATGGGCCACTTGCTCATTCGTCCTTCGTTGAGTCCCTTGGGTCGATGAAAAAACCATTTCCATTCGACTTTCGTGCTGCTGCTCCCCTCGTGTGCGACCACAGACAACATCAACCACGAAAACATGGTGTATCGCATAGTCGTATATATATATATATATATATATATATATATATATATATATATAGATATATAAACACGTACGTGTGTGAATATCTGCCTCCCTGTGGTTCGTCCAACACACGGTCACGACTCGTCGCGACGTGAAAAATAATAATTCGATAATCTTCGACAAATTTTTTATTTTTTTTATTTTTTTCATTTTATTCCGTTCATCCCACTCGACGATTTAATTAAACGTCCGAAATAGGATTTCATTATTTGCAATCACGATAAACGAGGCTGTGCCGAGGCCTTTTCCCGGTCGAGCGACCTTCGATCGCAAGCCTGCCTACACAATCGGCAAGTCGACCGGGGGGAACCCGTCGGAATAACGATATTCCGACGTTTTTCTTAATTATATGAACGAGTTGCGATCAGAGTCAGGGGGGGATCTTTGAGAATCGTTCAAGATTTTTTTAGGGACACGCGACTTTGTTAATTTCAATATACATATATTTTTTTTTCAATTCCCACTCGACTTGATTCCAAACTCATAAATAACAAAACCCATAGTTTCGATCAACGTCGATCGATAGCCCCCGCTCGTTTTTTCCAAAAATCCCAAAAGCAATAAGATTTTGTCAACGAACGTGGAAAATCTCGAAACCCCTCGATATTCCATTCTGTGACAAAGTTTTCCGAAAAAAAAAAAAAACAATAATAAATAAAAAAAGAGTTGACAAAAAAAAGAATATCGCACACCCGAAACTTATGATTATTTATCAGGGCATCGGATTTCCCAGGCACGGCCCCCGCGCGCGTGGGGAGCCTCGATTCTCGACTATGGGCAGTCGATGGTTAGCGAACGGTTTGGATGAAAAAAAAAAAAAAAAGGAGAAGGGAATAAAAATCGAACGGCTTTGGGGAACGAACGGGAGAGGCTGTGTGTGTGTGTGTGTGGGTGTGTGGAGGGGGTCGCCGGGTAGCCCGAGCGTGGGGCGTCGCCATTGCTGATTGAATCCAAGCTTCGAGCTTATATTTTGTCATTCATTGGGCGCCGTCGGGATGTGGAGAGTGTGCCGGGATAGCCAAAAGAGCCCCGAACGATCGGCAACCGTCGGACAGACGAGAGAGAGTATACGCTCTGTGTGGCGCTGCCGACAAGAGGACCTGAATTCGAACCCCCTCCCCCACCCCCCACCCGTCGTTCCAACCGAGGTCTGTTTGCCAACGCAAATTTAAAAATCACGAATTTTTTTAAAAAAACCCCCCTTCCCTCACCCCGAGCCACCGGGCCTCCGCACTTCCGCTGGATCAACTCCATCAACGTGCTCGATGCTATGGTCGACGAACGGGAGCCAGACGGGGAAGCGACCTGGCATCGCGGGGGTTGCGACTATGAGGGGCGGCGGAGGCCGAGGCAACCGAGCAATCCTGCGCCATGCAGAAAAAATTATCCTGCAGTTTATAAATCCAAGAGAAGTAACTTCAAACACTGTGCGAATAAACTGTGTGTGTCGTTATTGAACATCCCGGAAGGCATTTGATTCACGCAACATTTTTGTTAACAATATTTTTGTTTTTACTAGGGTTCCGAGAGAGCCTTGGGATTTGGAAAAAACAAAAAAATTGTTCGTCATAATTTGTTTCGAGATTTTTTCACGATAACAATTTTTTTTTTCCGTTTATCCCGAAATCTTTGTGGTACTCAAAAATAATAAAACTATTCGTTTAATTTTATTTCATCAATATTAATTATCAAAAATAATATTTCATTGTTCATATCAATGGAATGTATTATATTAATTTTCATTGAATTTTATAAATTTAATCATTTTTTTATTGAATTAATATAACTATCAAATATAGAATTTTATTAATGCGCAGGTCGGATGTTTTGACATCCTCATTGCGCATTATCGCACGTTGAAACTATGCCGAAATAACGTTCATAACCCACATATACATCGCGATCGTGATGAGCGTTGGTTGGGCCAGGGAAGTTTCGCCGCGAAAATTTCCCGTCCGTCGAGTGTGAAAAAAATAAAAACAAAAAAAAAACAAAAAATAATTAAATGGCGTGAAAAATCCGGGCCGAAGAGCAAAAATTGTGGGGGAGGTCAACGAAAAATGTCCACCGGCCAAATGTACACCTTCCATCCTCACGTGCCTTAAATAGTAATCCCGCAACATTCGCAACCCTCTCCGGTACTTTGTTCGACGAGACACCTCACCATTATTTTTCTTTTTTCCTCTTCGCTCCCCCAAATAAATGTTTTCCGCTCGAAATAACATTCGCGGACGTACGTAATGCGGATACGCGTAGCCGAGAACCGTGTGTGTGCCACCGGCGGCGTTGGAAAGAACGATGACAAGAGTGGAAAACGCGAACCGGAGACGTGAGCGAGAGAGTGACAGAGATAGAGCGAGAAAGAGAACTCGTGGTATTTCGACAGAACAGCAGGGCACTGTCAGGTCGTCCTAGGGAGAGAAACTTTTTATTTTATTTTATTTTTTTTTTCTATGTTTTTTTTTCGTATACGCTTCGAGCAACACGTGCGACACGCGTACGCACGTACCAGATGCGTAAACGTATGTAACTGCCTTTATGCTCCGGGAACATTGGATGTCACGTCCCCCCGCCCCCTCTCCCTTGCAGGTGTGAAACTATGAAGAGGTGTCGAAATGGTTATTCAAAAAAAAAAAAAAAATGTTCTCACGAAGGCTTAAGTAATTCTGATCAACAATCAAATTATTTTACACATCTCCATCGATGCACCGAAAAAATGTCATGACCCTATCAGCTACTTTTGCGCAATGCACTGGACATTTTATGTCCTGTATACATTCATTTGTTATTTATTTAATCATCAATTTAATTATCAATCATATTTTCTTCCTCATACATCGATGAATCGTTTGATTTTATTTTTCCCACAATTTAAACGTCCATGAAAAAATTTTTACTCAAACGAAAAAAATCAAAGAGTAAGCGATGAAGGGGTGGGCGTCGTTATTTTCATTAAATAATATGCCGTTCGAAAAAGTTAAACGTACAACCGCAATTTTGGGCACGAGCGATTGCGGACCCATGCCCTTTCGTAATCCGCGTTCTCGTCTTCGTCGTCGTCGGTTGTGCTCGCTGCTGGTAAACCCGTCGTCATCGTCGTCGTAGTCGTGTTCGTCGCCCGTCGTCGTTCGCAATTTAAATAAACAAATTATAAATATTCGCTCGCGCGAAGCCATTCCAGCATGAATAATCATTACTTGGTAGACCGGAGGAGTAAGGGCACTAGCCGATTCGATTGATTAAATTTTTTAATAATTCATTTGCATTCGCGCTGCCTTCCCCCCGCCTCTTCACCGCTTCCACTCTGCTATTGCTGAATGTCTCTCTCGCTCCCTCACTCTCTCTCTCTCTCTCTCTCTCTCTCTCTCCCTCTCTCTCTCTCGCTCTATAGCGCGAGTCGAGCCGTCGATGCGAGCCTTCAACCCCCCTTTAATATATTTTCAAATTACATTTTTTAATTGACACAACAAATGAATTATCGATTACGCTTTGAATCGTGCTCAACTTCGTCACTGCACGGGGGAAAAATTGTGTGTGTGTGTGTGTGTGTGTGTGTGTGTGTATGAGAGAAAGAGTGAGAGAGTGAATCGATGTCACACGAACGTTGCACATAAATTCCGTTGCCTCGCTAAAAAAAGCGTATGAAGAGCAACTTGAAAAATTTTCACCGTCGAATGTTGAACCCGTTGTCGACGGGGAAGCACCGTGTCCTTCCCCACGTCTGATCCAGTACGATAAAAACAAAAAAAAAATAATGATTCAAAAAAAGCACAGGTTTGTCCGTACAACGAGATTCTGAGTGTGACGAGACGCCGATCGTGACGATATTTTTTTTTAATTTCTTTTCCACCAGGTAATATCGATTCGACAAGGCGTAAAAATTGTCGAGCCGGCGGGTGGGGGGGGGGGGGAGAGGCGCGGAAAAATTAGTCGATGCGCCGGGAAAAGTTGCGTTCAGGCGCGATTGAGGGAACGGTGTATGTCCAGAACGAGAATAAAGTCTTGGTGCGAATGTGTGTGAGTGACAACCGGCGATGCCCCACTCTCCCCCCTCCGCCCCCGTACCTTTTTATGAAGCTGCGAAACGTCAGTATCAGTTTTCCCGATGTCGGATAACGAGCAAAGGTACGCCTAGTTAACGTTACTTAGTTGATTACCTTTCCAATCGACGCGATCGCTGCAATCAGCCTGTCCCACGTTGGTTCGCCAGTCGTCGGCCAACTGCCCCCCCCCCCCTTCGCCCCCCTCTCCATCCGGTACTTCGAGTTGCAGTTTTCCTCATGCCGGAGATCGGGATGAACGCTGGGAATTCGCAGCATCTCCCACGTTTCCCCATACGCAACGGGAATTCGTCGTTGTAACTTGTTCGTTTTCACGAAACTCCGGGAGATCGCGCACCCCACACTATAATTAACCGTACTTCGTCCGTAATTCGGTAAACCGGACTCGGAGGTTTCGATCAGGATGCAGCGAGCGATTGTCCAACGGCTACTGAAAAATTCAGCACACTCTGTCAAAGTAACGTAAAGAATGGTGAGTAAGTTAAACGTAACAAAGCTACATCCCGTAAACTTGTTCCACATAATTTGACTCGTTACATCATCGATCTACATCCGCTACGATGGATGAATCTCGAAAGTCACACGAGCAACTGGAAAAATAAGTCATCGAGACGGTAACCCGAAAGTGTGGGGAACAAGAGTCGACCGGTGGACAATTCGAATCTCATATCTTCCGCTACGAATGAAATCGTCTCAATATTCAAGATGACCAGTGGGCCAAGATACGGTGAGCGATGGGGAACTGAGAGGATCGGAAGAGGGTGTCCCCCGGATGCGCGGAAACTCACGCTTCGTCGCCGCCTCAAGCCATATTAGATTGAGAACTCTCATATTGCTTTGCACACACTCATATCCACACACACACACATACACACACATATATTTGGTGCAGCAGTAACCGGCCGATGGTAGGAGTTGAAATCGAGAATCGTTCGGTCCAAATCTTCCGCACCCGGATTTATCCGTATGCGCCACCCGTTTCACGTCGTGTAATAATATCCAATGGTCACTCCAGCTCGGCAACTCCGTCAAATGAGATTCCGGTTGGTGCGCATATCTCTCAATTGAAGACGACTACTATCGGTAGAAACGATATTATTCCAATGAAGATATTCCGTTAGCGCATCACGTGGGGCTACCTAATATCGATACCGAACCGGAATCGCAAGCACACAGACACACACACACACACACACACACACTGAATGTTGTCGACTTCGTACTTTGCTATTATTATCAGAGTTGATAATAATAATTATAAATATTATTATCATTATTGTTTGCGTATTACAAACGCTGATAATAATTTTCGTCGGCATTATCTCATTGAATTTTTGAATGAAAAATTATGTGAAAACTTAAAAAAATTTTGAATAATAACATGATGATAATTTCATCGTGGAAATGAACGAAAAATAATAATAACAACCGATCGGTAAGGACAACAAAAGTGATGATACGTGTTGACTCGGGGGTGTGCGAGTGAAAGTGAAATCGCTCACTCGCGTCACTCGATGATTTTATTGAATGGTGTGCAACACACCGGACCCGGGCTATCCCCGTGCATGTGTATTCGCGCGCCTCGATGCAAACATTGCGAAAAAGATGGGGAAGAGAGGGGTCGAACAAACCGCGGATACCGAGAGGTAACCACGTGCGGATTCTCAACGAGTTTCGATGATCCGTTTTTCCGATTTTCATCATCGACGAGCGCGATGCATTTTCAAACGCGGCTGCACAACACGTGCATGCGTGTGGCATCCAATGTACGGACTTCGGCAAGTGGTAATTCTTTATTTAATTCAGTACTCACCGTGCAACTACGCAGAACCGATTTGTTCGATAATCAAACAAATGCCAAGTATTCTCGAAGTCAATTTTTTTTTTCTTGTGCCTGCAACTTTCGTGGTAAATCATTTCGCCATCGAAGTCCAATTGGGCCTCGTACTTGTCATGCAAACAACGAAAATATATTCGAGTCATTTTCACAGGCCATTGTTGTCGAACAAGCCAAGCGCGGTCAAACATTGTTTGCCAGTTTGTTCCGGCGAAAACGACAACCACGATGTACGAACACGAGAAGATGAAAAGGACAAAAAAAAAACAACAACAACAACCCGTTGCCACGAGGCGTTAGGCTTCCGTTCGAATGCACGACTCGTCCTCGTTGCAGACGTGAACGTCGGGGTGGGGGCGGGGGTGGTTTCGAGTCGAACCGTGGTTCGCGTAGCCGCCCCTCGTACACCTCGCGGAGGCTTCGCGCGGGCGGCGAACTATTTTCGAAATTCACTGGCGCGGTAACACGAGAGCATCGACGGCTGCCGACGTATTTTTTTCCGCCATCGAGGACGTACGTGTGTTTCGTCAGTGGTTTTAAATTCCTTTTGAGTTGCGTACGTTTCGCGATGGCGGCTCCCCGTTCGTTCGTACGCGCGCGCGCGCACACGAAAAAAACAAACAAAAAAAAAACGCAAAAACGCAAAAACGAATTTGAAAAAAAAAAAAAAAAACAACAACAACAACAAAAAAAATAATTTGCACGGTAATTGGAAGCCTGGATTTTAGTCGATAAAAGGATGCACACACGCCGCGCGGCGCATACAGAGGGAAGAAACAAATGAACAAATTCGCGTTTCAGAATAATGCTCGGCAATCCCATCTACCCCCTCCTCCCCCCCCCCCCCCCCCCCCCATAGTGCACCACGCTCTCCGAAGCCCCGCCGAACGCCGCCGACACCGCTTCGGCCTCCACCTCGTTCACCCTCCACCCTCGACACCCCCCTGCCCCGTGGCAACCCCTCAACCCTACTTTTTTTTCATTCCGTCCTATCAATTGATCAGGTTTTAAATTTCCGCGTCCATCCAAGCCTCGCCTCCGTCCTCCGCGCGCTTCACCTTGCCTCTCGCCTCGCTGCTATATAACCCGTCCCCGCCCCCGCCCCCCCCGTCACCCCGCTTGTCCCTCTCTGTTTAATTAAAAGGACACATTAAATTATTTTTTCAATTGAACCCCCCTATTGTTACTCGCAGACTGCTGATTCTATCCAACCTTTTTCTCTCTCTCTCGCTCTCTCTCGCTCTCTCTCTCTCTCTCTCTCTCTCTCCGCTCCAGTCGCCCTTTCCACCAACGGCTCTCGCGATCCATCGGCTTCTATATTTCCCGCATTGGACGTTATTCCATCGCTCTCTGACAGCCATATCCAAAAGGTTCTGTTATATATTTTTTTTTCAATGATTTTTTTACATTTTTATCAGGGACGCGGTTGGAAAAAAAAAATAAATAAAATAAGGGTCCCATTTTTTTCAACCCGTAGTCGCAGCGAGTCGTACAATAGTTGTCGACTATGTTACGTATCGGTCATTTGCGATCTACGAAGATCAATGATCGTGCTCGCGACGAAACGAAAGCGGGTGATCGAGTCGGGACATCGAGATTCTCAAAACTGATCTGTGTGAGTTACATACCGATCTGTCTATTGACTGTTATACACGATTTGTTTGTGGTTTGAGTCATCAAGACAGCTCATCGATTTGTCCGTTCTAAAAAAATCTATACGACTAAAAAAATCGTATATCAGTAAAGCACAGACCAATTCAACCGGATCTCCCGCCTCAGCATCCACTCTCTTCCTCTCTCCCGCTGCACGGTCCTGGGCAAATCGCTCCGTCGTGGTAACTTGCCAAAGAGAACTTTTCATTAAGATTACCGTATAATCAGCAGCTTGGCTATTGTCCAAGCGCACGGACTTGGTGGGGGGGGGGTGCATAAGAAGAGCGCCGACCGGGTAGTAGTACTCATCCGTACGAAGAGCCACTTGGTGACGGTAGTCGCGCTTTCCGTAGTCCCACCGCACAAAAGCTTTTGTCTTTGTTCCCAGTGCGACTCCGAGCAACGTGGGGACGACAGACTGCAAAGGAGTTGGCAAACGTTCGTACCCTCGCCTCTCGGCTACATCGGTAATTCGGGGAAAAGCTAATTAAAACTTGACTCGTAGCTATAGCCGGGGGAAAAAGACCTTACCTTCTCTTTCGTCTCCACGAGGGTCACCGATGTGTCTCGGTCGGTTGATACGCCGTGGAGCCCCGTCTCTCATGCCCCCGTGGGGGTTAAGTGCGGCGAAAACCCGTCCCAAAGAGCAAATCGTATATCTTTTCACCGTGGACAGGTCTCTTATGAACATACCGGTCACACTGGTGTCCACCTGACCCAGGCAAAACCTCCCAACTCACTCGGTATTGTCCGGATGACCGCTAACAATTTTTTTTTTTGAGTTTCATCTTTCACGTTCGTGTTCTTTAGCCTCGAAAGGAGGTCGTCGACCACCCTCACTCACCGATCATGCGAATCCAATCCGTCGTATACACAATCCGGGACCGAAAACTTTTTTGAAAATTATTTCACTCATTCGACATGGACGAGAAAAGCTTTCGCAATGTATCCGTGCCATATCTAGAGCCGATGCACACAGCGGATAAGATGGGATACGGTGGTATACGTAACAACTCGCGTAGCTCGACAAATATATCAGCTATCGTAGATGGATAAATACCGAAACGTCAGTAACTCACGATCACAATTCGCTGGCAATTTTTTTTTTCTTTCTCTCTTGCTATTCCTGGACCACCCTCGCACACCGCTTCTGGTGCTATCCAGACCTCTCTCTCTCTCTCTCTTTCTGTGTCTGTCGGTTCTCTCCTTCGTTTCCCAATCGGCTTTGTGCCCAACGCTGCTACGTACTCGCCATTGTGTGTATCCCACTAGGATGTACATCTAGATCAATAGCATTGGAAATTATCCAAACAAATTATCGATAGAGCGAAAAAAAAAACGGACAGACCGGTGGGCGGATGGTTCGAAAAAAACTCGGGGTTGTGGAGGGTCGTACGGGGGTGGCAATAGAGCGAGAGGGGGGGGGGGGGAGAGCCGAAGTGGGATGTTGCCTCGATGCTGCTCCGGAAACCCGGGGCGCTACATCACGCATAGACGGCGACCGAGAGCGCATTAAAAAATAAAAAATTGCCGTACATTTTTCAGGCATTAACCGTGTGTGGGTGGGGGTGGGGGGGGGGGGGGGCGAGAGGGTGGATTGGCCCGAAGTGCGTGAGTGTGTTGGTCGTTGGGCTTGCCGGAAAGTGGGTGGCGATGGTGCGGGGGAGGAGGGTGACCGGGGGGATGAGGGAGGGCGCGAGGCGCAACGAGGGTACACACAGGGGGGCGGGGGTGGGTGCGGAGGGCGCGTCGTACCAGCACGACCCGAGGGTGGGGTTCGAAGCGCCTGGTTGCCACGTCGGCGTGCTATGCTTCCCGGTGAGAGAGAAAGAGAGTGACTGTATAACGCAGAGCTTGGAGATAGGGGGGCCATGTGGGTGGGTATACTCAACGGACTACACGCACACACATTTTTTCGTTGGGATAATGCCACGGCTATACGTGCGTATCTACCCCACGATTGGACCGGTGAACCTCACCCCCCCGGAGAAGCCAATTCACGAGCGGTCCGGCGTGTTTAGCGCAATTTTTCAAAATTAACTAATGTTTGACAGGCCGGAGAGAACCCGTGGAGCTCGGTGATAGTGTATGCGGCTATCTCTTGGTACGCCACGTCCGGGGGGTCCCGGACTCTTCTCACCGTTCGCGTTCACCCGTTCGAAGGGGGTCGACACGTTCCTCGAGAGTCGAGAGTGCGAAAGGGAGATGGAGAATGAGAGAGAGAGAGAGAGATAGAGAGAGAGAGAGAGAGGGTCGGGATAAAAAAGCTCCTGGCCGCGACCGGTTCCGTGTTGCTAGTGCAGACGGAAGTGGCGGAGCCGGGGGAACGCCGAGTGGCCTGAAGGATTCCGCCAGACTGCAAAATGTGGCACATAACATTAATCACAGAGGGGGGGGGGTGTTTAATTAATGGGCCAGGCTGTGGAGGGGTAGCCGTGGAAAAAAAAAAAATAAACGACTCTCGCGGATTCAACGATCGACAATAGTCCAAAGCTCGATGGTCAAGCTGTTGGAACGATTATGAAGAAATTTCTTGTACGCATTTGAAGCCACAACGCGGTTGATCGAGTCCTCCTTGACCAAGCGAGAAAGCTCATCTCATTCATCATCGATTGCTCCGTGCAGTTTTTTGCCCGACGTTTTCCAAAGGGTCGTGCGGGTGGAGAGCTTGAGAAATTGAACGAAAAAAGGGCGTGGGTACGTGAGAAAAGTGGTGAAAGGTGCGGGGGCGGAAGCAAGAGGGAGGCTGGTGGGAGGTGGAAAAAAAATCGAAGAGGGGGTGGGGGGGGCGTCCAGCCAACAATTTCACGTTGTTCGGTCGAGCGAGCGTGTTCGCGGTACTCACTTTTCGTCGCGTTCGGTTCCGTCCAGCCCCGAAAAATTACGTCGACTAGAGTTTATTTGTCCGGAAATGGCGGTGCCCCCCCCCCCCCGGGGGGGCGGGGGTGGTGCTTGCATCGGACGTAGGTGTGGGGACCGTGGAAAAAAACCCGGGGACTCGTGGAGGCGGAGTGGCGGAGAAGAGAGCGAACGCAAGGGGTGAGTGGGGGCAGAGAACGCGGTCCGCGGAAGGGTGCGAGAGAAACGGCGAAAAAAAATGGTCGAGCAAGAGGGGCTGAGCCGGTGGTGGCGCGAGAGAACGAGCCACCGCCGCGAATACGCGTATATACCCTCCATCCAAACCCACCCCCGCTCCACCCCCCGCCTCCGCCGCGAGAGCGGCCCCGGTTGATGTATCGCGTATTATTTGTGTGTTGCGTTCGTTGCTGCAATGCGCGCTTTTTTTCACCCGCGCGTTCCCTCCGCCTATTATTTATTAGCACTAACGTGCAATTGTATTGATCTGCAATACACCACCCACCCGGACTACGCGGCTCCCGGTGGCAGGCGCCTCCTCCTCCTCCTCACGGCCACCCCGTTTGCGCCACCTTCGCGTTCGCGGCTGCCCACCCTGGCCGATTTTTTTTCCGAAATTTTCGTTTGTTTTTTTTTTTTCACCATTCGTAGAACCGTATTTGGACTTGCGGAGTGCCGGGGAGATTGTACGGCGCATGTATCGGTTTTGTCGGCGGGTATTCGGGTCGATCAAGCCTGCAAAAAAAAACGTATCAGCCCCCCCCCCCCGACCCCATCTCTCGGTATGCCTATATATATATTTTTTACATTTTTCATAAAAACGCAAACCCGTAGGCGTAATAATTATTCGTCGCGTCACAAGCGAAAGAAAGAGAAAATGAAAATGACGATCCCGAGTAATCGACGTTATTCGGCTTGATCGTGAATTTTCCGAATTTTCTTAATTCCGAAGACATTACGTCCCAAGATCACGATCTCAAGATTTCCAGCAAGATCAGACTCGAAAAATAGCGTTTGAATCGTCGACGCGATTCGGAAACAGAGAGGGATACAATCTATATGCGTTTTTCGGTGCAAAATCATCGAGAGGGTTGGAAACGGGCCGTCAATGGCGGGGTTGGGGGGGGGGTGGTGGGTGATCGTGGAATCGGTACCAAACGCGGGAGTATATCGGCGCGGTTGGCGCGAACCCGCCCGATGATCTCCAAAACCCGACGCCTATATGCCCGTTCGCACGCCACCAGGTCCATCGATGACTCGGCCACGGGCAATTACGCGCCCGTCCCCGCGTGCAGCCTGCGTTTCGCTTCGTGACGAGAGAGAGAGAGAGACAGAGAGAGAGAGAGAGAGAGAGAGAGAGAGAGAGAGAGAGAGAGAGAGAGAGAGAGAGAGAGAGAGAGAGAGAAAACGAACCCCCGCGCGAGCGAGAGTTCGGCGCGAGTGGCATCCGCGGGCTACAGGCTAAAAGTATATGTGCGTTCTGGATGGCGAGGTTGTGGCACCTATTCGCCTCCCCCACCGTTTGCCATGCCCCGACCGCGTGTCAGCCGGGCTATCAAACTAAATCCACCGAGTTGACCGTCAGCGGAGCTATTATATCGTCATCATAACGATATAAAGCGAAAATCAACAGGGTGGAGATGCGCCGGGGTGCCACGTGGCGAAGCACGATAGCCAGGAGCACGCGATGACCCAGCCAGCCGATGGTTCCACCTACACCTCCACGTGTATATGTGCGTGCGTGCGTGCGTGCGTGCTCGATGTACGGTGCAGAACCGGGCACACTCGTCACGACTTGACCGGAATGCACCGCGAGTTCAACTTCGTCCCCGGCAACGCCGCATCATCGTGGAGAAACGACGACGATCGGAATCCGATGCGTGAAACTGCATGTCGCGATGCAACGGGTTACGCCGACGGAAAACCCAACCGGAGGGTAAAAGGTTTGGCCAGTGACGGTAACGGCGATGTATATACAAAACGGCATTCGTATATTCCGTGCTTTCCGCGTGTTTGTGCATTGAATGAGCTACGGGGGGACGAGGCGCGTTGATGTAACCAAATGATTGGGTAAATGATTCCACAGAGTTTCGCGAGTAATTGAGTGGTGCCGGCCGCAACCCGTGTGAATACCGGCCCAATGACTGTTGGACTGGGTAACGCGGGACTCCGGGCGCGTGCAGTCCCCGCGGTGTCACAACCCATCTCTTTCTCTCTCTCTCTCGCTCTTCGTCGGTTGAATTCGTGTTCCAATCGCTCTGTCCGTCTTTCTCTCGCACGCTCGTAGCGTGGAAACCGGCATACGCACTCGGACTCGCGGTGGTATCGCGAATCTGCGGGTTATTCTCACTCACACTACTGCAACACGACTGTGTGTGTGTGTGTGTGTGCGTCGCGCGCGAACCCCCTCGGCGATGACGAGTCATCCACGCTGGAACACCTCGCGCCCGACTCCCCCAACATCGACACCATCATCACCCACACGCACACACGTCGACGTTGCGTGCATTTTGGTTATGTACAAAGTCAGCAACGTACACAATAGCGATGACTCTGTGTATATATCTAGTGTGTGGAACACGGGTAGAGAGAGAGAGAGAGAGAGAGTGCGAGGTTATGGGTGTGTGTACGTTTATCCGTGAGGCGTCATCGGTGGTCGTGCACACCTGCGATCCTCTCGTACATGACGCGCGTGCCGTCCACGGGAAACACCCATCTCCACACACGTTTTATATACCGTACTTACGGGGCTTACACGCTATCACCACGGTTCCCGTGTATGTACGTGGGGCAGTACGTGTCATGATTTCACGTTTGTTTGCGTGCCAACCCCCCCCCCCCCCCCCCCCACACCGTTGCGGTTCGGTGTTGGCAAATTTGCGTGGCCGCGCGAGGATATGTTTTCGTTTTCAATGATTTATGTGGCCATCGAAGGTTCGCGCCGAGTGGGGGACACGGTCTCGAAACACCGTGTCATGCGATGTGAACCGTGTTGCGATATTAATGTGAGATTCGGTGACCGATTCTAAAAGTTATTCGTATCTTACTTATCATTATTTTTATAATATTTTTCGAATCTTACGAATCCTCGAAATTTGACATTCCTTCAATTTTCCTTCAAACATCTTTGTTGGACATGTAGCTGAATCGCAACATCAAACATTCCACGCGTCTACAATCACGTTCGAATAATAAAAAAAATGTATTTCGAAAATTCAAGAAATACGATAGTGAATTAAATCAACTTTCACCCTTCGATTGATTTTCAAATAATTATCATTGGGATAAATAATGAAAAAATAAACATTCAAATTGTTACGGATTAGAAACTTTGTTACCATGAACTGGGCATTATCAAATCCGTGATGGAAGAGCACTCGATCTATCGACGGTGTTGATACCTCGGGGCCACGGGGACACGTGGTATTCTCACCTAAATATACGTCACCCACGATATCTGTAAATTTGTGTGAACGAGGGACGATACACGAGCGCGGGGGCGTGTGCGATCGGACTACGTATGCGTGGCACGCGCGCGCCCCTCGGCAATGACGAGTCATCCGTGATGAAACACACCTCGATCCCACTGCCCCAGCAGCGTCAACCCACACCGGCCCATGTTCATGAATTTTCGCTATATATAACAAAGTCGCCGGTTTATCACACAACATCGATGACTCTCTTCGGTCATACGTCAAGGTTACGATTAACCATTATTATTCCAATGATAAATCATTCACAACTATATTAATATTATTTTTATAAATGTAATAAAAAATATTTAAATATAAATAATTCATTTTTTTTTTCAATTATTTTAAAATTTAATTTTTCGAACAATTTCTCGTCAGCATTGCAGTTGGGCAAGTCGTTTCGAATATCAAAAAAAAAAAGGTGTCTGTTTTGTTAGTGCGGGAGTGATGATATTCGACGCAACAATAAAGTCCGTGTGCGATTTTACAGAACGCGCCAACCCCCCAAAAATTCCCTCCGACGAACGGTCGCGGGAAAAGAGCATTTTGATGTCGACCGAAACGTGATTTATAATAATGATCATCACCATCATCATCATCATCATCATCATCGCCATCACTTTGCGGCGAACCAACCGGTCATCGTTGTAATGCATTTTGATTGAATTAACTTTCATGAAATCATAACTCCAACCCAATTTACTAATTTACAAGAATCGTCAATAACCGTTACCGATCTACCCTACCATCGCGGACTGCCTGCACGACCCCCCCCGGTTGGAATATCCGAAATTCTGTAAAAGCATCATCAACGTACGACCATTCATCATCGAACACGAGTGACCGAAAGAAATAAAAAAAAAAAAAAAAAAAAAAACAAATGCCAAAAATGCTATCGACAACGATAAAAATGTTATATCTTATGCGCGAATAATGAATAAATTCGCGAAGCTTCTTCATGAATAATTGACGTACGTACAAAGGTGGATTTTCGTATGAAACTTGAGTGCAAGAAGCATTTCAACCGAGTGACAGTGCTGGCAAAAAATGAAATCGAGTTCACGGACGGGGTGGGGAACGAGGGTCGAGACCAGACCCGCAGAAGTGGGTTTCGTAATTTAAAAAAAACAATGAATGGCTAAGGTACAATGAGGCTAAATGAGATAGGGGATGGTTCGTTGGGACGTGAGTGAGGGACTGGCCGCGCGCGCGAGGTTGAGGGTGAAATCCTATATGGCTGGACAAGGGGATCGAAGACCGGACGGGGGGGGGGGGGGTGGCAACTTGGATGCAGAAGCTTGGCGTGCCATCCGCTAGTGAAAAATTCAAACGATCTTCTGATTTGTTCGGACAGCCGTCCGTAAAGAGCCCAATTAATTTCAATAGTCGAGAAAAAAAATGTTTTAACAAGTTTCCCAGTTCCCAACAATTAAAACTTATCAATGAGAAAATTTACAATTTTTCTTTAAATCAATAAAAATTATCGTAATCTTTGGGATCGAGCACAATCTCAAAAAAAAAAAAAAACTGACTATGTTCGAAAGCTTTGTCGTGGAAATAAAACGAGCGAGTTGCGTTGTTCAGAAAATTGTTGGAATATTTTTGTTTTCCGTGAGGTATACGTATACACGTCTTGCACCAGTCTCACGTAAATTTCCGGTCGTATTCATCGCTAGCAGTTTCTATCGATTGTTGGTCTAATTGTGTTACTGTGAATGTCCGATTCACCCCTCCGAAACGACGGGAGCCAGTAGCCCCGGCAGCCACAGCACCAGCAGCAGCAGCAGCAGCGGCAGCAGAGTCCGTCGGTACCGCGAAGAGACGAACGGAAATTCGGGTCTCGTTCCGTGTGACGGGTAAAAACGTCTGGTTTGCATATTTTTTAACGTCGGCGTGGAAACAACCTGAGAACTCATGCATGTTTTAATCGTCGAACAAGAAACCCAACGAGTATCAGTTTTGTTGCGTTTCATTGTTTTATCATTGTATTTTATTTGTTTCTTTTTTTCAATGATACGCAGCGGCGGAAAAACTTGTAATCAGAGTCCAGTCTTTTTTGCTATCTATATATATTTTTTAATTCTTCTTTCAATCGATGATATAATGCATCTTTGGTATGTCCATTATAAAAAATAATTGACGTTGTTGTTGCTGCTTCTTTTCTTTCATGGTTCGTTGATTAATTACGCAAGAAATCGATTTTGTTCGCTCGCCGATCACGTTTATCACAACATTCGTCCTCGAAGCTGGTGAACGGTGACTAACCTACGGAAAAAAAAACAAAAACATAGTAACGGAGCTGTGATAAAGCAATGAAACGGCAGTTCCTGTTTCAATTAATTAAACCCCGACGATACGGTTAATTGCGGGTTGCCTTATTATTATGTAAGATAGTGCAAGAGTCGCACGGTGGGTAATAACGTCGCACCGGCAACCGTAATACGCGAATTATGTATTCCTTCTCTCGCGTCATTATCGCAATTTGCATAATCAATTGGCTACCATACGCTACTTCCCATACAACCGTGCCAGTATATATATATATATATATATATATATATATATATATATATTTATATTTATATAAAAGTCTTCACTTTGAAATCCACGGATTGGACCAATTGTAACAAATAAGAACATTTTTATATTGTCACATCGAAAGTCATCAATAAATGATATGAGACATTTAAAAAAAAATTATTATTACAATTTTCGTTGTTGAATCAAGTTCTTCGAATGCGAATGATGAATTATCGGTGATCATGAAGATGAATCGAATTGCAGAACAAAGTTCTTGTCAAAGAAAATTAAACATTGACTCTTCATATTTTTTCGTCCGTCAAAGCTACGGCTGACCGTGCGGGTAGTTTTTTTTTTTTTTTGTCCTGAAACTTTTCGTTTCTTCGTACAATAACGATGCTACGTGTTACACATATATTCACGCCCCCCCACGCCTCACCGTGTATATTACACAGTCGCTTGTTCTCAAATGACTCATGCGCAAAAGTAAATTATACATCGAGAGGGTTTAATATGACGAAACGTTCCATATGCATGAGACGTCGGAGCAGACGCTTCGCGCTTGGCGTATACGTACACTCGGGGTCTGGCGTCGCTGCTTCCCGGGCTAGTGATAACGTCACGGTTTTTTTATCTTCTTCAGCTCGCACGGTTTACACGATACACGTACAAAAATTTGTATATACATCACATACACATACGCATCATTTCACGTTAACTCCGTCGAGTCGATCGACCGATAATGTCACACGATATTATTCTCAATGCAACATTATTTCGTATTGCCTCGATTGAATGGATATTCTGGATTTCAATGAGTCAAATGAATTATCAAAAAAAAATAAAAATAAACATTACGTCATTTTTCAGTTAATTATTTCGCTTTAAGATATAAATGATTTATTTTAAGATATAAATTCACAAAATAAGTTGTACAATTTCGATTTACGATCAAATTCGATTGTAATGCCGAAATACTCGCGAACCAGAACGGGTCAAAGGGTGGCATATACGAAGAAAATGAAGCAGCGAGTGACGCGACTGATGAGAGCGTCAACGTTGGTCGCGGAAACTCCGGACCACCCTTCTGACTGTACGAAAGGGGTGATCGGAGGTAGTACCGCAGTACCGACTGTCATACTTCTGCTGTGTTGCGCGAGGGTCGGTCGCTTGGTACAAGAGAGAGAGAAAGCGAGAAAGAGTTGTCTCTCTCTCTCTCTCTCTCGCAGACACACAACAAGGACCGAGATGGCGGAGAAAGCATCAAAAGCAATGTTTGGTGGCGCTATAATGAAATGAATTTATGCAGAGCCGTAATGCCTGAATATTTAGCGACCCTCTTCTGGTTCTGTTCGTGGCCTGGCCGAGCCATCACCCTCGACCCTCCCCTTCACCCCCCCCCCCCCACCATTGCCTCGTAGTGCTCGCTATAACCGATTCGCACTAAATTTCCGTGGTCGTTCGATGCCGACGAGTGTCGAAAGTACATCGACCAAAAGACATATCTTCCTTCCGGTCCTCTACGATAATAATATAATGTTTATTCAATCGTTAAAACAAATAGTAACATAATAATTTTAATAAGCCGCGACATCGACAATACCTCCCAATTCTGTTTTTCATAAACGCGAGAGCAAGCGAACGAAACGAACTAGCAAGATTCGTCGCTTTGTTCGTCACTGAAAACGTTTGAAGAATTCGGCGCCTGTTATTCGCGTTCCCTTCGTCTCGTAGCTTGCGCCCACCGAGTTTCGGTAATTTATGTAACGTCTCGATGGGTTCGGGAGTATTTCATTAACGAGTTTCACGGGTTAATTTATGCACGTTTTCGATAGACTCGAGAGAGAGAGAGAGAGATTCCGAAAGCCATCGGATTTTACGTTGGTTTCTGGTGCATTGCGGTTGTTATCAAGGTGATGCGCTCCAAGTAGTAAAAGTGATAACGAATAATACAGTCAAACGTACCGTAGAAATATAAATGGACGAGATAATTCATGGTAGACTGACAATGCGGAAAACTATTTTCGACTCTCAGGCGATATATCAGACACACCGATAGGCTTCGAAGACTCGGTAATTGCATTCAGAACAGCTTCATCAACAGCAATCATTCCAATGAAAATGTTCATTTACCGATTCAAATGGCGTAGATTATTTCATTTATCATTATTATTATTATTATTCGTTCGGACGATGAAAGAATCGTGTTTGTGAAAAGAACATGGTATTGTACACAGTTCTGAAACTGGTCCATACATTTTATTTACCATTTTATATAATTCACCGATGAATAATTTCTTCGCCATTTCAATGCAATTTCCGTGAAATGGATGTCGAAACGCGTAGCTGTAATGCTGATTGATCGGCCCTGTTCCATTCATCTGCATGAAAGTACGAAGGCTTACACAAACTTTCTTTTTTTTTTTTTTTTTTTTTTTTTTTTTTTTTTTTCATTCTCATGCATGACTAATATTATGGGGAAAAAAAATCATGGTATTTACGACGAGACCGGTGAATGCGTTGTTCGGTGATCATACACATAGCGCAGCTATCAATCGTGATTTCCCCCCAACCATTTTATGGATATTATGTTAGATACGTGGTACGGCACTGACGTTTTTTCGAGCCCAGACACTTGTAACGATCCCACACACATCACGCCTTCTGTCTCGTGCTTATATCGGGCACGTGTGTGTCTGTGAGTGTGTGTCGTGTAATTTTCAGAATCCGGGAAGAGCGATTTGTATGCAAACCGGTGCGTAGACTGGATAAACACCCGATTAATAATAATCGTCTGAGATAATAATTTTAATGAAATTTACGATACCGACGATATTCCGTATATCGGCGTAGGCTGAAACGATGATATAATTGACGCAATAAACAAGACATTAACCGGCGTTATTCCTCACTCTATCTCATCTCCATCCTCGCGCGATAACTCGCTCCGACTCGTCGCCGTATTTCGCCGTTTTTCTCCGAACGTCGATTAAGATTATTTAATCAATGAAAAGCAACCGGATTCTTAGTTGCAATCGTTGGACAAACGAATTTACATAAAATTTTTCGTCACGCTCCGTCGTGGATTTTCATGTATACCACATATATATTTCGGGCCTGTATGTATTAATATCCGAGACGCACGCGAGAAACCCCGAAATATTTTAATCGCGACTAATTGACGAGTAATAATAGAGTTCCGTGCCCCCCCCCCCCCCCCCCCGACTCCGTCCGCTTCTACTACGGCCCCACCAAGTTTTCTTACACTCTCGCGCCGCCACCGGAAGCGCCACGGGACGGTGCAGCTTCGACGTCTGACGGCCCACGAGTTTCAAGTACGCGTCAAGCTTGATACCCAAATTTTCTAATAATTCACCCGTTTCGGGAAAAATAATTTTACTTTTAGGAAGTGCAGAAAACCGAAGACACTTCCCGACGTGAATCTCGTGAGACGGAGATTAGCAACCGGTGTCGGAAACTTACGGCAAAAGTTTTTGTTGTTTTTTTCTTTGATAGCTCGTTGTTGACATCGTTGATGTCTCAATGAATTATAATTCAGTGGTTTGTGCTTACATCGCGACTCCCTAAAAGTCCCCAAATAACCACTAAAAGTCCTCAACATGCAACCTCGAGGTTGACCCCTTTTACTCGTCGAATTTCTCGGTTTTCCACAGTTTGACGTAGCACCTCCACAAGCCGCTTCACAATAAAATGATTGATATCACAGCTTGTTCCACGTGTGACCACTTATCACAAGTGTCTCGAGCTGTTCGTGTGGTCTCGCTCTCGGGCGCTTATAACTACCCTAAATCTCATCGAAATGGCATACCTGAGCTTTCTTATGCGAGCAGACAGCCGTTTCCTTTCGTCATAATTTTTCCCCCCCGGGGCGAAAATTACAAACCAAATATAAATGTAGCGTGAGCGTTGTTTCGGTGCCGGGTCCCCCGACCCCCTCCCCCCTGCGGTATAATATCTCTATAATTCAAACCCCTCCCCCCCACCCCCATTAGTTTATAATCAACACGTACGGCTCATCCAATTTTGAAATACGCTGTTTCTCAAACGCGCCGCCGCCCCTCGGACTCCCGAGACGTTCATGACCGCCCCCTCTTTTGAATATTACTATGTCTAAGCGCTGAGTAGCATGCGAACCGTCCGGCCTGGGCCCGGACCTCCGCTTATTACTCTCTGAATTTTTTTTTTTTTTTTTCAAGACGCAACGCAATGTTCCCGTCGTTGCCCGGTTGTATACGCCATTTTTTTTTTTTCGCCGTTGCGTCAACCCGCGGATTTTACGGGCGTTGCATTTTTACCGCATCCATTAGCAGGCGAGTTTTATAATTTAATTGGAGGTCGTCAAAAGAGTCGTTTTACACGATTAAGAAACAACACATTTTTTTACCAAAAATAATATAATTCGAAATAGCATCGACTCGTGTTTATATCGACTTTCGATATCAACATGCTCAAAGCCCGTTGAACAAGTTATTTTTTTTATTTTTGTTTCGTTCTTCTCGTTTTCTTCTTCTTCTCAATTATCATCCATTACATCACGCTATAAGCTCGCCATAAGTGCATTGTCGCATACGTAAAAAAAAAAAAAAAAAAAAAAAAAAACCGTGTTAACGTAATGAAAGTCGGTTGTGCTTGATTAATGGATTCTGCGGATCGTGTCGCCCATCAGGCTCTGGGCATCGAATAAATTTTGATGCGAACGACGACGAGAAGCATCCGGGATATCCGGTGCGGCGTCGATTTACGTGCTACGACGACGATGAGAATGTCCCTGGCCTGTCTCATTCCGACGTTCTCGCACCTCTCTCTCTCTCTCTCTCTCTCTGTTCCTCTTTCACCTCCCCTCGATCGTTCGCGCTCAGTCACATACGAATTGCCACGACTTTGCCGACTCCAGCGAGCGTGATATCGATGGAAGTAGGTATGGGAGTCGAGTGCGAGGAAGCTGAGGCAGACGCGATCGCTCGACTCTCCTACGCTGGGATGCAGTCGCGGGGCAACAAAAAAAAAAAAAAAAAAAAAAAAACAACCAAAAAAAGGAAGAACGGGGGATGTGATGGGGAGTTAGGGTCAGAACGAGCGGCAGTGGCATCAGCATCAGCTGCACCAGCAGCAGCAGCAGTAGCAGCGAGGAGCTTCGATCGTTGGAATCGTAGCCGGTTCGTAATGAAAGGTGAACGGAATTGGACGCCCCCCCCCCCCCCCCGTAGCCGGAGAGTCGAAGCGCCGAGTGAATATAATTAGAGGATTGAGGGGTGAGAGAGGAAGAGCCGGACGTTTGGGTGGTGGGTAGCGGGGGAGGTCCAACGACGGGAAAGGGTGCCAGGATCGCGAACGGTGGCGCACACCATCGACGTTGGCATTCGTGGGGACTGTTGGAGCAAAGAGGGACCGGGGAAGGGGGTGACGTAATCAAAGGGTGGACACGGATGCAGCGGGTGAGTTAGCACGGGGTGGAGGGCTGTGTGAGGGGGAGGGGGGGTGCCCGTGGCCTCGCCGGGGGTGGGGGTTTAACCCGGCAAATTATCATTCGGCCAGGGGACGAGTGAGGGGTCCGACTGAACTGGACCGGCAACAACTTGATACCGTCGTCCGGCTATCCGGCTTCGGCCAAGAGTACCTCGGCCGCGCCATAGCCTCGAATACCGCGCGTTGCATTGTACCAACGGGGGTAGGGGGCGGGGGGCCCAACGACACATCCCAGGGCCTGTAGTTTTGTCATTAGCCTTCGCCGATAGCCCCCCCGCGCGCGTCTATACCGGATAGACGACGGCACAGAGCTCGGTCGGATTATTGGCTAGGATTGCCAACGGACGCCACTTGTATGCAAATGCCCTTCACGAAATTCGGTTGTGTCTCGCGAGAGGTGCCGGGGTACCGTAGCTAACCGGGCAACCCAGGCTCCGTGCGGTTGGCCCTCTCACCCTTTCTCCCGGAACGTTCGGATAGTCATGGTCATCGTATCGTCAAAAAATTCTTAACCATCGGACATTGACGGTCTTGAGAAATGCATGGTGACGAGTAGGGGATAAAATATTTGAGTGGATGTTTGTCGATTCGCGGCACATGATTTTGAAACGGTTGGGATCAAATATTATTGGACGATTTCGATACACAAGCGATTTGCAGATGGTCGGACATTACGATGACATTCGATTTTTTTTGTCACTTGAGATTCTCATATTCTTCTGAATTAAAAATAGTGCGAATTATTGAACGATGAGCTTGTAAGATTTTGAGAAAAATTTTTAATCCAATTGAAAATATTACACTTCTACTAATTTCGTGTCAGTTCATTACAATCTATCGATAATACACAAAACGATCGATCACAATGTGAATAATCGTGCATTAGCCAAATTCGTGGGTTATTATAATTTTGTTTGATCGTTTAATATTGAAAAGCAAATTACAGAATTGAAGTGCTAATATTCCGTTTTAGTTGGTAGGGCGAGTGAAAAAAAAAGAAAAAGGAAAAAAAAAATTGTTGGTCGGTAAACGAACGAACGAGGTAACGCCGAGATCGAGGGGGAAAAAGAAGAGAGAGAAAAAAAAACAACAACAAACGTTTGCTCATTTACGGCTCGGACTCGAGAGAGAGAGCCCGAGAGCGTTTTCTGTTTGTTATTGGGAATGAGTGGCGTCGCCTCGGCAGTGGCAACGGCGAGAACACGGTCCGAAAGCTCGCGCGATGGAAGTTTCGCCCCGGGGGTGGGAGAACGCGAAAGTCCCGAGGTGGCCGATCCCCTCTCCTCCCGCTCCTCGTTCTCCCCCGCCAGAACCGTTTCCACGGGCGAACCGTGAGAAACGATATTTTTCAAATCATTCGTTACTGTTTGGCATATATTATTTATTCCGCAATCGTATATCTTTCGGTCTCGTATAGGCAGCGAGAGGGGGGTGAGAGCTCTCGTTCCCGTCCGCAAGTTTCGAGCTTTCCCGGTTTCGGGACGAAAAGGTATTGCCCGTAATAAGCGACCGCCTCTTGCATAATTACCAAGCAGAGAATTCCACCCGAATCCACGCCAACGCAAATTCAACCGAGTTTCACGGGTTGAGGGGAGGAGGGGGGGCTTACACTTTTTTTTTTTCATCCACACACATCACATCGCGAATGTGGACGAAAAATTATAGCGATAAATTTTTTCTCTCAAATTTTCTCCGCCGCCCTTTCCGGAATTCGTTGGCAACTGAATTTTTCGTACGAGTACGCGTCGGTGTGTGTGTGTGTGTGTGTGTGTGTGTGTGTGTGTGTGTGTGTGTGTGTGTGTGTATTCGAATGTTGTACATTTTGTAAAGCGGAAATTGTTTCGTTACAAGGAAACTCCGAGTCCGCGTAAAATTCCCCATGAGACCGATTTCGTATGTATTTTCGAAAGGTGATGGAACGCCATTAAAATTCCATTATGATCAATGTTTCGTCTGCGTTTGGTCCATCGCAACACACACCGTTGCCAGACTGCGTTATTACCGGCGACGCATCATTCGCATACGCGGGGGGCCAATACCTCGGCTCCTCTCGTACGCCGCGCGAGACTTTTCACGCTTTATATATTCGCGGGGGGGGGGGGGGGGCATCGCTACCGGATGCAAAAATTTATGCGCATACAATTTTCCCGTGAACCCGCACTTTTTTACGGGGGAAACGCAAAATATGCTGAACCGTCGGAGTTATCCCCGGGAATACCTGACTGTATATACAGTTTCAACGTGAATGATGGCTGGGCAGTGTCCATTTTTATTTTTCCGTAACCTTTGGCGATAGCGCGATGGATATATTCTATCGAGCGTCGCACAAAACAATGTAATTGAGATCGCGATATGACATTAAGTATCCAGATTTGAGGTCGGTTTGTGCAAAAAAAAAAAAAATTCTTCGATCGTATGGACTTAAATATCAACGACGAAAATCGTAAAACGTTCAAACGAATTTACAAACAATTATATCACAACAGTCCTGTGATAAATAATGTTAATTTCTCGTCGGCCTCGGTCCGTCAGCATCTTCGTTCTTCGTTTTCTTCACTGTACCTTCATTTTCCCACGCGAAGCATTCACGTCCCAATGGGAATCGAGTTTTAATCCTCCGTAAGCCAGGCGTCGCCGTACAACAGGATTTCCCGTCGAGTTACCCATCTCGCACACCGGTCGCAAATTCGTTGGCACGCTTCCGATAAACGTCACTGGCCTACCCACAAATGTGAGCAGTAAATCCCAAAAGACGTTCCCGACGCGTTTGTGGGTGGGTTTGGCGGTTAAGCGTTTCTGGACAATCCACAAGACTATGCTACCCACCCGCCCACCGGGGCAGGAGGGGGGGGGGGGCTTAACCCGAGACTGCTGTTCGATGTTCGTGGTAGGTATTTCCAGCTAAGGCTTATCCGTTATCGCGGACTGGGTTGCGAGAAAATCGATTGCGCAACTAGGCCAATGATACGTACCCGTACGGACTAATTACAGCGACTCCAATCGATAACTTCACATTTTCCGATTGATTACATAAGATGTTCCATTCCAATGGACAATGGAGAAACCGTTTGCCAGTATCGCTTGACAATACTTTTTATTTGGGGAGAAAAAAAAATATGTATCGGTCAACTCGTGTATATAGTCTCTGACGAGTGTTGGTGTATAGTAGAACAGTTCCACACGAACGTAGTCATCGCCTAGTTGTGGTGTTGGCAATATCTTCCATTCCAGTTTGGTTGGTACAACGAACCTGGTCGATCGGATGAACGGATCGGTATCACCGTGGGGGGGCGGCATTAGCAACCGAGGCTAATATACAAGGCAATGAAGTCGAGGATATATTCCCCGCTGGTGTTGGTGGTACCCGTGTGCGCGCGCGCTCTCTAATGCTATCGATTTTGGTGCTTAGCATAATGAGAACAGACGTAGCGGAAGAGTCCTCGAGCCCGATTAACACGAAACCTGGAATATGAAAATTTCTAATCGTACTTCATATCGCGAGCTTTCGAACACGAAGATTTAACATTGACGCTCTATCGTTTCGATGACGATCGTTATTTTTATATAAATTTTATTCATGTGACTGGTAGTACACCTACAGTTGCCATGTACAAAATGGCCAATGTAAAATCGGATAATTTATTCATATTTTTAATGAACGAAGGAGTTTATAAATGACGCGAAAGTGACGTCTGACCATACGGGGCAATCACAAGTTCATTAATAATTTTATTGGGTCCGTCCATTTGAATTTGACCCTTCTATTTTGGATGCAAAAACTTCTGCCACACGTGCACCACGTTCGGGGAAAATTTCATGACTCTGTTTGTGCAATCATTGTATCCAAAGTGACCTCCCTCTCGATAGTCTCATCGACCATTAGTATATATAAGGTCGTTCGCTTCAACGGCCATCGTTGGACGATTACGTAACTTCCAGGGCTGCATGACAAAACGATCTGACAGAGGACGTTGAATGGGAACTTGATAGTTCGATTTATTCATTCTCGCGACAATACGTGGGTCAGCTGAGCTCGGCAAATGCCAGCAGAGTCATTCCGGTGGAATGAAAGCGAACGGAAAATTTATCGATTAAACGAAAACTTACGTGAGTGAAGTTTCGCGTCGTTGTTCCGGAACGCCGCGTTTGAAATAATTGTATCTGGGTATTATTCTTGCCATCGCACCTCACTTGTGGTGCTGATTATCACTTTAGAAGCATTATGCCATAATTTTAATGAATCTACGAATCTTGTTCGAAGATCTACGATTTTACTACTAACGTGAATCACGGGAGAGACGTATGTACATTTTCTCGCTTCCGAGCTTCTCGACTCAAGGGCGCTTGGGCATATTGCGCGACGCTGAAAGCGTCACAAGGCCCCAACATTATTATTACTTCCAATACCGCGATCGACTCGATGCAGCGCACAAGGTATACACAATCCACGTACGTATACGCGCGTTCAGTTTCAATTGCCCGACGGGCTTCATTATTGATTCGTCGATTGAAAAAAAAAAATAAAAAAATAATAATGTTCGACGGGCGTCGTTCGCGATCGCTAAATCCGTCGGTCCGGGGATATACCATACGAAAAGAACGAAGCGTTCGACAGCGGAGAGGGGCGGACGGGGGGGGGGCGGCGTTGTACACGCGCAAAAGAGTGGACGAAAAAAATATATTCTACGAACGCGCGCGCGCGCTCGCGCTCTCTCCACGGCTTCCGAAGGCCGAAATTCAATTTATAATATGACAGGAGCTAATCGATTTTAAAGTCGATTCTTCATTCGCCCGGTGAACTTCACAGACGCGCGCGCGCGCGCACACACACGTTTCCACCCGACTTTTTACGTATTATCTCGGCTGGAGGGAGGAAAAAAAACAAATTTTGAGAAGAAAAAAAACAAACAAATTTTTTATCCATCGGACAGGAAGAATCCGAGCGATTTTTTGCGATTGAAAATATTGATTGCATATTGTTTGTGCTGCTGCTGCTGCGGCTGTTCGAAGCGAACACTGTTGCTGTTTTTTTTTCTTTTATATATATATATGTATATATTTTTTAATTCCCAGTATATGCACGCAAAACAGCACGTTTCCATTTCTCGAGAGTCACCCCCCCCCCCCGTGAGCATTCTACGGTTGTATTTTCACCATCGCGAATATCACGAATTTTTTATTTATTTTTTTCGGCCTGTGGACAATATTTGAAAAATGTCCTTGAAAAAAAATATATATAATAATAATAATAAAAGTAAAGAGCGATCTCGAATAGACGAAGGACAGAGACGGCGGTGATGCATAATCAGGGGGCTGGTTGAAAAAGCTTCGGTAATGCACATAAGTGGATGTTGGGTGAGACACGACAGAGCGAAATAAGAGGGTTGGATGTGAGCGAGCTACGTTATTACAAATCATTATTATGGCCCCATCCACTTGGAATCAGTCGACTCTTTCAACCCTTGAATGCTCCAATTACCAAAGACGCCGGGTATACAGATTGGCGACCGTACGATGAATTATTGTGTGTCACCCAGGAACCCGTTTTTAATTGGAAAATGCGAACCGGGCCCGAAGACGACGAAACTGTCTGCCCTGCTTGAGTCGACGACGTTCAGTCGACGACGATTGAAACGGACTCTGCGTTACTCGTCGTTACGCCTTACATCAGCCCACCCACGCTGCTCGAATAATTAGCGAGCTTTCATCAACACGAAAAAATAAAGCTCATTATCAACAGTTTTTTTTTTCCTCGCACCTCATTGTGAACTAGGATGATTTCCCCTCAGTTGAAAAATTACAATTCGTCGGCTTGATTTTGCATCCGAATTGGCCATCAGGGTTTCGCATTATATATTTCAACGTCCGTCCTTGTTTTATCGTCACCGATGATGTTGCACCGTGACGCCGCGCCATCTCCGCTATCCGTTCCCTTAATTTCACGGTAATTCGTTTTAAACGCGTTTAACATTTCCCCAATTGCGAACTGTCGGACAATCCCGAATCGAATTGTCAACGATTGTGTTGGTGAGATTGCGCGTCTCGTCGTGTATGTGAGCGTGCCACGTGTGAGTGTGGGTACGAGGGTGCGACGGGATACGTCAAACGGTAACGCATCAGGAGGTATTTTAAATATCGTGTCGTTATGCACTTTTCGGTTGATTTTCTCATTTGCGAAATTACCGAGGATCGGTACTCATTCGTTTCCCACCTCTGTTTTCACGATAAAAGGCTTCGACGACACGAATAGCACGAATCTTCGTCGAACAGAGTGACTCCAGGAACGATAAAAACAAAAAAAAAAAACAAAAATGTTTTCCCCAAGTTTTTTAACACGTATTTTTATGGTTTATCCACGTATAAACGTAATGCACAACATCGCGCGTTGCGACGATTGCTACTGAAATACTCATGCAAAACTCACCATTCGGCTTCGTTATGGAAAAAAATCATAAATTTAAATTGACTCGAAAATAAGTTATGCACGATGCAATTTTCATCGCATCATGTATGGCAGATGAAAAAAAAAAAAAAATCATCTTACTTACACTTGGGTCATCGCAAAAACGTCTGCTAGCTCAATCGATTCGCCATACATTCCTAAAAAATCACAATGGCCATGAAAAACAAAACACTTGATCAACTAATTACATACCCACGAAAATTGGCAATCCCCGAGGCCAATAATATTTCTCAAGCGTATTAATAAAACTAAGTCGCTCACGAAAATTCTCTCGATGCATTTTTTTTTTTTGTTTGTTCGTTTCTTTTTTTTTTTCTTTTTCTTTTTCTTTCGCGTCAGATGCTCTACTTAACACGGGGTTCGGGTTATTCCACAGGTGTTCGGCATTTTCGTGAGCGATAAAGCCAACCCCCCCTACCTCCGTCGACTTTCAACCCTTTTTTTTTTCTTTTTTTTTTTCGTTCTTTCTTCTTCCTCGTTTTTTTTTTATTCACCGGTACGGCCACGACCGCCGCCGCCGCCGCCCGACTCTTTCCCTCCGATCACTTACAGTCCGTGGAGAGCGAGGCGAAAGCGAGCGCAAGAGAGCTTTCGTGCTCGCCGCGCGGCAACGGGATACCGCCGCCGGCACACTCGCGAGACCTCGCACGGTCTCGAGGGTTGTTTTTTTTTTCATTTTTTTATTTCTCATCCCCTTTTACTAGTTTTTTTTTTTTATCATATTTTTTTTTTTTATCAACGTGCGGTACGGGAGCTTCACTGAGAGCTTGCGTGCATATCGGAGGGAGTTGAAGCGCGCACCGAGGAGGATTTCATCCCGGGCGTTGCGAGATAAAACGCATATACGATTGCCTTATCCGTGTGTATGGACATTCCAGGTTAGGGAACCGATTTCTTTTTCTTTTTTTTTCATCTCGTTTTTTCGACTTTCGTTTCGTTTTATTTTATACGGAGTTACGTGCGTTTTGTTATGGCGCACGGGTGAATGTATATCAACGTTGGACGAGTGAATGCGTTTCACAAGTTACAGTAGACCGTGACGAAATGCTTGTGCCTTTAATGTTCGCATCGTCCCCCCCCCCCCCGCCCCCTCCCCCCGCGGTTGCGATGCGCGCGATCCACAAAACTTATTGTCCGCTATTTACAGCCACGAGTACCGGTGTATGTAAATTGGAAGCCTCAGGAAAAAAAAAAATTTCGACAAAAAATAAAAACGAATAAAAAAAAATTACCTTCCCCCATGCGAGCGTCAATTTCGTCTGAATCGTGCGTTCCATTATTCTTCGCAGAGGCTGTGATACCGCCCTTTTACGAGGATTTTTCTTTTTTTTTTCTTTTCGTTTCGTGATGCATGGAAAAAATGCGGGAAAACGCAATGGCCGACAGGACTTGGGCCCAGGAGGGATAAATCATTTATCGCGGGTCGTGGGGTCGCGATGTGGCGAAATGAATGTCTCGATGGGAAACGATTTCGATTGCATCGAAAAAATTCAGATCGTTGTCTTGGTCTTCATTGAATCGTGTTTATCGAATTATCAACCGACTCTGATCATTTTCTTTACATCGCGTAAAAGCAAATCTTCGTACTTTATAGTTCACGAAATTAATAAATTAATATTATATCAATTTTAATAATTTAGAAAAAAACCATTTTATATCAATAAAAATAATAGATTAATTCTTCTATATCCTAAAGTAAACAATTCATTGCACAATCATCAATGGTTTCATCAACTCTCACCCTGTTAACCAACCCGAAACCATGATCACAATAACGATGACGATTGCACCGTTAACCCGATCATCGATGACTTTCGGAAAAATTTCAAAATCATCGTTTAACCGACCAATTTCCGGAAAAAATTCGTACGAATTGGACCTTCCAGAGCCTTATTATCAACTTCACGTTCGTCGAAAAGTTTGCCGATGGGTCGTCCGGGGTAAGCGTCCTGTTTGTGGAACCGCCGCCGTCGCCGCCGCCGCGAGAGGATTGCGTCCGAAAAGAGGGACGTTCTCCCCAATCTGTATGCTTCTCTCTATCGGTGCTTTGTACGCGGGTTCGGCTACGCGACTCTGTGTGTGTGTGTGTGCATGAGGGGTGGAGTGTATTCATGTGTGCGGGGTGCTTTTTTGTACGAGGGTATGTATGCGCGGTGGGCGAGGGGGGGGGGGGGGGGGGGGGGAAGCGAGGTGCAGGACATACAGATAGACGCGGGCACATTGCGAACTGCAGGTCTACGAATCGATAAAAACGCATCCCCAGCCAGGCGCCGCGGCACACAGAACTGTGTGAGACGAGGACGAACGTATAACGAACAACAAAGAAGCGCGAGCGGGACGAGAAATCGTTGTCGATGCAGCTACGCGAACGCGATGGCGAAAAAAACAAAAAAAAAACGGATAAAAAAAATCGCCGAGCGGGGTTAATGCGCTGATCATGTCATATCGAGGCGCTCGCTAAACAAACACCGGCATATACCGCGCGATCCGTCGTCGCAACGTGAAACGAAACGAAACGAAACGAAACGAAACGAAAAACCAAAAAAAAAAAAACGAACAATATAAAAAGCTCACAATGCAATCTGCTTTCCAGAAAGAGATACGTGTAAATACGGGGGACAAAAAAATGCCCCCAAACAAATGAAAAATAAAAGTATTGAAAAGAAACGAAAAAAAATTATTTGGTACGCATTGAAAATAAGTGTAAAAATGTTGAATCGTCTTTTCGGCATCGGTGATAAAAAAATAATAAAAAGAAATAGATACAACATTGTCGTTGGTCTTATAAATTCTGATTCAATTGACCAGGATGTCCGGACTTTCATCAATTTTACACCGACACTTGTAATCTCAGTTGATTCTTCGTTCCTTAGCCAAAAAACATTCTTTCTGTACAAATCGAATCGCCGACAAATGTTTCATTCCATAATATCACCCAAACAAAATGTTTCAAATTTCCACACGTCACATACATGAGAGACATCTTTCCCAAAAAGAAAACAAAATGAAATGTCGGAAAAACCATGAAAGTGCGATGGTGCGGCGGTTCCCTATACGCACCCAGAGGATGCTTCGTCCGTTTTTTCCCTCGTCCGTTTCCACTTTTTTCGTCGTGTAACTATTTTACCCGAGGTTTCGGAGGCTTTTCCGATGTAATGATATTTTCATCCAATTCGAAGGGGGGGCGGGCGGGGGCGCGCTCCCCACTCGGTTGGATCCGCGAAGCCTCGGCCAAACGCAACACGCACACCGAACCCACAGCACCGGATGGAGTACGAACACCCACAGCCACCCGCACACGCACACACACACACACACACACACCGGTACGAGGTATCGGCGGTCTCTCCGTGTAACCCCCACCGGGCACGGGGGCGGGTGGCACGTCGCTCACTACGTCATCTGTCCCCTCGACCAATCGACGGCCAGCGCGAATTTTTTCTCCCCCGCATTGGGAGAAAAAAAATCGTCGAAAAAAACGAAAAAAAAAAATTTGGAAAAAAACTGGGAAATAAAAAATAAAAAAAATAAAAAAAACAACAGGAAAAAAAACGAGGAAAGAGAAAGAGATGGCCCAGCCGGGCCAGAGCTCCCCGGCATTACCCCGTACCCGTGTGGACCAATCGCCATACGTAAAGAGGCATTTTTTATGGGCGCTGCTCGTTCCCTCGGCAGCCCCCCCCCCACCCACCCTCGTCTCTTCATCCCCACGCCCGCATGCTCGCTCGCGCTCTCTCTCACTTTGTGTGATAAAAATTGACCTAAGTCCTCGTTTTTTGTATCCACCCGCGTTGCGACTATAACTGCCTAACATTAAAAAAGATGGGGCCCCGGTGTGTACGAGGCAGGGGGCAAGGGGGAGTGGTGGACGGAGAGAGAGTGAGTGAGAAAGATAGATGGATAAAGAACGTACGGGGGTTGGAGGCGCGCGCGCGCGGGCGAGTTGGCAAGCGGAGAAACGAAGAACCAACGAAGAAAGAACGCGCCGTTTGACGCGAGGGTGTGAGCGGGTCGACGGCGTGCGGTGGATGCGGGAAAAAAGTCGGCCTCGGCGAGGGATCGAGAGGGAGAAAGAGTTAGCAGGTGTATGTGGGGGGGGGGGGGAGGTACACAGGGTGGCGCGTCGGGTGTGGTACCGGGAGCAGGTTTGTATAGGTACTCACAGGGTGGCGGGGGTGTAGTACGTGGAAGGGATATCGCGTAGAGAGAGAGAGAGAGGGAGAGAAAGGCGCGTAACCAAAGTGACGTGAGGGTGAGTGAGAAAGCTCGAGAGAAGCTCGAGCGAAGCGCAAGCGAGGAGTATATCCGTCCGGGTGAAACTGTGTGCGGTGGGGGGGGGGGTGGCTGTTCGGAATCCCGCTCGCGGCGGGGGTGCATTCTCACGTGTGCTTCCGCCGCCCCGTTGCGCCGATGCTGCCGCGCTCTCGCGCTCCCGCTACATTCTCTCCCCCAATGTGCTTGTTTTCTCCGCGTTTTGTTGATGTCGCGCTCTTTCCGGACGGCGGTGGAGATGATGCTGTTGCTTCTGTCGGCGATGTAGCGCTGTTGTCGCTGATGCCGAGTGCCCCGGGTTGCCCGAAAAAAAAAAAAAAAAAAAAAAAACGCAACAAAACTAATGCGCATAAAATGTGTAGCGTATTTATCATGGAGATAAAATGATGTGCTCGACTTTCGGACGTAGGTACAGCCAGCGGGGAGGAGGCGCACACGTTGGCATCCGGGGGTCGGCAGCGGGCTCGCACACGGCCGCGCCACCCTCGCAGCGGCTTTCCGCAGGAGTGAGCCGGACGTGAGAGGTCCCGACGAGAGCCGCGGGATAATATGCAACGACGAACGAAGGGGTGAGAGATAGTCTCTCACACACACACACACACACAACGGACACGGATATAACCGTGTGCAGCTACTATCGTACGCTTAAACACACAATATACATATACATACACGTACATTTATATTTGTTAACACCAATACACACGTGTGGACTCTACGCGGGAACGGTTCGTGAAAATTTGTCGGTAAAACACTCGAGATACGACTGTGTCCGTTGTTATTTTATTATTTTTTATTTTTCATTTCTTTTTCTTTTTCTTTTTTTGTTTCGTAACGACGGATTAACCGTATGAACTTACTCGAAAAGCAATTGTCGTTCGGAATACGTCATGGTTTATTTTTTATTTTTTTTCCAAAATTTTATTTTTTTTACATAATTCTCTACGTTTTTTTTCTTTGTAGTTTCCGTTCTCCAGTGTCCAAATTTTTCGGTGAAACTTAATTTTTTTTTTCCCATCCCGAGGATCCCGAAAATTTGCGAAAATTCAGAGATCAAAAATCATGAACAGATTCGGCAGGGATCAGGGTTTCGACCGTCCGAATCGATACGGAATCTCTCACATATACGCGCACGCGAATGCGAACGAAGAGTATGGACACGAGGTTGCGACGAAATTCGTTTTGCCGGTTGATACCCAGACCGGGCCATTCGAACGTAACCGAAGAGCCCGTGTACGCGTCACGCGATAGCGTCATCAAATCACTGTAACGCATCACTCGTAAATTCATCGCAGCGAAGATTACGATTTTACGCTGTGACACTAAAATTCGGTGTAACGCGCGCATACGCTCGTGCGTTATTACACGGGGACGACCGAAGAGAGAGAGAGAGAGAGAGAGAGAGAGAGAGAGAGACAGACAGATAGAGAAAGAGAAGCATGACTTCATGTGTTTCACCGTCGAGGTTGGTGGAAAGTAAATCGGAGTTTCGAAGATACTTTGATGACGTTCGAGAGAGTGCATGGCGCATCTGTCTACGCGGATGAGGTGCGGTATATCATGTTCATCGGTCGTCGAACATCGTGACGTGTTCGGTGAGGATTTTTAAATCTCTGAAACGTCGAAATGACATCGCCACATATTCATATACATATATACACGAATGGGGCCCACAGATGTACATTGCGTAATGGAACGAAAATTGGCAATAAAATTATCAACTCGCCTCACTCGTTCACGCGGCGAAAGGAAATTGACATGAGTGCCAAGCGAGTCTTTCAATTTCGCCTCCCCCAACGGAAGCTGCGTAGCTTTCGCTTTCCCCCCCCCCCCTTCCGTGTACGTCTTTCCGCTGCCTCGGTGGCGCGCACCCTCCTTTTTCTCACTCTCGAACGACGCGCCGGCCAAATCACATATACGATCGTAAATTTTCCCATGCTCATCCACCAACTTCATCATACGCCTCGCGTTTTATTTTCCATTTTGTGCCGAAGACTCGTTGAATCATTTCTGTGGCGTCGTCAATTACATCTCAAGGTCAATTCGCGAAGGTCCATTCTGTACGACACGTGTTTTTCGACATCCGGTGCATAAATATTTCGTTTTTAGATTCACCGTGCTTCGTCGGTTATCGAATCGAACGACCTCGTCGACCTTTTTCCTCGCAACATCCAAATTCAATGAAATTGTCTTTCTTCTGTGATGTTTATCATCGTTCGGAAATATATTTTGCTCGTGGTGAACAAAGTACGACCAATCACGGGTCAATGTATGGTAAGTTCGAACTCTCTCTCTCTCTCTCTCTCTCCCTCTCTTTCTCTCTGAGTTTCGTCCTTACACGAGCGAACAAGGACACAGAGAGGACCTCATCAATTTTCGTTTGCCCACGATATTGAGTCCAGCGAAGGAGTGGAGGGCGGGGGGGGGGGTAGTTGGACAAAGAATAAACTCAATATGATCGAGGCAGTACGAAGATGCTGGGGCATCGTCCGCGACTACTCGCTCCTCTCGATCGAACCTTCGAGTCGGGACGATCACGAGCGAGGCGCACCGGGGCCCTCACCCTTGTTCCTCCTTTGTTTCGTCGAGAGGGGTTGTTTGAGCTTCGTGGAATACACGCGACGTTGTCCGTACGTCTCGTGGAACATGTCACGTATATGTATATACACAACGTTGTTGTTGTTGCTGCTGCTTTCGATCCGAGTAAGGATGAGCGATAGATAGATGTGGCCGAACGTTCGTGGACGTATAGTGCCCATACGTGGGTCCCGGTCCACCCTCCGTAATTCCATCAGGAGCCAATCACGTCCGGTGAAGGGTGCGCCTTCGTATAACCTTCCCTCCGCCAAAATCGAGAATACGCGCGAGAGCGGGCATGTTGGGGTAGTACCCGAAGGGGGACACCCGCTACAACACTGCGTCTTATGAAAATCGAAATACACCAAAGCGATTCTCGTCGCGATTGATTTTGTAAACGGAAATGAAAATATTACAAACCCGATTGTGTGTTTGATAATGCGTCACGTGGTTCATTAACTAGTGAGAAACTTTTTCAAATGTTTAAATTCGCGATATCTCGTCGTTATGATTTTTTTTTCTTTTTCATTAATTTTTCAATGCGGAAAACCGATAAGCATTCGAGAGTCGAGACGTTTTCCAATGCTCAATAAATCACGAGAGTTTCATAATCCAAAATATACAAGACGCTTTAATCGCATCAATGGTGTGGCAACCACATTTTCAACAAATAAACCAGAATGCTCGACACGAATTTCACGTTGATTCAATAAAAATTATTCAATATTCGGGTGAGACCGGTATTTTCCACATCCACGAAAATCGCGACACACAAACCGAATCGCATTAATTGTGTTTTATTATTCAACCGATTGGGGGATTCTTCGGTCGTCGACGATTGCACAATCGCATCAGCCGAGATCTCGGGTCGTAAATTTGAATGAATGATGACAATATTTTAGGGTTTTCGTGGCGAAAGAGAACACGTCAAATGACGGGAAGGGTGTGAAAGAGGGTCGCGACCGACCGACGGGGTGAAAAATCGGCGAGGAGCGCGAGGAAACAACGTCTGGCAACGAAAATCGTGGAAACAGAAGTACACCCGCGACGTTCGGTGGTGCGACAAGAGGGATATATATATATATATAGTTATGTATAATATGGATCACCGTTTGAAATAAGCCCCTCTCCTTAACTTGTACCTAGTTTGTTGCTCCTGAATATTCAACGGGAGCGCTGCATTTTTTTTTATTTCTTTTATTTATTTTTTTTTTCTTTTTTATTAGCCCAGGCACCTTCGGTCCGTCGGGTTCTCTCCCGCGCCACCTGCACGCCCTTCTTTCCCTTCGACCCACTACGCCGCGCGCGTTTTCCCCCGAACGACTCGTCGGTACATCTTTATTCATTGCCTTTTCCAAAGATATAATTGAGTAATTATTTATAATATATCTCGAATATGCATGCTTCACTTATCTCCGTCTGAATACATTACAATGCTTACCTACCCCTAAACGCGCGGTAGTAACCCATCGTCGTTTCAGCAACATCGCGGATTTTCAACTTTGAACAAAGTTTATGTATTTCACGTGCAGTGCCGCCCTCTCCCTCATCCCTCGCTCGACCGATTTTCGATGGCGAACAGTCACATCCGGTCCAATCTCGTGCGCGATTCACTTTGATAATCGACGTGTTAATCGTGCCTCGGAAAAATTACGTATCGATGAAACTCAACGTACTTCGTGTGTTCGATAATTTCAATGATGGCCCGAAGGGTGCGGAAACGCGAAGACGTGGAATGCGAAAGTGGCGAAAGATTGGCAATTTACACCGAGGCTCGCTGATCGATTGAAAATGCCTCAAGCCGTGTCGCACGTAAACACAGTTTCTTGGGTAACTGTGTTACAAGAAGTTGGAAAGTTAACGGACTGTGATGGGATATTGACGGTCACTCGATGGGTCATTTTGCTCTCGGAACAAAGCCCGATGAATTTTTTTTTTTTTTTTTCAGTCCTCAGCAGCGATTCATCGTTTAATTCGATCGTTCGAAGTTGGAAAATTTTCCATTTACTCGGAAGATGCTGACCGAGTGTGCAAGTACCTCGGAAGGACTTACAGCGGTCGTTCTGACTCAAGACGATCGCCAACCTACCGTTCCGGGGTCTCGTTGTTTTACATTTTTTTTGAGAAATAACGACGACGATGGGGCGCTGTGTCGCGTGTTCGTTCGCAGTTACTGAACCGTCGGGTGGAGAAACACCTCTCACACCACCGCGGGTAACTATTCACTCCACCGACATTCCGCTCTATTCATCGGATAGGACTTTCTCCACACTCTCCACGAATTTTATTACTCGAAAGTAATTGCCAGTTACGGATCGAGAATAGTCGAGTGGCTCCGTCGCCCGTGTGCCAAGGGGGTAACCCCCCTCCCCCACCCACCCAGATTTTTTCTGACTGTCAATGATAATATGCACGAGCGACAGCCGGGTCTCACACACGTGTGGAGGCCATCGGCGGGTACGGTATATTTATCCTCGTGGCTTCGGGCTATCGCAACAAAATTTCCGCAGTCCCGCGCGTGTATGCTTTATATGTACGGTGGAAAATCGTAACACGTCTACAATCACCAATGAGACCACCTCGAGATAACGAAAATCCCCACAAAACAGGGTCAGTCGCATTCCGCGGATCGCCTCATTCGTGTATTTTTCACATTTTTTTTTTTTCTTCTTCGATTGATATTTATTCACACGGAATATTTATCATTACCAATTCCTCGAATCATTCGCTTACTCATGTGTCCGACTCTTCGATATACAATCACGCCAAGTTCAGGCGGAGGAAAGAAGAGGTGAATAATAAATTGTGTTATGAAACACAATTTATTAATCAATTATTCAATGTGTACTCGTTCGCGTATTCAAACTCCTTGAAAACGTTAATCGTGATCGTCAGTGTTACCCACGCACGTGTGGCACAAAGATCGGTATGCGATCTTTATTTTACATGTTCGGAATGTTCGATCGATGAAAGAAAAAATATATCAAGGTAGCACTCGGAGAAATCAGATGATTTTTCTTCAGTGGGGAACGTGAGTTCGGACGATGTAAGATTTGCCGATTGGCGAACCAAGCACAGAGATGGCCTTTAACACCTTCGAGTCACGCATCCGATGCATGGACTTTTAACTCGGTAGTCGAGATAAGTTAATGAAACGAAACCGTCGATAGTTAGTTTTACGATGTAGATTGTGTATGCTTATTCATGTATAATGCGGATCGGGTGTGAATTGATTAACCACGAAAGAGCGACCGAGAGAGAAAGTCATGATTGTACATTACTACCTCACGCCGAGATGCTTTAATTGAATCATCCATTTATTACATTCGAAACCCAATTCATCGCTCATCTAATAAGCCAAGAGTTATTTAATCACGCTAGCCCAGCACATGAGAATTTAACGAACAACCATTTCCATAGCTTTGCAAAAAAAAAAAAAAATAATGAAATAATAAAATACCGAATAATACAATATATTATCGACAAAATGTAATATAAATTGTAGCGACGTGACAATAAAATTTTTATTTCTTAAGTAACTCTTTATGATGACCAATGATTGGCAGAGATTCGAGGTGCGCCGAAACGTGATGCACGATTCAAGGTAAGCCCCTCTCAAGTCAAAGCCCATCTCGGTGTATTAGTGCGAGATGGGAGAGTCCGTAGCGAAGAGAGAAAGGAATAGAGAGAAACGAGAGTGAAGGAGACACGCGAAAGAAACGCTCGTGGAACGGCCGAGCAAGCAGAGACCGCGGGCTGATTGTAAGTTATATGCGACGCGCGCTTGCTTTATATCCTCGATGCAGCTTTCTGCCCCTCGTAAACCCGCTCTCCTCTTGTTTCCCCGACCGCTGTCTCTCCTCTTTGGCATTCACGTTCGCGGCCCGTTTCCGTCTCCACCCCCCCCCCCTCCCTCCGTCTCTCCGCGTCGCTCTTCAACTTTAACTCGAGCGTATACTCTCGCAAAGGGTTTTTAACCCCAGACCCGATTAAACCAAATATCAAAAGCCGTCGGACAGCTTTGTATACAAAATTAGCCCATTAAAATATTTTAATTACCCCATTATTGTCCCGGCAATATTATCACAGTGGAATATATATATTTTTCTCTTCGAAAAATGAACGACAATTAATTTTCCAAGGTGCCCGAGTATCGCCCGGGAAAACACGACTTGGCGCTAAGTGCAGTTGACCTCTGCGAAATCGCAAAAGGACGCGTCCTGTTCAACGACGTCTTCCGAACGTTCCGGTAGATCGAGAATCGTACTTCGAACCTAACCGGAACGTGTTATTCTTCCGGTCGTGAGACACTTTCCTGGACAAACAGATGGAGAAGTTGGTCCAGGGTAGCAGCAGCAGCAGCAGCAGCAGCAGCAGTGTGACCGGGGTTCGTGGGGTAGCTGGCTGGCTGATGTCCATAATCCGAAAGGGCTGGAGTCACAAGCAGCCCAAGCATCGGGGACTATGGTCCTTGGGGTCGTTCGCGCGGTGGTACACGAGAAGGACGAGGACAAGACGTTCGCGGTTCAGCCGAACGAAGGGGTTAACTTATAATAACAGAAGTTGCCGGAGAGTTCAGCGACTGGTCAGCGGTGGTTGGTGGGAGGGCGAGGGTAAGGGGCCAGGGGCAATGAGCCTCCCGAAAGCCGTGAGGTAACATCGCGCACAGCAGCGTGGTGAATTCGAACATTGGGCGAGTGGGTACTACGCGACGGGCAAAGAGTGAGATGAGGGATAGCTCGACGACTGCCCAAGTGTCTCGGGGTAACAGCCCGTCAACTGTGGAGACCACGCTACAAGACATGATGCCAGGTGGTCCAGCCCCTCACGTGTCTCTTCTTCTTCGCCCGTACGACGAACCAACACAACGGACGAAGATTGTTGTCCCGACCAGCGGGCGATCCTGTAACAACCTCGAAAACTTCATTCCCCCCGGGGGTCACGGCTGACAATTCCAAATCGACGATTCATAACTCCAGCCTTGTGTCGCGTCAGTCATGAACATCGATGGTTGTGAAAAACCAATTATTTTGAATCATTAAAGACGATAATGTCGTGCAACGTGACGCGACTAGCTCGAAGGTGTCGACCATTATCGTGAACCTAAATAAAATGCGTGTACAATAATGTTCTCCATGTTCACGATCGTCATCTGGAACGCGTGAATAACGCGAATCGTAAATAATATCACCGAAGAACTGGATATCTCGATGAGTGCAGAGACGAACCGAATAATGAAGAAAAAAAAAAAGAAAGTGAGAAAACGTTGCAAAGTCGCGGAGGTGAGGAGCAATGTGATAGGGACACGTTCGACAATTTGCCCGTCGGCGGATATCTCGTTAAGTGACAATCAGAGGCGGTGGATTGAAATACTGCATGACTTCCCGGGGGAGTCTTATGGTTATTAACGTTTATCCGCGTACCACGTTCGCGATTCACCATCCGCCAGCCATCGGGACCGTTCGTAGGATCGATTTGCGCTCTGAAATCGCATCGAGAGTCCCTGACCACGACGATCTGTAACATCGATGTACGTTCGCCGTGTCAATTAATTACGAAAAGAATATTAATGAGCCTCTCCCCCCATTGGACGTACAAAACGTACGGAAAAAAAAAACGTACGTTACATGTCCGAGGCACCGGTTGATTCAACGGAATGGCTGCGTTTGACGTGAGATCGGCACACGTGCGGCGATGAAAAAAAAACATTGAAACGAAGAAGGAACGCAAAGAAAAGGGAGCATCGTCCCATAGATTGAATTTTATCACCGCGTGATAATGACCGATCGTACAATATTCATTCTACGATTATAAGTATCCATGAATATTGCCTATGAAAAAATGTTAATAAAAAAAAAAAAACAAAGTTCAGTAATAAATCGTCTGATTCGTTATTAGCATTCGCATCCGCGTGCGAGATAAAATCTGATAAGCGTGATTGACCGCGTACGATTGTCGGTCGAGAAAACGAAAAAAAATGTATACAACATTTACATGTGAATATATTTTTCCAACGAAATAAAGTTGAACCGAAGATGCCCAGAGCCGTGTGCGGTTATGACGGTCAGATACTCCGGGTTATATTTGGACAATAAGTCGAGCACATGTGATATGCAGCGTGAATGCGCGCGACCCCGCTATCCTCTCGTCTCATCCTCGTGCACCCTTTTCGCTTAGCCCCCGGGAGCGATATCGAGTCACGCTGTTATATTACCCGTTACCCGGCCGCGTGTATACGTTACGAGCTCGCATAATTAAGTGGCTTCTGGCATTTTATTTCGGCTCTTTCGGTGCGTTGATGCCCCGTTCTCAGATGGGTATAATCATCGTACGGGTCTGGTATGATAGGGCTATCGGTAGTGGCTACTGGGCGTCGATAAAATATATAACCGTAACCGATAAGAATAAATTTTGATGAATTATTATATCCACACAAACTTCGTTATAATGATGAAAATAAATTTCACAATTTTTTTTTTCCGATCACACGCTTGAGACGGAAATTCGAATTAGAAAACATCCACATTGGAGGTTTAACATTGTCTTGTCTTTTTTCTCTCAGAATTCTGTTCCTCGAATCTCGGGACTTTTATTTTTTCGAGTGAAAATAAAGTAACATCCGTGGAGGGCAAATTTCGATGACGAACAAACGACTTTTGTCGTGTTTCCGAGAACCGGTGCTTAGCTCGATAAGCCATTGATGAATAAAAAGCATGAAAGGGAACGAACCCTTCGTTTTTTTTCGAGCTAACGAATTCGGAGGCCGATGGAATCCGTTCATTGCCTCGAGGAATGAAATTTAGATTCAGGTCCACGGTACTTCGGCATCCGTCTCAGCAGCTTCGCCGGACTTTGCCGTGAGCCGGTCGTGTACGTTAACATACATACATATATATATATAATTTTTTTTTAAATAAAAAAAAATGACGGCATCGTTGGCGAGTGATGTTTTCGTGGTGGGTTACAGTGTCCGTTCCGCTGACATGCTGCTTGTCTTCGTCGTCGTCGTCGTCGTCGTGGTGGGGCGTCGTTATGATAAAATTCCGAAAACTCAGTCGCGTAATAAAATCTCGCATTAACGTAACGAATGCCCCGGCCGTGCCTCATCCGTACGCCTCGCCGGCGTCGCTATTTATCGTCGCGGCAATTGGGAATCCGTCCAATTCGACAATGTACACGCGACAATGTTGCGAGCCGGATATGCCGTTGTCATTGAAGGGACCGAAAGAACAACCTATACGAGGACGTGGAAACAGAAGGTCGGTCTCTCGCGATTTTTCTCACAACCGTAACTCTCGCTGTGAGATCATATTATCATATCGAATCGGTAATCGATCGTTGTCCACAATATTTCGCAAACTTTCGCAAAAATTGTCGAACAACTTTCGACAACTATTCTCATCAAATATTCTCGAACAATGGCATTTGCCACGAAAATGTTATATCCATAAAATTTGAGATTCGTTCGTACGAGACTCGTTAAGCATTTTAATAAACAATAACAATCGGCGAATTCTCTTATTCCTTTGAGATAACGAGCGGGAATACAAATCAGCCGGATCGCAGTCTTTGCATCTTTTCACTCGTCTTCCTTTTGCCCCCCCCCGCTCGCGCGCCGTAAACGTCAAGCATAGCCCTGGTTACAAAAAAATTGTGGCAATTAAAATGCGCCCTGATTACACCCCACGAGTCTTGGGACACTCGCGTCGTCCTGTAAAAATTGCAAAACACTCGCGGGCTATAACGAAACGAAAAGTCCAAGTGTGTATTCGTATATAACATCGTGTTTTTTTCAACAATGTACGATAATGAAGAATTATCGCTGCATAAGACTCGTGAAGAATCGGGTTTCGAGTCCGAACCCCGCGCGCAGCTCGTTAGCCGATCGTGATCGTAAAAATCATGCGTCACGGTGGTACAAGCACGAAAGTGAGAACGGACATTGCTCGGGTGTGCTTCTTTGCGTCGATCAAATCATTCATTCGAAGTTTCACAAATAATTCACGGGATCATGAGCAAAACATCATTATCGTGTTTTTGCAACAGCGTTAGAGAGATGTTAGCGAAGGTCAAGTTTCACAAGTTTAACACGTGGCGTCAGGTAACGATTTCGTCTTGACCGAGTGTCGATAACACGAGGTTTCCGTATTGCCGACTCCGATGTAAGATTCAACCCCGAAAGTTTTGCAAGACTCGTCGAGAGCGAAAAGCACGCTACGTGTACGTATTAAAGGCAGTATTTTAGTTGTACTTTTAATTTCGCCGGGGATCGTAAACATTTCGCCGCACCGGGCGAAGACGTGAGAGAGCTAACGCGCACGGCGAGAGGACAGACGGGAGGCATAATGGACGAGCCTCGGTGTATTTGCATATTTTAATGAGGCAGTGCGGCGGCGCCGCCGCCGCACCGTGTTCCGCTCACTCTGTGCCGCCGCGAAGAGCAAACGATACGTATGGCTCCACCGCCGGGCAACAGATCCAGAAGCACAAGCAGAGCAGAAGAGGACAGAATCGACCGGGCTATATCGCCCGGAACGTACAGCATTACGCTCCCATTACGATCACGGACGACCGGCCGAGCTTTCATCGACGAACCGTCGATGAATTCACAATTAATTTCGATTTCGCACCGAGCCGCATCATTTTTAATGTATATCGTTTGATATGGAATTTAAGATTTAAGCTTTTGGAACCTTATACGTGAATCATGATCTCAGAGGTCGATCTAACATGAAATATGTTTCACATGTATGCACATAAATTAACGTATCGGTACAATAGTACACATGGTTATTCAAATATTTCGCCATATGTGTGTGTGTGTGTGTGTGTGTGCACGCGTTTGCATGGGACATGGAAGGATAATAATGCAGAGTTATCCACCGGTGCGAGAACCCAACCGAACAAGTCGCCCCGATTTATAACGCAGATTATAATTACGGGTTGAATTTAATATTCATGAGCCAATCGGATGTTAAGTTTCGCCAGACATCGAGAGACGCCCTCCTCGGCCTTGGGGCTCACCCTCTCGCGAGTTCACAGCGATACGTTCACGTCCGCGGATATCTTTGTGCTGCACAAAGGGTTATTCAGAAGCTTCTCGATGATAATTCCATGACCAAACTGTCAATGCTCGAAAATACCGAAAATCCTCATTTTCGAACCACTACAAGGACAATGACCCAACGAAAGAAAGAAAGTCGAAACTTTTTCAACTTCAATTTGGCTCGAATCATATATTTTCTTCTTAACTGTTTCACTGTACCGTCGGTCGTCACGAATATAAAAGTGAGTCCACCGAAAAATGTTTTTTTCAAGGGCACAACGTTACATGGCCCCACAGTCGAGAATACATAAACATTTACAGCATAACTGTGTGTGGCGGACATAAGTATGCATGATTGACATTAATTGTGCATAATTTTGCGAACCTCATCCGTATTTCTGTATATATACAATCTGGCTTTATTTCCGAACAACTTTATAAACCGAAGCGTTGACTTGCCTCGGCTCCTTACTTTTTTTTACGGTCCCGCATGCGAATGAGGGGAAAGGGTTGGGGATTTTACCGTCGGCACGAACATTGCATGTCAAGATCGTCCGTGCTATCATCGATTCTTCTCTCTATGGCTCTCCATCGATCAACAGTCGTCTCTGATAATACAAACGACATATTCCAACGTCCTCGTCGTTTTGTAAACGTGATACAAGCGAATGCGCCGCCACAACATAAGCCCCCAACCCCCCCCCCCCCCTTCTCCGTCCTTCCACGGTCCATGGTCGTTCCACGGTCGAAGGGACATTTTTATCGTCAGACAATTTTCATCGTCAACATCTACACACACACACACACACACACACACACACACACACACAGACGCACGGTAAAAAAAGCTACACAGCCATTCACCCGAAGCTTCTGGCCCAACCAATTGCAGTTTGTCGTTTGCACTCGCTCGTCCGGCCAAATTACCGGAAGTACGGGTGTTTTTTAAGTTTCGGCTAATAGGAAAAAATGATTGCAGAGAGTGAGAGAGAGAGATTCGTAGGATGGGTCGAATGGAGTTTTTTCGCGCCTGGTTCCGCAACACTTGGGCACACGGATGTGGAACACGGGGCGGGGGCGGGGGGGGGAGGGGTGTTTCGTGCAGCCGTGGCGCATTTCCAGCCATTATTTTTATTCCGGTGCGCTTTACCGGTACGGTAGTGTATAGCCTAGTCGCGGGGAATTCGGTGGAGAACAGAACCCGTGGAGGGGCGGGGGGGATGACGTTGGCCCAGGCGCTTTCGTCGGTTCGTGGCCTCGTTGATGGTGGTGCACTCACCGGCGCTCACAGATTTACACACTTTTTTTTTTCGGCCCCGGCAACTGTCTGTCATTAGGCGCAGCAGCACCAGCAGCAGCCACGGCAGCAGGAACCACGCACCTCGCGTGATGCTGGTAACGCGGGACGGGGCGAAGGGGGTTACGGGGGTGGTATACGGGGGGGGTCCCGAATAATAGTAGAATGTGCGAAGGGTATGGGGGCCCCAAGCATAGGGCAGCGCCGGGGCTAGAGCCGAGCAGCGAGGCCAGTCCGCGGGCGAGTGAGGAGCGCCCGGAAAATGCATTTAACAAGGACAGATAGTGATTTAATTTTAAAAAATTGACGAAACGGCTTTTGCTCTGTCTCTCTCTCTCTCTCTCTCTCTCTCTCTCTCTCTCTCTGTGACTCTCTGCTTCTGTGGTGGCTCTTGTCTCCGTTGCTCGCGCGTAACCAAAACCGTTGGGTCACGAACGTGGTTGGCCCTGCGAGCGAGAGGGAGCACAGAGACGACTACGGTCCCTCGGTTCACGAGCCGGGGGACGGTCGAGAGAGAGAGGCGGAAGGGAGATCGAACGAGCCGAGTTGGGGCAGGGTGCAACGGCTCGCCATCGGGCATTGATTAACTTTCGACAATGTCAAATCGTGGAGAGGACGTGGTGGCCGCGTTTTTTAACTCATTTGTCTGCATTTCGGGCACGACTGGCAGCACCAGCACCAGCAGCAGCAGCAGTAGCACCGGTACAGAGTACGGTGGCGCGGTTACTATAGGTATTCTGTACATACGGTGGAGGTCGTGTTAGAGAGTTTGGCCCACCCCCTACGTCCTCCTCACTTTTCGCTTTTCCCGACGCTGGCTCTGCCATTGCCGGCTACTCCTCTGTACCCGGGCGTGTACTTCAGGGAGCGGTCGTTCGTATAACGTGGACAAATTACTACGGCGATCCTCCATTCGCAATATAGCCGTCATGATCTAATCGATTTGCATCGTCGGCGGGAGAGCGAGGAGGGGCCCGGGGGGGTGTGCTGCATTCACCGACAGCAATCGTTGCATCAACCCCACTTCCAGCTTTGACGACGTGCACAACAGAACACTCGAGGCACTGTCACACTCGCATCGTCGAATCACTCGCGCATAACCCTTCGTGCCGTGTGCAAAACTCAGAACAACCGAAACTCGAAACGTTTCGGTCGAAAAAATTCGTAAAGAACGTTTAAATCCGATCTTGCACGCTACTGATTGTATTTTTTTTCGTTTGGCTTATTACACGTGATAGACCAGTCTATAAATTCAGAATTCTGTACTGTAACCTTTTTTTTTATTTGCAATTGTTCAGACCGACATAAAGAATATCGCATTAACGAAAAATTTGAATTTCCGTGGACGAAAATAATGAAAAAAATATACATGGAATTTGTCATGTATTTGTTTTACGTAGTAACGGAGAATAGTGCAGGATAGGTGTGTCACCGAAGATAGATAGCAAAATTTCCCACGTTGTTAGTCTCATATGTTTTTTTTTGTTTTTTCATTTTTTTTTCAACCCCCATCGCTCTTGCTCGATCAACTTAACTTTTACAACGTGTACCAAGCTTTTAGGTTTCCACTTTGTTGTCCCTCCCCCCCCCCTCCCCCCCCGAGCGCACGTTGACAAAATACCGTGGACCGACAAATTTCCCCGCGCGACCTCTGCCCGTCCGCTCACACCGCCGAAACCGAAAAGTTCGTTGCCCCGATAAACTATACACAATGTCCGGCATCGTCGGGGTAACGAAATTATTTAGCTTATTGCCGAAACGCGATTATATTTTACGCTCTCGGGCGGTGTGTATTCCGCTACTCCGTCGTCCTCCACGCGCCCACGACCCCGTGACAACCGGGGTTGTTGTTCGTCGGTTTGTCCATATTTTTTTTTCAAAGTTTCTTCAATTTAAATAATTTTTTTTAAAATTATATAAATACATAATTGATATAAAAAATGTATGATCGAAAATGAAAGAAAAAAAATTCGATGTACTTGATTCTTCTGGGTGATATATATTTTTGTTAATCGAATAATTGAAAAATCACAAAACCGATTATCTCGGATTGTCGAAAAATCTGTTCATCGAAATATCCGGAAATCGATGTGAAAATAACAAATGCGAGATTTTGAAAAATTAAGAAAAAAAAAAAAAAATTATGTGCGAAGAGCAAAAGGTGCGCGAGACCGTCGTGTATACTTGATCCTTCTAGGTGATACGGTCCCGACGACTTTGGCGGAGTACACGGTAGTATGGTGCGTGTATATACGACACATATATATACATATATAAAATATATACGCATATAGTTATACATTGAACGTGAAAGAAGCGGGCCCGACCGGTGGTTGGGCGAAGGGTAGCGTCCGAGGATGATTAAATCCCCGTCTCTCCCTCCGAGACGGTGTAATTTTTCATGTCCGATCATAAATTATCGGGGCGAGGTCTGCCTCCGCATTCGCGCACCACCGGAGACCAACATCGCGCATCGTCTCGCGAAGCTCTCGGGGCCCCCGAGTATACGTCGGTCGCGGCACACCGGACCCGACGTTCACGGTTCCCCGGTTGCCCGTTCGAGTTACGACGGAAAAATTCACCCGGTATTATAATTAGCTATGTTAATTATGCATTAATTTATTATACCGGTGCGCGACGTTTTAATTATAATCTTGGCCATAGCCGGCGGCTGGCGGAGGCTGTAATCGCGGTTTCTCGCGCTCGGCCAGCGGGTCGGGGAGGGGGGTTGAAAAGTAGTTTGGTAGTTTCGAGCTACTTTACTTTTTTCGACTTGTTTTCCATCCACCTTCGTCCGACCTCCTTCTCCCCCCCCCCCCCGGAATGTGCGTTCTTCGCTCACACCCGCGTCGACCGATTATATATAAAAATATTACGAACCCTCGTGACCGCTCTGGTTTGAGTATAATGTTGAAACAAACAATGAAAATTACTCACAAAAAATTGCGAAATTAAAATCTTCGACAATCATCGATGAATTCTAGAAGTGGATGATAATCGCGGCCAATTGCCTCGAAAAAAAAAAAAATAGAAATGTAACCCACCAACGTTTGGCAAAGTGCACAGTGCACGATTGTTTCGTTAAAAACTGAAAAAAAAAAAAAAGAAACGAAAAAAATTTAGAAAAAAAAAAAATTGTTGGCACCACAAGCGGGAGTGGGGCGCACGGTGAGACGCACCCGGCGACGGGGCCCATCAGCACATCGTTTCTCATTGGAGCCGGTAACAAACGTTCGAAAAGTTTCCAATTACAGTAAAATGCGTTCGGAACAGAGGTACAGGACTTTAACGCGGCCCGGGCCACCGTCCTAAATTGGATTGCATTGTACGTAAGTATTCCGACAAATGAAAATTGATATTGACGGCACGACCATTAATACATGCAACAAACGGCGTTGGGATGCTCCATAACCGACTGCAACAACAACGACGAAACGTAACGATGGATCGTAGAGTGCGTTTGTACGTGTGAGCACGCATATTGTCACTCGCGGTCGTTTTTAATGAATGCAAGACCTCGCGCCATTCCCCGAAAATTCGAGCAATGCGGCCACAGGCCACTTTTTGTTTGTCGCATCATGAAAGTCACGATGGACACAATATGCGTTAAAAGCAATTTGCTGTTTTGCTAATTCTCATTGATAAAATCATGCAGCGAATATGTGTTTGAATGTGCTTCGTTGTTATGTTAAGTTTCGCTTGTATTTTTAAGGTAAAAAAATTAGATGATATAGATATAACACTTGACAACGTTCTTCACAACCACACACACACACCTACAACGATCCATTTGAATTCCGTTTCTCAAAATCAAAAAATTAATTATCCGAAAATCCGTTAGTTAAAATTCACGACACCCACACATATTCACCGTAACACGATTAAATAAACCCGTCAGAGTTGTAAATACGATACACACACATATATCCCCCGATCCGCATGGACTCGAACATTCGACCAGAATAATATCGGGCTCAATTTGAATACCGGTATTCAAACGTTGTTACGGGTTCTCGGTTGAACTGTCAAACGGTAATTTTCCCAACGTCATCTCCGACATAATACACACACACGGAGTGGGTTCTCTCGCGCTAACGGTGGCACCACCACGGCTGCAATTTGCTTATTTCATGCTAATCCACCGGGTCCCTGGGTTATCAACTGTCGTACTATAAACTTCACCTAATGGACAATATTTCCCCGTGGCGGTGCCAAACGAAATTATTGCCATCGGTTTTAAAATACCAGTGTGCAATAACGATTTACGACTCGGACTTTGAAGATTGGGCGTGCGTGTGTGTGTACAATTCCAAAGGTGGTTAGACCCGATTGGGTCTGTAGGTTCAAACCGCGAAGAACAAGTCGCGAAAGGATTGCGGATCGTGGGACCAGCTCGAGTTAATAACGAATTGAGTAGCTGCTGGGACATAATGCTAATGTGCAATTTGCAATTCTTTTTGCACTTCGAGTTTCACTCCCTCTCTCTCTCTCTCTCTCTCCGTATCGTTTCACCAGCACGAATCCCGAGGCTGACAAAACGAAGTTGCAGAGCTCTCTCTCTCTCCGAGTGAGACGACGGCAGGCAAACTGCTCCCGTTGGATTTCTTCTTACTAACTAACACCCGTACGGACGCCTCTTGATTACAAATTGCTTATTATGCCTCGGTGACTACCACGATCCGATATTTGGAGCCTCTCCCTTCCCCCGACTGTAATTTTCGATGCATAATTTATGGTCGATTTAATGAGCCGCGAAAAAAGAAACGACGACTCTCGCAAGGTGGATGAGGACGATCCGGCGTCCGACGGGGGAATTATTTTTAATTATCCGTCGCAGCGAGATGTCGGTCCATTGCCAGCACCGGGGGATTCTTCTCTCGTCCGTGTATTTGCCCCCGTACTTCGCCCCCCCCCCCCCTCATTCTCGAACGTTCTATCGTCTCGGTTTCTCGACAGTCTCTCATTACCCCGTGAGGGAGAGGGGGAGGATGGTTCTGGACGTCGTTACCCAACACACTTGCGGCCAGCCCACAATCATCCTGTCGTTCCAAACTGATTTTTCTCAAGATTCATTACCGATCCCCGCGACACTTTGTCCAATCGATTTTACATACACGTGGAATATACATATTTTTTTTTTTCAAGATTCATCGTGGATGATAAGAAACGTGCGTGTGACCGGAGAGATTGTGATTTTTTATTTATTTTTACTTGTTTATTGGATCTGACTGATGTTCGAAATAACAATGTTATATACTTTTCCCAACCACGATTGTCAATCCTTTCACCACTCAACTTTCATGTTGAAACAACGCAATCGCATATCAAAATTAAAAAAAAAAAAATATGCGAACCATAATACACAATTTCTTCTTCGCTCACTTTCACGGAATAAAGTTGTTACGCTGCATTTATCCACAATAACGAATCGAAGATCTTGGGGATGCGGTGACAGAGCGTGATGATTATAAGTCGGCGATTATTTTACGCACTATTGGGCCGAGGAAGAAACGCATCGGGATGCATCGGGGACTGCACGCGGGGGCTACACGCACATCGACGATAGGCAGGAAAACCCGTCGCCGCGGTCTCCACAGTGGCGAATCCTCACGTCGCGAATACCGTAGGCATGCCCCCGCCCCCCCCCCCCCGGGGCAACGGCTTCCATCATTTTTTGTCCGTCGACGGTTACACTTCTATTTTCATTTCGCTTCGCGTACTCAACACCGGTGTGGGTGCGCTGTACGAACGCGAAAAAACAAAAAAAAAAGTTTTGAGAAAAAACGAAAAACAAAATAGAAACAAAAAAATTAAAAAAAAAAAAAAATTCGCGTACCCGAACACGATTGATGGGCGAAACTGCGTATTGCCAGAGACTCTCCGTCGGTCGGTGCGCTGCGCTTCAGCCTCGACGACAACCCGACGAACTAACACACACACACTTTCGAGTGTGCGACACTGTGTTGTATTTGATTCACAGGGATAACGAATTCCGGCAAAAAATGTAACTCGTACGTGTGTGTGTGTGTATGGCGTTCGTGTGTATCTGAACTGGAATACAGCCGTCTCTCCCACTTTCGCAACAACGCTTTTCTTGTCACAAAAAATTATTGATACCCCATCCGATTTTTACGTTGAAACAAGAGGCGCATTGTCTACTTCGTGGAAATATGTATTTCGTTTTTTTTTTTTTCTGACGAATAAAAATTATCAACGATAACTCAAATCCCGTGTGTGAAACAATTGTTTCATCGTTATAAATTTACAAAATAATTATAACCCTATTAATATCAGATTAAAATGATTATAAAATAAACATCGAAAATTATCAATGGTAAATATAAATTATACCCATTTGAATTTGTTTCTTGATATTTTGATGCATCTTCTGGCGAGAAACGGACGAGATCTTAGTCATCGGACTCCGAATAAGAAGGTCTCCTTTATCGACGAGGCTAATCTCGTTGTCTCGCTCAACCCCCTTTGTCATCGATACCGCCCCCCGGGAGGGTGGGTGGCATTGGATGCGAGATCTCAATAGCAAAAATATCCGCGAACACAGATACGTATATATGTAAATATATATATATATATATCTATATATCGATATATCACGTGGCCGGCAACGTCGGAACGTCGAAAGCTTTGAAAAGCGTGGAAAGGCAGAGGGAGGCGGGTTGTTCGTCCGTTCGACCGCCCGAGGACGTGAAATCGGGGGAGACAAAGTGAAAATTAATATTCAATCGCATTAATGAATCGGTGGCGACGCCATCAGTAACAGAAACCCGCGTGAGAGAGAGAGAGAGAGTTATACCGAAAGCACAACGATCCCAGAGCTACGAGAGGAGGACCCGGCATCCGCGGATTCTCGCGATTTTTCCCGGCGTCACAAATACACACACACACACATACGCATTTTGTGTACGACAAATATCAACCATATCCACGTGCGTACGTGTGGAATCGAACGGCCCCCATGGTCGCGCGGGCATAGCTCGCTACTCGGTATATATATATATATATATATATATATACGCTACGCCAAATGAAAATACCGAAGGACAATGGAAATATTAATGATTGATTGGATACGAAAAAGAATTATAATTGAAAAAAAGCCGTGAGTGCCGAGGGTGGAAAAAATTTTTTTTTTTTTTTCAAACAAAAAAAAACAAAAAAAAAAGAGGACCACGAACTATTGGGAATAATATATCAATACCCATCGAAGCCACGCATACGAATGCGGGTACGCCCGCGCGCGCGCGTGGTCGTTCGCCGGGGTTGGTTCGAGGGGTTGGGAAGAGTCGATCTTCTGTCTTTGTCCGTTTCGTACCGATGGGGGGGGGGGGTTTGCAACGGAGCGACAGGAGGCACGGGGGGGGGGGGAGGAAGAGCGAGCACTCTTGGTGCGAGTGGTCGTCCGCGTTGTGATATGACGCGTCGGTGTGTGCGACGTGCTGTGTTACCACCGTGCCCTGAGCACATAGTAAGAGGACTCGGTACAGTTCTGGCCGCGGAAAGCGTGACGAGGACAGAGAGAGAGAGAGAGAGAGAGAGAGAGAGAGACCGACCCTCCGCGCTCTGAAAGAGTAAAAAATATTACACCCTCACGCCGGAGCTTGGGCGAGGCGCGCGCGGGCGGATAAAACGGGGCACTAACCAATACCAATAAACCTCATCCGACGAAAAAAAAATTACAAAAAAAAAGAGAGATAGAGAGAGAGAGAATCGTACAGATCCGTGTATGGATATAGTTATTTCTGTGGATGCCGGGCTAGCTCGCCGCGTGTGCGAGTGTTTGTGTGAGAATGAAAAACAGATAGGTAGCCGCGTTGCATACACGTAGGACAATCGGCTACGGCTCGAGAGAGAGAGCGAGAGAGCGAGACTCTGTTGCAAGCGACAATGGCATTAGAGCTTTTTCTGTATGCGCATCCGAACCGTGCAACGTGGGTGAATAATCAATTGCGCTCTTTAGCGTGGACATCGACATCGAAAATTTTTCCGAGTCGCGAGAATCGCGGTTTCCCCTCTCTGTGTACGTCGCTTTCGCGATGTGATCGCGAATGCGGAAGTGCCGACGGTTTTCCGCTGGACCGAAGACACGGCGATTCCGACGAGTCGACTCTCTGACGGCTTCCTTCAATTTTTTTTTTTTTTTCCATTACGGAAAAAAGTCAATTTTCCGAAAGATGTCCGAGCCATGAGAATGAATCGAATATCGTCCACGTTTCCGCAAGCAAATTTCGTCTCCCCGAGAAATTCCATTGGGTGACCGTGCGGTTTTTTTCTACGTTCTCCAACGTCGCTACCAATTTTAAGGTCGAACAATAGGCTGGAAAAAGTGGGAAGTAGTCGATCGTCGGCTCTCGGGGGTCGTGCTATTTTCGCGATAAACAATGCGACTTTTTACACGCGCGGGGAAAAGCCGAGTGCCGTTCTTCGCGTTGAGAAGAGAACACGTGACCGGTAAAAGAGGCAACGAAATGACGTACGACAGGTAAATACCCGAGAGCAGCGTTCGAATAAAAAAAAAACGACATAATAATGAAAAAATAATTTGAAACAAAACAATGAGGGCAAAAAAGAAAGAATTTCATATCGGTATATGGGTAAAGAAGAACATCAAGAAAATGAAGGAACGAGAGAATAAAAAAAAAAAAACAGATATAGAGTCGGACGACGAAGCGCCAGTCGACCGTTTCGTGGATGCACACGGGAGTAGCGAACCAATGGACGTGAACAAACGTGGAGGTATGGGGGGAGGGAAAAATAGCGGAGGAGAGGGTTTGGAAATGAGATTTGCTGGTAAACCGACAATTTATCGTAGGTATCCGCGAACGCATCTCTTGACGTTTCCTCTGACCAGAGTTATAATTAATACGTTCTCGTCACAGAACGTCCGACCAATATCCCTCCCCCCCCCCTCGTGTACAAAAACACCCATACACACGTATGTGCAATCGCCGACCCCCCACACCCTTTATCCCTGCCACATGGAACGTACATTCGCGGGGCTCTTCTGGCGGTTTCCGCAATGGATCCAACATATGAAAATACATCAAACACGCGCGCACACACGGATACACACGGAACGACCCGCAACGTAACCTGCCCCCTCACCCCTGCTTGCCGCCAAACCTTCAACTGGTTGCTGATTAAGTCTGAATGACTGACGCCGCAAAAACACATTAAAACTTGAATGAGTACAGATGCAAAATTTTGGTCGGGAGGGAATCAAGAGACCGCAAAGCGAATGGCCTGGCGGCCGCACGTCCGGCCGTTTCTCCGGACCCGCGGGGTTTGGTATAGTTCGTGCTCGGCTCGTGCATCGGGCAAGCCCATCAAAATATCGCGATCCCGGAAAAATATCCGGACAACTTGATGGAATCGGAACGTGAATGCAGACGCTTGATAGAAGAGAGTGCACAACGATGCCGATTTTCGTGTGTTTCAGCCGTGCGGTTCGTCCGCAGTGGGATCGTGGTCGGAAGCCACGTTCAAATGGTGCATAGCCATTGGATACTCGCGAGCTCATGGTCGATCTTGACGGTCGATCTTCCACGAATCATCCTGAAACGACCTCTCTCACTCTCCCTCCACTTTTCTCCGCCGATGAACCTTCACCGATTTTTTGTACTTCAACGTAGGTGCGACTGTACTCACCTGATGAACCTGGAATTGTTTGAAGATCCCTTCTTAGCAATAACCATAACCGTTCTCCGAGTCAGCGCTACCAAGCTAGCAGCCCCACATCCGAATCATCATCGAGACATTCTGAATCTGTGAGATACCATTGAAATGAGCGTCACGTGTCCGGGCGGGGGCAAAGCGCGAGTGAAAACACATCGAAGAATCCACTTGATCGTTTCAACCAACGACGATCCTTAATTGGACCGATAACCCGAAGCTATCCACCATTTTTCTTCACGAGCCTAGAGGCGCAGCGGAGGGGGGGGGGGGGATTCTCAATTACGCGTCTTAAATACGTCACCCCATCGTGGACGAAGAAGAGAATGCGAAACGAGTGAAAGAGACGCACGAGCAAACGAGTCGAAGCTGTAACGATATATCCCAAGCCGATGGATGAAGTAGCTATATACTTGTTCGTCGCACATAAGTGAACCAGATCGCCCTCCCGTATCCGGAACCCCTATCTCACTGGACTCCGTCCCCATGTTTGTCTCGTCATCGTTCTCCCGATGTGGGTAAATCCACAACCGCGAACCGATATTACCAAATTAGGGGGTTGAAATAAAAATTCACGGGAGAGATTATCGTTGGGAATCGCTCGTGGCGAAGATATCGGACCAGCGGGGAAAAAGGTAGCGAATATAATCTTGATACGAGGCCATCCGAGCCCGACGTTATCGTTCGTACCAAACAATCGAACGTAAATCCCACGAAGATGGCTTCAACGCCGATCTTCAACGCGATTCCGACGATCATAAAGACGTCGAATGCCGCGCTCGTTGTGGAAAATCGAAGAATGTGATTTAGCCGAACGTGAGTTGTCGCGCACACGGTCTTGTCCGCGGATTTAAAAAAAATGTTTCGCCACGGTATCGATGCGGGAACGACGCACGTTCGTCGGGCAACGGGTTGTTTCGAAGCCCAAGACGCGATCGTTTTTCGCAATAAAAATCCGTCAACCAGATCGTACCTCACGTTTATACCGATACCGGGGCGTATGCGAGGGCTTCTCTAACCAACGGCCAATCAGAGCAACCCGACACCTTAATGTATTCAAATGTAAGCGGCCCCGGTGTTTATGTCTTGACATTGCAAATTGTGGCGATCGCGGCTATAACTTATAGTAATTGCTTCGGGGCCCGAGTAATTATTTATAATCCTGAATACGTATAGGGAGGGTTACGATCCTTCGTCTTATATTCGTCTTCGCGACCGTGAGATTTCTCTGCGCGATTATTTTTCGTACTGTTCGAATGTCTTGCGCGATCATGGTTCACGATTTTCGTTATTTTTTTACAGAAATTCGCAAAAATAAGTCTTTGGAATAAACACGGAGAGTTAACCTCAAAATAAAGCACTTTAATATGAGCAAGGACACTTTGTTCTTTTCAAATTACATTCGATTGGACTGATGAAACGCTTCTGCATTGTGTTCGAACGTGGCGAGACTTTGATTGCGTGATAAAAATTGTTCACTTATCGGAATAAGCAATGGGGGCGCGCACGCGTTTTCGTTACGATGTTTCATGTACGACGACGAAGTTTACGGGTCTTAGTCGATAAATCAGCCGTTGAGCTTAGTCGTAGAACGGAGCCGCGAAGGACCGACGCGGCATGGTGGAGGGTGAGGGGGAGGGTAGTTTTACCGCGTAACAGGTGGTTGAAATTCTTGTTCTCTTTACCCGGATTTTTTTCTCTTTATTTCTTTATCGGAGAAAAGAAAAAGAACACGCTCCGGCTCATGAAGTCGGCGGGGGCGGGTGGGCGGAGGCGGAGGGGCGCTTAACGCCTCTTGAAAGGCTAAAGCGCGCACCGGCACGCTGGGTTTTCAACGCCGCAAACCGCTTAACGCTTTACCAGACTAGATCCCACAAAGGCGTTTTATATCTTATTTTTCAGTACCCAAGCAGCATTCGTTTTTTCATTTTATCATTTTTTTTATGTTCCGTATTTTTTTTTTTCTGTTATTTCGTGATTACCGCCTCGCGTAACCAACCAACTTCGCGATACCCGCGAATACTATAAAATACTTTCAACGAAAAATAGTTCACTCGATTCGATAAGGATTGGCGATAAGTACGAGCGTGAAAAAATACGCAAGGTTGGATGAAGAGTAAATGATATTTCATCGTAGCATTGTACAATTTTTACAGAAAAATTATTTTATTCTCACGACGTTACATTAATTATCACAAACTTATAATACGTCGTTGAATTAGCAATCACGATGAATCAACGATTAATAACTGCAGACTGATATCGTTGAATATTACGATGAGTTACAAAAAAAAAAAAAAAATACATTATTTACAAATAATATTTACACGTAATTCAATCTTTTTTTTTTCCGATTGCTACATTCATTTTAAAGCCACGGCTTAGTCTTTATACTTTGGAAGGATGCGATGTACAAAGTACAAATGTTTGTCAAATTGTACACGCAAGAGACCCGCGCGATGAACGATGGGGAATACAATTCAACGCTCGGAGCCTCGTTCAATATTATTAGCTCTAACTCGTCTAGCAATAAATATCGTTATAAAAAAAATCTCACTGCAACATAATGAGCCCCGTTCATGCACTTCGACAATCATAAACGTAATCACAACTATTATTATTTTTTTTTTTTTTTTCAAAACACTCCATCATCTAATACACCGGAATATAAATCATGCCAATTCAATCTTCAATCAAATCAATCGATTCACATCGATCAAACAAAACAAAGAAAAATAAATATATTATAATTTAAAGTTTTTCGAAAATCAATTATTTCAATGCGTTCGCAATGCAACAATTTTGTTGTCCTCGATTTCCGATCGAACGATCGATCACCAAGGTCTCCACATGTCTCCCTGTGTCTGTGACGATCCACCATCCGCCGGGAAATATGCCACGTTGTCGTTGTTAGAATTCTTGGATACGGACGAGTTAGTTTTACCGGCCAAATCTTCGACCGAAGACGCGTGCAATTCCCGATTGTTCACCGAACTCGCACCCACGCCGTTGTACCCGCCCGTGGAACTCGACGGTTCGTTGTATCTCGGCCTCTTTTCCGACACAACGAGAAGACCGTCCGAATGGTGTCTCTTCAGACTGTCGCGTTTCGCGAAAATCGGTGTTCGATTGTAAGCCTTGTCGGTAATCACCGACAACGGTTGTCTCAAGTTCGTCGCGTATGACGCCGAACCATTTCCATCTTTTCTCGTTGGCACGCAGTCCATTGTCGTTTTGGATTCGGCATGGGACGTGGGACGCGGTGACTTTCTGTCGCTCGACGAGCTGATATGAGGTTTTTGCGTTTCCGGGGACGAAGACGCGAAGCTCTTCATCGATGCCGATGGGCTCTGTTCCGGAACTTTGAAACGCGGCTGAGACCGATTCGGCGATTGTGACTGAGGATAATTTTCCGAATGATGACTATCCTCGCCGTAGCTCGAGGTCGATGTGGTCGGGCTCAAAAGCGGACTGTGAGATCTGTTTACGGCGGTGAAGGCCGATGAGGAACCGATTCTCGACGATGGTTCGGGAGCCGGTGGAAAGAATGGAAAATTCGCCGAAATTTCCGCGGATTGCGGAACCAACAATGCCAATTCGCCGGTTGGCAATCTGCTCGGAATCAGTTGCACACCACTGGGTATTTGAATTCTCGTGGTATTTCCATTGTTGTTCTCGTCGCCGCTCTGAAAGTCACTTTGAAATCCGACCTTGACCTCGGGAAACAATCTTTCCGGCATGTAAGGCACGTAGTGACTGTAAAACGGCGCCATCTGTTGCAGATTCGTCACGCAACTGTTGAGATGTGAGACAAGTCGCTGTTTTACCGCTGGTTCGACGTTCTCGAGATGACTGACGTAACGCGATACCTCACCCGCGCACTCGGAGAAACCCGAACGAAATTTCGTCAAAACAACGGGATCCGTTGCCACGGCTGTGCCGAGTTGTTGCCGTTGAACCGTCTGCAAATGCTTCACCGTCATTTCCAAAATATCCGCCTTTTCGAGCTTGGAATGTCTGGATGGCTGTAACAGAAATTAAAAAAAAAATTGCTTAGATAAGTATCGCTGTGGATAATGGTTTTATGTACCAGTGGCAGATGAATTATCGATAAACGTTCATACGTGCGGCACGGGGGAATCTATTTTATCGGTCGAAGATATGATCGATTATTCGATGGTACCTTAGCAACGGTCGGCAAGAAAGTTTTCCGTATGATTTTGATATCCACATTGCAAGGTTCGTTCGGTAAGGGTTCGTGTCGCTGCACGTATCGTACTATCTGCGTGAAAATTATTATTTTTTTTTTCTACGCGAATTACGATGATGTACATGAACAACTCAAACGGCAGATAAAGATTCGGCGATACGCAACAATCATCGAAAACTCTCGAGGAACCCGTAAAATTGTGTTGAGCGAGGGTGGGGGGATAATCGTCTCGAGAAAAGCAACAGGATATTGATGCCGGGACCGAGCGAATGAATGGAAAACGTGAAAACCATCGTGGGAAGTTTGTCCGTGGGTACCTCATCTCACTTTCTTCGGACTCGACGGCGAAAAAAAAAAAAATAAAAAAAACTTTTTCTCAATTCCCACATCGTAGGTTATTCAAAAAAAAAAAAAAAACTCGAAGGCCCTCCAGCCCTTTGGCCACCAATGACTGACATGAATGGCGAACTATCCGAACGATACTTCCAACCATCGATGTCTCTCATTGTGTCGACACGGTAAAAATGAAGAATCCGGGTATCCCTGCTTTCGACAGCTTAACCGTTCGACTATAGTGGACCAGTTACACGTTTGTATATATTTTTATGGTCAATTCTTCGGTCGTTTCTTTCGCCGTGTGAGACGGTTTACAATAGGCGTGGGAGTCGACGATATACCCTCACGGTAACACACGCGTAGCCTCACGAGGAAGAGTTATATACTCGCGCATCGTTCTCTGTGGGAAACCCTCGTCTCGTCATTCATAATGACGCAGCTCCGAATGAGCCACGAGAATCGTGGCGTCTCGTGCACTTGGCTCCCGTCACACCGCGAACCTTATCGTCACGTTGTTATTCACCGTCACGTTTCTGACTGACTATGCGATTGCGCAATTCATCCCGGACGAGGAATTGACGAGAATCAATTGCGTGCGCTACAGTTGCACGGGCAATTGCCTCGTGAATGATGTTGGTACAATTTTCGATCGAGCATACTTTGTTGTTATTGAAACAATTCGGATTAAGTTATCGCGAGATATTTGTCGAAGGTGTGAGAAAATCTGAGGGCGCCTGAAATCACTCCCCCGGGGGACTCGTCTTTCGTGAACTCGACACCATGCGAAAGATCGGGGAATGCTCGACACCTGCCGCGACTGTGACAATGGAAAAATTGAATACGAACACGATGGGGGGCTCCGCGTCGATGATCGAGACGAGGAGGCAGCGTTACACGCGGTGGGTGGAGGATCCTCGAAGATGATACGGTCAACAAAAGGAGGCTGCAACCCGAGACGAGGGCTGCTGTTTTTTTTTTTCTCTTCTTTTTTTAATAATTACTCGCGGAGGTTCCCACGAACGCGGGGGGGGGCGTCGGATGGGCGGACCGACGGCGGATAGAACGGAGAGACGAGGAACCAGCGGGTGAACCGGGACTGGGTGCCGAGCAGGTAACGGAAGTCATCTGGACGGGGGGCGGAGTGAGAAAGAAAAAAGTGAGAGTGTACGAACAGAAGTGAAGAAAGGTATCACAACCGCACAGAAACGTTTTTCCTCTCACTACCTCACGTCCATGCGTGCATATATGAGTGTGTGCGTGTGTTCGTGTTGGTGTGTCACTCGTTGGAGACTTCACTTTCGTTGGATAGAATTACACATCGATACCGGATCTTCTCACAAACTCGACGCATTGTCGATTGAAATTAAGTACATACACAACCGTTCGATCGGGTGTGCGATTATAAACCGATCACAGAGACACGAAATTTGTTTTCAAGTACCAAGTCGCACGTCGGCAATACGTACGACAACTCAGAAACATTGCGGATGCCTAATAAAAAAAGGACTCAACAATGAGTGATAGGTTTTATCAAAGATTAAAATTTTTAGAGCTCGTGTTTAACCAGCGATGAGGATAATTTCGTTCGATCCAACGGGAATACACTGTAAAAAAATCTTTTCTTCGATTCGTTACGTGTTGCTTGAGATTGGCTTAGTCAACTATACTAATTCTGGGTGGAGGAAGTTATTTACTTTTATTTTTTTTTTTACATTGAGTCTTGGCTCGTCGAGTTTGCTTTCTCATTTTCACAGCCCCTTCGGAATTGTGTACGAAGACGGCTTAACCACTGTGTGTCGTGTGTACGAGGTCCCCACAGGGACGCTAAGAAACTGCGGTACCAACCTATTCGATACAAATGGGGATGTATACCTCTTGTCAATGGATTCTCCGACTGTTGTAACCCGCATTGGGGAAGAAACACGACCTCCCGGCGAGCGTGTCGATGCTCGAACTAACGCGATGTTCGCGGTTGAGGTCTCTGCGGCGAAACACGCTCGAGTGCGACAGAGATGCCACTATCGATGACCATCGCGTTTAAAGAAGACAGAAACAGCACGTGTACGGACTTTGAAGGTTTCGACTTTTGTCAAACGCCTGCGAGTAACTCGCGTCGAAGCAATTGGCAAATACTCGACTTCGAAAATTTTGTTTGTCAATTATTTCAATAGGAATAATGAAATATAAAATAATGAAAAATCTATAAGAAGACATTTTTTTTCTTATTTTTTAATCCTATTTGACATTTTATTGACTATTGGAATGTTATAAATTATTCACACGTCAATATGTCAGTCGAACAATTATTATTCATGGAAAGAATGTATTGGCTAGGTCTTAATACATTTTTTTTTATCTTATGTAAAACCGGTCGAGGAATTGGACAAAATGTTCCCACGATCGAGGCTCTGAAATTTTTAAAACAAAACGGGCCTCCTGCCATGCTGCTCGTACCCTGCCCCCCGCCCCCGCAGCCATGCTTTCCTTGTCTTACATTACCGTTGACTGTGCCCGGACAGCACCTATATACACCGAAACCATCGGTCGGCAAGACAATAAACGACCCCCCCACTCGCCGGACCCGATCAAACATTTGCACAGCTTATTACCGTTGAGATTACAATTTTCGTGTAACAATAATCGTCGGTTCACGTAAAATACAGTTTACTCGAATACTCCAAATACAAATTTTTTGAATCGGGTAGATTGGAAGGATAAAAAAAAAAAGATACGAGTGATAATAACAACATAAACAATATCAACAATAACAGACACTTACGTCTTTTTTCATAGCTTCGAGAATGAGACTTTTGAGCTCGTCGAGACATTGATTGATCCGAGCACGTCGTCTCTTCTCCATTATCGGTTTGTTGCTCTGTGATCAATGAAAAAAAACAAGATATCGTTAGAACACATACAGCCACAAAGCCTACACACATTATTCACAATTCCATGTTGTGACACGTAACGTGTATGGAAAAAAAAAAAATAATAATAATAATAATAATAATATTGGACTTACTCTTCGAAGTTCTGCTTTGCTCAGGCCTGATTGACTCTGAGGCTCAAACTCATCGTCGCTTCCTGACATCTTGTAATTGTAGTAATCCACCATTTAAACACAATTTCGTTACAATTATCCACTGGATTTTTTTTTTTTTGTTTTTTTTTTTTTAAATCACTTGACTTTCGAAACAAATACAGTCGATTCGTGTTCACGTGGATAATTTCTTCTCTCAATAACAATTTCACGTAACAATTAAAATTTTTAAAAAATCGATAATCACACGTAATTATGCGAATATAATTTATCTTTTCTTTCACACTTGTTGTCGAGATCGTTGATGACGACACGTCGAGGTTGGTCTTTGCGAATCTGCGAGAACACACTGTTTACTGGGAAAAAAATAATTCCGATGTTCACGACTCGGTGTTTTATCGTCGAATAAAAATTAAACCAAACACCCCTAACGTCAGGAGGGATGTTCGTGCGTGTGAGGCCCCACGACGTTTGAGTTCACGGGGTTGAAGGTAAACTGTTTGACGTTTTCGGACGGTCCCATGCCGATGCACCCGAAGGTCCGAAGTGGTGGGGATGAATTAGCCCGGGAGTGGGGACCGGGGATGCCCTCGTGTAACGGGGTGAGGAGGAGGAAGAGGAGGGAGGCAGGCTCGTCCCGAGCCCTACCGAGTCCGAGACCTGTTGATGTGTGGGAATTTTTCGCTACCGCCGGGGCACACCCGACCGTGAGAGACTTCAATGGATTCGAATATTAAACAATATTCACCAGTCACTGTATTTCGACAAATTAAACAAATTATTCCAACAACCGTCATTCCATTATTATTATTTTTAATCCGAATTCAATGAATCTCATGATTCCGATAAAGAATGAAATCTAAAAATTTAACAATTTACAAGTGTAATTTTTGTAAAACAATTGAAAATATCGAAATATTAATTTACGAAGCTGCAATTATATTTTCAATTATAATTTTCGTGCGATAAATTTTACCATCGACGTGTGGAGAATAATGTTTTCAACGATATTTCGTTGTTACAATGATAATAACAGGCGATTGTTCAACGTTTTTTTACGGACCGTGTGAATTATCGTGGGAAGGCCGTATTAGTGACGTAGCGAGGAAGGACAGTTGCGGTAAAGCGTAAAGGCATGCGATGTAGTAGCATCTGATACGGGATAGGAGGGGGAGAGTGAGAGGGGCGGGGGGTGACGGGGGGTCAGGGGTTCGAACACGCTAGAGACCGTTCGCGTGTACGTGAATACGTGTACGCGCGACATAAGTGTGGCTGACGCGCGGCAATGCGGTCCGATGCAGTGACGCATCGTAGGTATGTGCAGCGATGCACCCGAACCCGACCCGCAAAGAAATTCCCATGGTCCGAACGGCTGTTTATCCACGGTCTTTATATATTATCTTTTTTTTTTATTCCCTCAAATTTCGACATTCGTGTGTTTGTTTGCCATAGCAGTCATTGTCAAGTCAGTCATGTTGTTCGATGTATCAATGTGAATGTTGTTGATCCGCTACTCAATTAACCCCTCGGAATTGATTGACAATTGAAAAATAACTTTCAGTCAATCGATATTTATATAGAAAAAAAAATGAAACATATCTGAATTTTTCAAAATTAGAAACAACAACTTTTTTTTTTTCAAGCTGTTCGATTTTTAATTTTTGAGAGATTTATGTTCCGCGCCGGGTCAACGTGGAAAACTCAATGGGAGTTAAAAAGCTCGTGCGGCTTGAGAGATTCGTGAATGCTGGTGAGGCCGGGGTCGGTCACGTTTTCGTGTGCAATGAGCCCGCCCCGCGAAGCGTTCAATAAAAGTACGAAGGATATTCGTATACTGTTGACAAAATCAGTTATTACGACCATTTGGGGAAACAGTCGCGGAAGCAATAAACGGATAAACTTTTACAGCCGAAACATTCGAGGAGGAAAAACATTTTTACTTTCACAAAACCGAACGGTCGCTGCGGCCGGCTGCGTGTCCATCTTAATTTTTTTTTTCCAACAAATTTTCAAACACTCGTGTGTCTCGGGCTGAAAGTGCTGTTTGATCAAATGTTATTTGTTAATCGACGACTTGGTCAGTCGTCGATTGTTGAACGAATCAACGATTCATTAATCGGAGAAGGGAATTATTTTTTAATTTTCACGTGTTGACCGGATGTACGGAAAAAATAAACGAGAATGGTAGAAATTCAGTGTTGAATGTTCTGCGTCAAAAGACTCGAAACAATCGACAAATTCGTGATCATTGTTCGATGGTAAAGCCACTCCATCGAAAAACCACGCGGATAAAATCAATTGTCAACCCTAACCGGTCCCACAAATTTGTCCCCAATTCTATTAAACTCGTAATCGTAAAGAACGATCATTTTTTTTTTGTTGTTTCGTTTGTTGTTGTTCGTTTGTTCGACGCTACTCGCACTTCCGTCAGATAGCGTGCTCGAGAAATCAGGAGCCAGGGAGTAGAGTGCCAAGGGTCTCAATAAATTAGATCAAACGCGATTGCCAATTACGAAAAAAAATATAGAAAAAAAAAAAAAAAAAAACAATTCTTCAAACCTTTTTTTCGATAACGCTGTGAGATATAAATCGAGAATGTCCGTAATTTCGATATAATAAAGCGTGTACCACAGCTGCTCTAGCTCTCGCTCTTCAATCTCTCACAAGCCTCGTGCAGCTTTTTCAAAATCACCCTTTTCACGAATCAAAGTGCAGTCGTGTGCGGCTTGGAGTCGAAATAACTCGATGATAAAATCTTGTTCAATGGAGTTTGATGGAACGGAACTATTCGGATAGCCTGCAATATTTTACTCACGAACCCAAACAGTGTCACGGTAAATCCATGGAAAAATATGTGAGACGAGTCTCGTCGGTCGTTTTGCTTATTCGTCGTCATCGGTCATAATCCAAGACGTTCGATTGGACGACGTCACCGTTATCCGTCGAAAAGGGATACTACCATAATAACTGCGTAGTTTATGGTTTTATTCGAACGGGGGGGGCGAGGGGGGGGGGGGGGGGGTTTGCCCGTAAAAACATAATGTGCTGCGCTAAGCTCGAGCTTTGTGTCCGGGACTGGTATATTATTGCGTATAGCCATGGCATCGTCCACTCGGATGGAAAAAGGGGCCTCCTCCGGGGGCCTTCGAGAAAATCCGACAAAAACTGGATTGCAGGAAAGATATACGCGCGCGTACATCACGGTTATTCGTGAGTATACGCGAGGTGCGTACGACCGGAGGTGGGCGTTTGTTCGTTTCTCGCACTCGCAAAAATAGCTCTCTTGGCACTCTCGAAAATCCATCTCGGAATACCACCGCCCGACGGTAAAATTACGGCGTTACGATCATGAAGGTCGGAATTATATTGCACAGCCATTATTACTTCGGCCTATAACGATTCGTGCCGGCGCAACCTTGAAATTTTTGTCTTTCGTGTCAATAAAACGTTAATCGCATTTTCATAGGTCATTAAATAATAAAATATATATCGACGAAATATTCATTCGCTAAAAAAAAAAATAATAATAATAATTTAAATCATTAATAATGGGAATCATTCATGAGAATTTATACAACGGGATAAAGAGCCTGGATTTAAAAAAACATTTTAAAAAAATGCAAATTATCGCGACAAACAATTCATCGAAAAATAATCAAACGCCATGCGGAAAAAAAAAAAAAACAATTCCCCCAGTTCTAAAAAAACGTTGTTATCTCGCCGTTGGGCACCCCGTTTTGTTTCCCATCATGTTAAAAATTCCCATGAAACACGGAGGAGAGACCGAGAGCCGTCATAACGGAAGGAGTCTGGTCGTATGTCGCGACCTTCTCATTAACCCCGTGGAGGCGAGGAAGCTGTGAGTGCGAGAGCCCCCGTGGTCCCGCTGCTGTTGCCGCTTCTGTCCGCTTGACCACAAGACTCTCGAGACTGACGAGGATCGAGTGGCGATGGAACCCAACGAGCAGGTCTGCCCCGATCTAAATTTGGAACGCCTTTCCCACACCATTCTTCGTCTTCGTCTTTTCCGTCACCTTCCACGGTTTCTCTCTCTCTATCTGCCTCGTTTCTTTCTTCGTTCCTTCCTCCTCGCCACGGTTCTCAAGAACCTCAGTCTCTCGCCATACACCTGCAGCTAGCACCCACGCTCGGTTTTTTTTCGTACGCCCCCGAAACGCCACGCAGTCCTCAACCCTGGGATACTCACTTCGGCAAGGAAACGTTATCCCGTTCTGAATCTGAAATCTTCACTTCCGCTCCGCGAGTCACAAGGTACGTTCTTCATACGGTTCTTCATCCATACGGCGAGAGTCTCTCGCACCCGCTCGTTACATGTTTATATAAATATATGTAAACACATACTGAAAATCTTCGTCTGAATATTATTAACAAAAATATTATTGTTTTATCAATTATTGGAGAATGATAATTTTTTTTAATAACAATAATAATAATAATGGTGATTTACAATAATTATAGGATAATAATAAAAACACAACAATGATATTATTATAATTATATCTATACGCAACAACGGAAAACGATTTTTTTTTCAAAATACCCGAATTTTTATTATTTCCCACGTAAATTCATTCCACCGATGCGAACGCGTCTTCAACTTCCGGATTCATTCGATAGCTTGTTTTTTATTTTTTTATTTTTTTTTCCGTGCTTGCGGAAGGGTGGACCAGGTTCCGACGAATCACGGGGGGGTGTGAGAAAAAAAACCGGGGTTTTTCTTATCCCGTTTGGTCTCGTGGGTGCTCGCCGAGGGAACGATCTCCGCCCTCGTACGATCTCTTCCTCCTCCCCCGCTTCGACATCTGTGATTTTTACCAAAACGCCTAGGCCAAAACGTGGTATTTCATAATCGTGAAAAAAAAAAAAAAAAAAAAAAAAAACTAACGGGGTATCCGCTTCCGTGAGATTCACTTTTTTGTAGTGTTCGACAGTACCGGGGAAAAAAAATAGAGTCCCTCGTTTGATGCGTCGAGATCCTCGTTTGAAGTGGCTTTCATGCGTTATGGGATTTGTTTTTCCGCGTTTTTTCCCCCCTTTTCACGAATGAACTCGTCACACGAAAATCTTAGGCAAGTAAATCCGTGTTAAAAATATTTTTAATGAACTTTCGATACGTGAGAGAAAAATATGTTTGAAAAATAACAAACGAATGCATTTATCGTCGATGTGTGACGGTTCACAAATGACACGAGCGTTTGGTTGTACAGAAACAGAGATACATAAAACCACCGAGTGGTTTTATGGGTATATGAAAATTAAGAAAAAGTAAGGAAGTTAAAAAAAAAACAAAAATAGGCATGCGACATAAGAGAACGTGGGCTTATACGTCGTCGACGTCCCCCTTCCGGAATGCCCCTCGCCGTTGTTCCTTCCGTCCTCGCGAAGTTGCACCCAGCGTGTGGCTCAATAGCTTCTCGCGGCGACGATAGACCGCCAAGACCCGAGAACCCAGAGCCCGGAGCGAGTGAGAGGGTAAACGTCGTCGGGCCATCGAGAATCACCTGGCAACGGTTCCCACGTTTCTGCGATTCGCATTGGCTTCACCCCTTTGCCTAACACACAAATATATACATATATTTCAAGGTACGCGTGAGATGTCGGTGAATCGCACGCATAATACGCACATCGCGCGCACGTAGAAGAGAACGAACAAGAAAAAAAAAGGAAGAAGAAGAAAAAAGGGAAAAAAATGAGTAACATAGACGAGCGAATCCTCGTGCATCCATTATGACCCGACCGCGGTGGAAGGAGTGGTGCGCGTGGCTGACACACGAACCAAAGGGGACACATACCCCCGCGGTCCTCTCGCAACTCTTCACGAAAATTCAACATATTTTATTGGCTAACTAAAATAACCGTAAAGCCCCCCAGCCATCGTTTGGGTTAAATCGTTTTTACCAGGGCTCTCACGCACACACGCGTTCTTCGTTTAAATTTTATTACCGTCTCGGGGATCGGTCATCCCTCGGTCCTCACGATTATTTACATAGGAAAGGCTGGAAAAATTCCGCGGCGACCGAAACCTCGCGCGGGCCTCTCGAGGAGCTATGTAGGGGATCGAGGTGTACGGGAATCGTGGGAGGGCTTAGGACCTCACCACGGTTTCGACAACGGTCTCTGTGGGAAAATGTTTTTTATTTTTTTTATTTTTTTTTTATTAACCTTTCTTCGACTCGTGCGGGTGTCCTTTGAGACTGACGGAAAAAAAAATAAATAAAAAATATCATTAAATTATACAGTCCTCTGTCATTCCTCGCACCGCTCGCCTCATCCTCGCGTCCGTTTTAACATCCTTTCAGTGAACGCTTAACGAACGATGAATTTATTATTGAGTATTTTTTTTTTTTTTTTTTTTTTTTTTAATGTGTATATGTGTTTACAAAGTTTTTTCGAGCTTTTTCAGGTGAGGTCACATAAGAATCATCGAAACATGGGAATTAGACGATGTTTTGAAATGCGAGCCGGCGTAAGAATCCTGCGATTCGATGGGAAAAAATGAATGTGCATTGAGAATGGTGTGGATCATCGAACGCACATTATCGTCTGGTTAATCTCCAAGTTTTTAACGCGTCGCCGAGCGATAACTCATTGTCAGTGTGTTGTGGAAGAAAACCCGCGCCGGTTGGTTGGGCCGCCGAGGGTCGTTGCAAGGAACTGTCCACAGCTCAGTGATGATAATTCAAGTCGGGCGGTCTTTGGGAAACACTATACGTGTGTGTTTAGTTTTTCCGTGAGTCGCAAGAAAGTTTAGGCCCTACGGTAGGTCCCCCCCCCCCCCTCCCCCACGATCGTGGGATCGTTGTTTAGTTGTTTCAAACGTCTCTCCTCTAACCCTCTTTGTTTTCTAATTGCTCTCGGAATGGCCATTGACGCGATCTTACTGCGATAGGGTCTGGCACGTATGGACGTGCGTGTGCTCGACTTTAACAAATCAAATTCTTCCGAACGTTGAGAAAACGTTTTGGAAAACATTTCCATGATGACGGACAATTTTTTTTTCTCACGTACATTAATTTTTAACGAAAATAAATAAATGAATAAATAAGTAAAAATAAATAAATAAATTTCTGTAAAAAATGATATTTTTTGAATAAATATTTTTTTCGCAACATGTATTTCGATGGTCGAATCGGCAACTGCATCGCATCGTGAGCAATACCGCACACCCCGAATGGCGAACTTGAGTGCCGAAGAGTGGCGGAGCGGCCTCCGATCGAGACTCACAGCCACCTTGCGTCGTCGGTCCGCGGTAGCGTAGCGCCTCGGCCGCTCACAGAACCGGGGCTGGGGTCTGGTGAGAACGATCGGGCCTGCGCGTTCCCACCATCGTCTCCGGCCGTCTTCGGGCGACTCCGACGATTCTCGGATCTTCGGCGAGAACACGGCTACCGATACTCGCGGCCCCAAACCGAAAGGGAATCCCCCGAACGGGCGGCCCCAGGACCCCTGCAACCGGAGTACTCTTGAGTTAAAGAGCTGTGTTCGTTCATCGGTGACTCTCCCCGGCCCTTCGTCGCTCAGACTGCCGGAAAAAAATTATGGATTGATTGTTTTTTCGACTAATTCAATAATAACCATCAGATTTCTCGTATAAATCTTCATGATATTCACACACACAGTTTCAAGTGCATATTGAAAAACAAATTCCCAAATTTCTTCAGATTTCCATGTCCATTGATTTGACAGCTGTAAATAAAGGTAGTTTTTAATTTTTATTTTTATCAAGTATCTTTTTCACATACTCACTTTGAGTAAGTTTTTTTTCGAATTAATCAAAGAAGACGTGAATGTAATATTTCGAGGATCGTAAGTGAGTGCAATGCCCAAGCTCACTCGGAATAAAAAATGTTATGTTCAACAATGAGAAATAAGTTTTGTGATCGAAAAACCCAGAGCACGAGAGCCACAACTGTGAATTGTAAAGTACATGACAGTTCGATCAGCTGCCAGAAAGTGATTAATCCGAGAGCACCACGAGAGTCAGCCTCGGTGAACAATGAAATTTATGACATGTTGCAGCAGACGTTGAGTATAATTCACGTACTTCGAAGGTGGGACCCGGATAAGCGTGTAAGCACGAGGGGGATCATCGTCCGGATTCTCAGGAGCTTCGTATCCAGGCACGCGCCGAACGTCACCTGCTCCTGGTCGATGCATCGATCACGACGGGGCCAGCTGACAACACATTTCCATCGTAACGAAAAAAAAATCTGTTTCATCTTGAGAAACCCGACGGAGAAACTCCGGGCCCCCCGATAAAACACGTTCGTCGATAATTTTACACGAAAATGTATTAAAACATTTTTTTTTAAAAAACGACTTGTCACAATTTTCTCTTATAATTAAATAATTGAAATAATTATTTTTATCATTTTTTCCATTGAATATTCGGACACACACGTACGAACGTACGTGAAAGACGTTATACCCTCATCGTACCCTCACGATTGGTGGAGATGGCAGGGTGCGTTGCGTTAAAGGGACCGTAACCGTGTGTGAGCGCATAAGCGTTAACGAACAATAACGTTGGCCCGCCCGATGCTTTTCGCTTGATGCGCGCATCGTCTCTCGTACAAGAAGAGGGCCCGAGCTGTGGCACGCGACCAACATCACCTGCTCGCGGTAATACGTGAAGAAACTCCCCACCCTCAGTCTCGTCTCCCGTACGTGAGTAAACCCGCGTGGCCGAGAGTGTACACACAAAACTCGAGCCACAGAAGTTCTTACATCGATTTTCATACACGCAGCTGCGGCACCCCATCGTCGTCATCGTCGTCACGGTAGCCGAGTTACTTATCAGACCGGATAGTCTTCGGGCTCTACGATGGGATCTTCCACGAGACATATGGCAACGATCGTTGAGATTCCCTTGCCCCAACCTCGACATTCGATTTTTCGCACACGCAACTTGTTTTTCCAACCGATGTCGAACGAAAGAAAAATTGTAAAATTAAAACTCTTATGAAAATTGAATCATATCAACAATTCCTGTGAAAACTGATACTCTGAGATAACTCTTGAATACCGATGGCTTCGTTCGAGCTATAGAGTTCACGGTTCAATACCATTCAATGCCAGACAAGTAATTATTACATTTTTCGTGGAATTTTTCGATCGAATCAGCTCCTCCCTGCCCCAAGAAGAAAAATTCTGCAACAAATCTTCTTCCAAGCAACATCCTCGTGCTCACCGAAGACCAGAAATATCCAGATCGTAAAAAAAAAAAATCAAAAAAAAAAATTGCGACATCTTCGTCGCACGTGGCACAAATCCGTCCGACTTGGCCCAGTTCCAGGTGTTAGCCCGGGTTATCCGGTTCAAGACGCGTGCCTCAATTCTAAGCGCAACGGGTCCCCCCGCAAAATCTCTCATACGTCTGGCGCACATCGACGTCACCAGCATTCTTCGTCGTCATCTCACCCCTAAGGTCTTTTGGGCACACATCTTCACAATGAACGACAATGTGCGTGTGTGTGTGGGTATGTACGCCGTGGCACGAGGGATCTTGGTCGCAAGAGCCCCCCCGATTGTGTACAATATGTCGGCACCCTCCTGTTGCCCCCCCCCGCCCCTTCGACCGGTTTGGCAGACCCCACCGGGTTTGCCACGGTATATACCCGAGTGACGTGTGCCTCGGCCGACGTCACGAGCATATTGGCGGGAACTCCGACCGTGTGACGTAACAACCCAATGTCGCAGCCCCCCCCCGAAACCTTCTGGCTCACATAGCCATGCATCAACCCTGCAGCAACACACAGAATTGTCGTTCGGCTATCGAGGGTAATGATTTTCTTTGGGTTATTCGTCTCTCGCACCCCTAACGCGCACGTCGATTCATAATTCCTCGTGATCCTTGGCATCCTTGGCCGGGTGGGGGGGATGCCTTGCAGATCCGTGAGACCGAAACCGACTGAAAGAACAAACGCAGATGTAATTCTCGTGCTATGCCGCGAGACAAGCAGATGTCACAATCGCGTGTTGATAGCAAAACAGCTGAGTTCGCTCAATTGTTCGAGGATCGTTCGTCGATGCGATGCAATGGTCCACGAGGCGAAAGGTTCGATCACGAAGAAAATGTTTCTGATGCCCGTGCGTGTGCGCGTTTGGTTTTTCTTTTTCGTGGACATTGAAAAGATTAAACACACGCTTGATGGGAACTCGTGCGTTCGGCGTTCACGTGCCAGACACGATCGGCCCGATCGAAGACTCCCGTGACGTCGAGGATTATTTATTCGACGTTTGGGAGTCACCTGGTTATAGATTGTTGCGTCTTCGTCATCGCGCCATTAATTCCTTATTCAAGACGCTCTTCCATTTTCGACGAGAAACTGTTTGATATTTATTCTGAATTCAGAAAAAAATAAAAATTCATAGGTTCAACATTTTGTCAATTTTATATTTTATATTTTATATTTTGATTCGTTGAAACTTCACATTGAGCCAATGCATTTTCCACGCTTATTAAAATTTTCATGTCAATTAATATACCCGATAATTCTGATTCATGAAAAAAAAAATCTTAATTATAATTAATAAAAAATTAACAATTGTTTCTGACTTCACGTGACTTTATAATTGATGAATCTGTTGATAAGCTATTGAAAATATTTAAATGACAGTAATTACCGTAAAACTTGTGCAATTTCTTACGATTCCATTGGGAGGCGGTACGAATTGGTTTGACGAATAAGTAGCCCGGTGTAGTAGTAAACCTCGTGGATTCTTGTTCGAGCGTGAACATCGTGCATCGTCCATATGTGTCACACGAACCCTTCGTCGTCGACGTGTTGTCTTTCAAGATCTTCCGCCAATGTGTCTCGCAGTGCCGACGAAGACCATAGTTAACGTGTCCGGTTGTCAAGCTCCACGACATTATTACGAAATTTAGGATTATGCAAAATTCAGGAGCGACAAAGTAACCGCAATGGACTCATAAGTGGGACATGGATTTGCATCATAACTATTCACGGTTCTTGTACTCGTCAGGCAAAAAAAAAAAAATAAATAAAGAAGAGAGAAGCAATGTCATATGGTTTTTTTTTGTAACTCGCAGTCGTGCAGTCATTTAAAAATTTTGCTTATTGAATTGAATTGATGAACAATTAAAATTGAGTAATAAGAGGGCATGATTTCGGTAATGCAGATTGATTGGACTTATCGTTAGGATTGGTCCGGCGATTTTCGAAATAAAAATTCATCAGACGCTCCAATTTTTCCCATCTTATCGACGTACCAGGGTAAACGATCGTTCGACCATGAAGAACAAATACAAAATTAGTAGGGACACATATATATATATATGGCCAGTGGCCCAGGTGGCTCGGTTGAACGTCCACAACGACATGTGTCTGATTGTGGTTTCGTATTTGTGGGAACGCTTTCTCCTCATTTCGATAAAGCGCGTTCGAGTTTTCAAAGCCCGGCTTTAGCGTCAATCAAGGCCTCAAACAGTGTCAAACTAATTCAATCTTTTATAATTTACCATGCCAGAAAATTTATTCGCACATCGATTTCAAACTACCTTATTTGCTTTTTTAATATACATATATATTTATACATTTAACTTAAATCGAACTGTTACACGACAAATGCACAATTTTCATTGTAACTTCGCATGTTGGACCACACCGTGAGAATAGCGATGAGTTATCAGCATAATTCCCATGGATGCTTCAACACCTGGTAGGGTCTACCTGGCGCTTCGTAAGTTTTGTCCGTCAATGAAGCACGAGATCCGGTACGAACTTCGGTGTATAACGATCCGTGGTCTCGGGACAATAGCTTTACCGTAATGACGTCCGGTGAGGAACTGGCTGACACACATGGCGACCCGTTTACCTCATTGTGACAGATGCCTTTTTTTTAACTACGCTCTTATTAAAACTATATTGTCATTATTTTTTTATTAAAACTATATATTATTTATTCATTAATGATTATTAATAATTGTGAATCAACGAGAATTTTACATTATTGATTGTAATGTAATCGAGGATGAAAGTTTAACGGATATTAAAGTTATCTGATGAACGTACGGGAAACCGAAAAGGTTGAAAATTTAATTACAAATTAATAACGTAGGACTTTGATAAAAATTGATATACATGGAATTCTGTCGTTTGAAAATTCTTCAATGCGGCCAAAGTACTAAACTTGATACAAATTTCTAGAGGCTCGGTTGATAAATTGAAAATGAAGAACCAATATTGTGCAGCCGATGGTAAGTTGCCTACAGTCATCTTCTTTTTCGTCGATAAGCTTGCGTTTTCTGCCTTACCAACAGCAGCCGTAGGTTGTGTTTTTTGTGGGTGTTCCGAAGATAAGTACGGAAATTGTCAGTGATAAACTGAGTTGCAGCGATAAACTTTCGGCACTTACCTGCAAGTCTCGTTCCGATTATCAAATATGAAATGTCCCGAAGATTGCCGCGAAAAAAATTCGATATTAAGAATAATTTACAATTATCGCTTGTACAGTGCAAATGGAATGGTAGTGAAAAATTAAAAACCGAATCAATAATCAAAGTGTCGATAAACTTATCGTAACATTTTTTTGTCGTTTTTTTTTTTTTTTTGCTATAATTAAAGATTTATTTCATAATATTACACCAACAACTATTATTGAATTTTTATAATAATAATTCCTTATCGTGTTAAAAATGCGAATAAACACTTATTTGATAATATATAATTAATATGTAATATATATTATTATTATTATTATTATTATATCTTATCGTGTAATATATTAATAGTCCGGAGACGTGGATGCGCGTTTGAGATTATGCCAATCCTCCGATCGTCGCATAAAACACGCTTTCGCTTCCTCATCGTGTATCTCATCTTCAACTTCGTAATGCATATCGAGGTGCATCCTCGTTGTGCGATTATACTTTTTTTTTTTTTTTATATGTTTTCCTTCGAATTACATTCACACGTTTTATCGGCGGCGTACATTTTTTTTTTCTTTTTGCAAAACAATATTATTCCGGTCTCGGTTCCTCATTATTTGGAATGCTTCATTTTCGTGAAGTTTGCTAATTCGGTTATTGCGATGAGAAAATAAAAAAAAAAAAAAACAATTTGAGTATTGAGCAAAAACTTGAAGCTCATCATGAGGATTCGGCATAAACACGAAGGATTCGACACATCAAAATGGAACCAAAAAAAAAAAATGAAAATAATAATAATACTAAAAATAATCAAAGAAGTTATTACAAAAGCGAAATATTGCGAGTTGACTTACGCACGAAGAACAATGAACAAACCCCAAGGCAGGCAAATGTATAAAATCAATCGATTTGCCCCGTCGCGATCGATTGTCTCGATGGTTCGAAAATTCGTCGCGGAACAATCATTCGGCAATTTGCTCTTTTGCAACCTTTTCCGTTATTTTTTTCTTCGTGCGACAATCGTTGATTGATTAATCACAAAATTCATTCTTCATTATAAATATTTATATTACACGGATGAAAATGTGCGATAACGTAACAACATACGTTCATGAAGGGTAGGTTTGTGGTTTTTTCTCTTCATGTTTTTTTTTTTTTTTTTGCCGATCTGTATATTATATATAAATATATGATAAATTCTGCAAAATATAATGATATGACGATGGTTAGCGCAATTATACGGACAACGTCGGAAAAAACCTGCACACTGTTCGTGTTTGGAAATCCGTCGTTTTTTTTCTTTTTGCTTCTTCAGAGTCTCGCGCTTGTCACCCACGTGCGTTTGATAATATTGATAATGTACAAGACGTAAGTACAATAACTATTGTAGCTTAGACGAGTGTCTGTTATTGCCGAATACCTCGATTCAATTGTCTGGAATTACGTGTGATTATGAACTCGATGACCATTCGATGACCATTTTGTTTCGAAATAATCAAATAACAAGTAAGTGAGCTTGGTAAATTTTGGCAGTGTAAAAATGTCGTGCCTTTGGAAATTTTCTTGTTTATCGAAGAAATTCATATTTCTTTTCTTCGGAATTTTCTCAATTCTCGCGATGGTCAATCGTTCTGTCATAAAAGCTCATACGAATTAACAAAGTCTCGAGGCCTCGGCAATTATATTGAGGTATTTGTGACGTAACTCGCTCCTTCACGCTGACACACGACCGAATGTCGTTACTACCGAAAAAAAAAACATTATTTCGTTATTCATTTTCACACCCTTAGCGTTAACAATTTTTCCTTCTTCTCATTTGAATTCCTTAACTACCAGAATTGTTTTATTTCTTCGTGGCGAAGATATGTATTATTTCTTTTTATCTTTTTCTTCTTCTTTTTCTTCTTTTTTATGTATTTGTATTCGTTTTGTACTTGTACTGTTCAGCAAGGCAGCGTGTTGCACTTTGTTACTTTTTATATTAGTCGGGCCGCAATGTGCACGAAAGATCACGGGATCTCGATACAAACTACTTTACCACAGCTTTTATTATTTTTTTTATTTTTTTTCTTTTTGCTTGTTCTTGTTTTTCTCAACTTTTTCTTTTCGTTTTTCATCTATTTATTTCGTTTTCGAGAGGTTGGCCCATCGCGCTTTTTCGAAGGACCTCACCGAGGAGGGATGCGCTAATTTTTTAATTCTCATTTATTTTTTTAAAATTATTTTTTCGTTATTCGAGAAAAAGTACGGAAAAAACGTACGTTGTGCGCCGATTCTAACATTATCATTTCCACTGCCACACGAATTGCATGGTTAAACGTACGATAGGTTTATACTAATTACGAAATTCCCCATTGTGTTACGTTCAGCGGTTGACGAAATTATTTCGTCATTCGTGTTCTCACAAACCTGCCAATAACAAATTAAATTCATCATTAATCCGGAAATATTTTTGCTGTTTATTTTTTTTTTTCCTTTCTTTTTTTTATCATCGTTCGCTATGGAGATTACATAGCGTCACGTTAAATGAATTTTGAATGAAAAAAAAAGAAAATACGCACAAACATAAACACCAATAATAATGATAATAATATTAATATAATTGGATAATAATGTAGCAATAATAATGATAAGTATCCGACCAGTTCTCATAAACATATTTCAACAATCACTTTGAGAACTGACTTATCAGTACGTGAATAATAATAATAATAATAATAATAAAAATGACAATCATAATGAATATTATACGATTTATATATATATAATATAATATATATATATATATAAATCGTAAATATGTATGTATATAGATATGTATACGTATGTACATCGAAAATTAAAAAACGCGTCAACGTCAAGTTAATCGTTATCGTACATCGGATTAGACTTAATTCACATTGATTTTTTTTTTTTTAATTTTATTATTTTTTTTCGTTCATCCCCATTTTTTTCGTCTCCCATTCAATAATCGTAAGGCGCACGTGTGTACAACCCGTTCCGTTTGTTTGTTCCATCGCGAATGCACAAATGCATTGTTCACACGTGTGCGAACATTTTTCTTCGTATGTAGTCGTCATTAAAAATACAAATATGGAGAAAAAAAATTGTTAAAACTTGGCTTATCGATATAATTGAACGGCATTGATAATTCGTATTGTACAAGTTGAAGATTATAAAATTGAAAAAAGAAGATAAAAAAAAAGAAAGATAAAGTAATAATGAACAAAACGGTCACGTAAACGTGTTAGAAGCTGTGCACGTGATATACGTAAGAAACAATATAACAATGAATATATAAGACTGTGCAAAGCAATGGAATATAAAAAGAGTACGGTTGCGTAAAATCGTATAATCGGGCCACGAAATACAATCGTTCGTGATTATAAGTCGATCTCTCGCGCGACGGACGCGACGTCCGACGTGCGATAACTTAATCTCTAATTTTTCGTAGATCCGCAGTTCGGACGTTAAAACGAGTTTTATAAACGTGCGGTTTCACGGGAAAAACTTCGAAATACAAATACGATGCCACGGTCAACGAAGTGAATTTATCGAAAAATTACGACGATGCACACCAGTTACAGGACTCATCGACACACGTAACATTCACTTATGTAACTAGACGATGTCTCTGCGCGAATTCAAACTTTGGTCCATTATTCAGAAGAACAACAACAACAAAAATATGAAAACTTTTTTTTTTTTTTTCATAAAAAAAAAGTTATCAAATCCACAGTTCACCGATCGCGAAAGTTATTGTTGCTGTGACTGTGTGAAATTTCGATCTCAAAACTCGTTGTTACTATTGCAACGATCGCAAATATCGTACGCCAGTTGCATTTTGATAATACGGCGAAATCCATATCAACGTTTAATGCAGTTTACAATGTTTTCTTTTTTTTTTCTTCAACTCACAATCACACCGCGCTGTCGAGTCATCGATGAAGTTACGTCGTTTTTTTTTTTTTTTTTTGTATTTTTTTTGTATTTTTTTTATCCCTTGCAATTTTCCCATCGAATAAATTTAAAAAATGTTTGCTTTTTATTTCCCGTAACAATTAATTTTTTATACTTAGGGCTTGTTAATATTAGTTATGGCACGATATAAATATTATATTTAAAGTCTTTTTGAAGACATAATAAAAATAAATCTAAGTAGTCTTTCTTCTATGTTTTTTCTTTTTTTTTTTTTTTGACAATTTCATCTCAAATTTTATCGTTAAATTACACCATTAAACTTTTCGATTCGTGGACAATTTTTTTTTTTTTTTCAATTTCCTCTCTCTCTCTCTCTTCCTTTCATTTTGCATTATCCCAAGTTCGCTCTTTTACTTCGCCTTCTGAAAAAAATCTCACATCTTCATCAATCTTTTGAAATAATTTTCCATTCTTTCATTTTTTTTTCGCCTTTTTAAAAATTCTTTTTCTAAAACATGTTCAATGTAGAAAAAATTCGAAAAAAAAAACGTTCTCGAACGGGCGTTGATCGCGTCGATGGGCATTTCAATGCATTCGGATTTTCGAGAACGTCGAACCATTTTTCAATATTCTTTGGTAAAACAATATCACATGAACAAGAAAATTTTAAAACCAATCCAAACGGTCTAATCAGTCCATATTCCTGCATTCAGGATAATTAAAAGAAAAACACAACGAAAAGAAGATTAATAATAAACAAATGTTAAAATTCAATCAAAGTTAATTCGTTTGCCCCGAATTACAGCAACTTTTCTATCTTATACTCTTCTAATCTTCAAAAACAAAAAAGAAAAACAAATCAGCCTTCTCGAAAGTGAATTCACATATCAAAGCATATTTTTTTTTGTTTTTTTTTCACAGCGCTAATAATAAAAATTACGAAAAAATGCAAAAATTAAAATCTATGCCGGCCTGGATAATCGGCTCGAAGTGCGATTAATCGAAAAACCCACTAACGCAATAATTATTTTTCTTTCCCCGTCGCCAACAAATATCGTGCATCGACCGCGGAAGTAAAATTGTGTGGAAGTTGTCCGAACGCTTCGCCAACTGACGCCGAAACGTCCAGTTCATGCATGGAAGAAGTTACGCCAATACCAATAATGGACCTGCACCCCCTGCCCCCAACCCCGCCGTACCCCTTTCAACGAATCTCCGCCGACCAAAATTATTTTCCCTGATTACCGGTCAAATTTATTTTCATAACCCGCGAAAATAAAAAGTTCATGCGACGATGGACAAACCAAAGTTGTAGAGAAAAAATCAATGTTGTTATGATTATTATGATTATTATTATTATTATTATTATTATTATTATTATTATTATTATTATTATTATTATTATATTGAAGAACGTGTCACATTGTTTCACGTACGTCCTGAAGTCCCAGCGCTAACGATATTTTACTATTCAATCTCGTTTCTACCATCGTTTCTACCTCAGCTTTCTTAAAACTTCATCTCCATCGTATGTATTTACATAATGTGATATTTATATATTTATATTTATATATGTCCGAACGGTGCAAATAAAAATAGATAGTTCAAGATATTTGTTTCGTGTTTTTCTCTCCCAAACTTTCGTACAAAAAGCACATACGAGATAATGAAGAATAAAAAAAAAAAAAAAAAATACACCCATTTAAGTTCGCAAAGTGCATTTTTCATATTTTTTTTTTCTGAATAATATGCTCTCTTAAAACTAAATCGTTAAATTTTCAGGTATTGATATACACGTATATGCATATTAATTGTCGTACGAGAAGACGCGACGCAACGACTTCCCGTTTCATTCTCCTCGGCCCCTATTTTCAACGAAATTGGCACGTTAGAATGAGACTTTTTCTTTTTTTTTTGTTTTTCATCGTCTCGCGTTTTAATTCGCGACGAGATTTCGATAAAAACGATTTACACGGACGTGCGCGAGGCTCGTGCGCGTCGTTGATAGATATGTCGATCGAAGGTGTGTGACCCGTTGCGTGCGAATCGTCGCTGCAGCTGATCGTGCCGAAAGTTGCATCTTTCGCACAATCGACTCCCACATCGAACTTAGCAAACCAATTACTACTGACTAATTTGGAAAAATAAAAGCGAAAAATACCATTAATCTGACTTTGGCATTGTGACGAGATATTGATAATTTTCAACTAAATTTCATTTCGTTCAATCGAGTCGATAATAATTTTTCGACACCATTTTTTTTTTTTTTTTTATGCCCGAGGTTTGATCAGCTGCCGCTCCGGCGACGCGAGGGTCACCGATGTGAATCCAATCACGAGGAAAAATGTGTTTTTTTTTTTTTTTTTTCGTCCCGCCATTACGACTACTCTCACAACACTAAACATTTATGTATATCCGTATACTTTTGAATAACATCGCAATTTCCGTCCCCCCCCTCTCTTGGTATACCAACTGAAGAACATCACAGAATTTCCCAATATTATAATCGATTTCCTCTCCCCCCCCCCCCGAACCCTCACCCACGTCCTTTCGAAGATTATTACGTTTTTATTAACATAATGTGGATTAACGCGTACCCATAATTCCTCACTGTTCTCGCAAATTGTTCATTGCCTCTTTTATCACAGAATTGACAGAAGCTTTATTTTTATCGTTTTTTTTTTTTTTTCGAAAATGACTAGGTTCAATTTCACTACCGATTTATCTTCCGTTCGCATCGTTTTTGAGACCGAAAATAATTTTTTTCTTCTAATTCTTTTCTTTTTTAAATAAAAACAATATACAAACTCGCTCGGATTCGCTTCAGTCAGTTATCCACATTATGTTCGTACAACGCATTCGAAAATAATATGAAATTTAGTGGTTTCATTTTCCGTTTACACTTATAATTGATATATGACCTTGAAAAGTCCTTACATTTTTTTCTTTTTTTTTTTTTTTTCATTTTTTGACACAAATTCGCGATCCCGCGAAGCGAAGAATGAACCCGCGCGGGAAAACGCCTAATTCTAAAATCGTATAATTTTTTTAACGGTATACTTCGTGATTAGAGGATATGTCAGAAAGCCTTTCGGTTTTTTTTTTCTTCTTCTTCGTCTCGCTATTTTTTTTTTTTTTTTTTCGCGTAATTGCCGTGACTAAACGACCACGTTTCCACTACGAAAAATCTACGATACGCGTAGTTGTTACTTCATCTTTTTTTTTCTCGTTTTTTTCGTTATTTTTTTACTTCTCGTTAATTTGTACTTGCTCGTTAGTTATAATGGCTTTTCTTTTTCTTCGTTATTTCCATGTAGATTACGATAAAACATCGATTTTTCTTCATTACACTACACCGAGTTTGAGACCTGAAATACCGTCGCGCGTTCGTGATTGATTAATTTCTTGGGATTTCACATTGATTTTCATAGATTATTTTTTCTTTCTAGTCTAGATTTCTTTCTAGACACATTGTTATAGATATAATTTTTTTTTTTAAATTACTTTTGTCCTCATCAAGCACGGTCAAATGGTTGGAGAGCACGATAGTGGAAGGCACACGTGATGTTAAACTGCCAACGGATTCATATGTGTATGTGTGTGTGTGTGTGTGTGTGTGTGTTTATTATTTATTTTTTCATTTTTTCAATGACCGAAGCAACTTCGTCGAAGCTGACAAACGTTTGAGTGTGTTTTGATAGATCGAAGATTTTCTTCGAAAGAAAAAAAAAATTATAAAAAAAAAAATAATTAATAAATAAGAATCCCTTGAGAATGACGTTGAAGGGTCTAAGTTCGCGATAACAAAGGTCCCAACCACTATCCAGATCTCGTCGATCGTCTTACGCTTTTATACATATTGCACACTCGCCAACAACAGAGAACGAATTAAATAGAAATAATCGAACAGACCGTGTACGACTCCTCACTCCCCCCCCCCCCCCCCCCCGCTCCTTCATCGCCTGACTCACCTCGCATTATTCAGTCGGTCATTAAAACGTCCGGCTTGCCGAACAAATTGCAATTATAGCGACATCGTTACCGACGAATAGAGGCCCTACAACGCCAATGCACGACAATGTCAAGATACACGTTGACCCCCTCCCCCCCTCCCCCCGCCACCTTCCTGCCGACCAAAAAATTAAAATATAGCAGTCGTCAATTTTGTTATTTTTTTGAACCTACTTTTCTTAACGAACCAATATTTTCTTTTTTCTTTGTTTGTTCTTTTTTTTTAATTTTCATCTATTTTTAGAAAATTATGGATTCCCCGCGTTGGAACTTTGTGAAACGTTTTCGATAGTTTTTGTAATTCTTATAAAATGTTCTGAATCTGAGAGTTCTTTATCGTCGTCATTAGCGTATCCGTAAGACTATTATTTATTTATTTACACAATTCAAAAAATCGATTATCATTGTTATCAATTTTTCTTATTTCGTTTTCTGTCCTTCCACGTTTTTGTTCGTTCGTTTTTTTTTTTTTTCGTTTTTTTTCAAGATTCAAAAATATAGTCTGTAGTTTGCGCACTCGATGGACCGATTGATATATTTTTTTTTCTCATTGTTTTGTATATATTTTTTTTCCCAACCAATCGTGTTCTTCCGTGATATTTTTTTTTTTTTTTTTTGTTCTCTCCACCTCTTATAGTGTGGGTTGTGAAACATTGTTGGATTTGAGCACATCAGATTTCGTAATTGAATTTTTCACTTAGGCCTAAGTAAACGACGGATATATATATATATATATATATATATATAGATATATTTTTTTTCGTGTGTTTTTTTCTCCCGATTTAACTTATTCGTTTCAAAGATGTTTTTATCCAGCATACGCAAACACATGGACAAATGCACGCGAAGAGATATGTGAGCACGACAATCGTGCACATGCTTGCTTATATATTAACTCACACACATATATGTATGTATGTATGTTGTAATATATGAGCGTCGACGTACGCTCTCTCTTTCTCGCCGTTGCTCTCTCTCTCTCGTCCACGACTTGTCGCCTTTTTTTCTGTCTATACGTTGATCAATTTACATGTTGTGTATACACATATATGTATATCCCCCCCCCCCGAACGTTTCCCGGTTCAACTGCATCGGCTGCGTCGCCCGACCCCAAAATGTATCTCGATCAGGGGGATGATCCTTATCTATGATTTCCTATAGGGAACCCCCGATACACACACATCAACTTTAACACATTCGCGTACTCGAAAAAAAAAATAAAATTTCTAAAGAACCAAAATCCCAATTTTCACGCCACTGCGTTTTTTTTTCTCGCAATTTTCGTTGCTAAAAAATAATAATAATGATAATAATAATAATAATAATAATAATAATAATAATAATAATAATAATATTAAAGAACGTATTTTTCGTTTGTTTTTGCTTGCTTCATCAGAGCAATGGAATGTTTCCGATCGTTCGTTACGTTTGGTTAAGCTTAATCAATTACAAAAAGATAGAGATGAAAAAAAAAAAAAAAAAAAAAAAAAACAACATGTTCTTAAAATGTTTTTCAGTCAATTTTGTTTCCATAATTCTTTGGATTTAGCGCAGTCTTGACGGGAAGCAAATTGATTCGAAACGAAAAAAATCAAAAAAATTAAAAATAATAACATTAAAAAATATATATAGTTATATCAAATTCTTCGAAACTAAAAACGAGTAGCCAATTTCGAAAGGCTGTTTTTTTGTTTGTTTGTTTGTTTTCTTTACCGTGCCGGTTAATGCGACATTCCGTTTGACAGCTACGCGCCATTGAACGATCTTAATTTTTTGTTGTTGCAGTTTTTTTGTTTTCTTTTTGTTTTTGCCTCAGATCCTGCACCTTGCAATCGCTCGACGATTATTCCAATACCGATGGAGCGTCTATGCGACGATGATTTCGGTGATTTGAATTATTGAAGAAGAACAAAAAAAAAAAAAAAAAAGAAAAAAATGGTTATAAAAATTCAAATTGTCGAAGCGAGATAACCGGTTTGCGAGGGATTGCGACAGTATCGTGGATTATCGTTGAATCGATGATTTTCATAAATTTTGCAGTAACGATCGTTCGTCGTCGTATCGGAAATCGCACCACGATCGCTCCACCATTTTCATTGGGGTTGTTGTTGCATCTGCGATTGTTGAGCCAGAACGGTTTTTATGCCCGAAGTTTTGAGCAAACGTTTTAGCATACCGCTCGATCCGCGATGCTGAAGACTTTTGTGAGTGGTCAGAGAATTTTTCGTGCGATAACGACGATTGCAAAATTCACAAACGTAAAGGGTGTTTGATTGTTCGTGTTTGTCCTGAAAGTGACGTTTCAACGAGTAGTAGCAGGAGAAACTGCGACGGCAGTAGGGACATTCCTGGGGCTCGTTGATCCCGCCTGCGGTAGGCGGTGGCATCCGGTACACGGCAGCGGGAGGCGTCGTAGGTGGATGCATCCCATTGCCCGTACCTGAAAACAACAACAACAACAACAAGAAAAAATCACGTACAGTCGAATTTTCACCATCGATTCTACAACAAGTTACCATCCACGAATTTACCATTTTTTTATTTATTTTTTATCTTTTGATTATTCTTTCGGAAAGAAAAAATGTCGCAGGTTAATTAGTTAGCGAGTGTGAAGCCATTATCGTCGTGTGGTGCGTGGTTAATTTGGGAAAATTTTATTAACCGGAAAGACTCTCGAAATTCAGAACGAGCAAAGTTTTCGGAAGGGTAAAAATTTTGACCCTTCTGAACATTGCTCGTACTGAAATTTCGATCTCCACCAGATTTTTTTTTTTTTTTGGAAAATAAAAAAATTCGTAAATTTATTGTGCCGAGTAAAATTATTTTTAGGGTAGTGCGTTATTGATTTGGAAAACTTCGATTAATTCGATCGGATGCGTTTGCTCGACGCACAAAAAAAATATTTTGTTCAATGAAGAAAAATTGTTTACTTTCGTTTTTTTGGTGGGAATAAGTGTGAACGTTATATTTGTTCGAAACGTAGATGGGCCGCGTGTTAGACAAGCGAGAAATTTTAGTTGGGGGGTGAGAAGAGTGAGTAAGCGAGTGATGTGGAGGGCCCGGGGGTGGTTCCGAACGACGATCATTTCGAACGGCTTATTTCATATAAATTACCGTGTTTCAACATAGAAAAATATATTTATCCCGTGTCTAATTAAAAAAAAAAAAATTACCGAATATCGGCCATTCGAAATGTTATTCGTTCAAAAAGTGTTCTCACCCTCCCTACCCGATCAATTCGGTCGATACGGAGATTATCACATGCGGTTTTTTTCAATCAAACTCCCGGGTGCGAGGTGTTAATATTGCACATTGACGAAAAAATGAAAAAAAAAAAAAAAAAATTAATAAAAATAAACGAATAAATGAATAAAAAAATATATATTTATCGAATGAACGTATATTTCGTCGTTCGATGTCCATGTTCCAATAGGCTTGAACATTCTGAAATTATAAATCATTAAGAACGCGATTGAGTTAAACGTACGTGAAACGAACATGCGCACAACATCGAACATCGAAAGCCCACACATGAATGACAGAACGAAAGCATATGCGATTAGATGCGAACGGGTTAGTACACTAGAAAATAATATTGTAAAAATAAATGTGTGAACAAAAAAATCTGGAGAAACCATAAAAGTATATAGACGAGGTGTATTATGGGATCGAGGGTTATAGTAGCTGGGAGCCTGCAGCTGTTGACCAATATATTCGCACCTTATTCGACTGGCATTATGTTGTTGTTTTTTTTTTTTAATTTTTTTTTGTCAAATTCTATGAGCTTTGTAAATGATAAAAGAAAATATGAAGCCTGTTATCCTGCTAAATCGTCATGCTGTGTGTGACATCGCTCGGCCGTGGGTGTTCGATTAATTTGAATGTTTAGACGATAATGCCACGCGAAAATGTTTGTAGATATGTCGTTCGGTCATTCACAAATCACGAGCCTCTCCCGGTTAATCAACCCGCGCATGCATTACGACGTTAGATCGAAATAACTCGTGTTCCACACGCATCGAGTTTATACAGTCTCAAATGTGCGTGTTCATTCACCATTTTTTTTTTAACGCGGATGGTTGTAAGAGGGAGACGTATGGGTATGCAACGGAAAAGGATACCGGCCGGATTTTATGGTCATACGGAAGGGGGTTAGTCGGTCATGCACTTTCTGCGAGCACCCAGAGTCAAGATTAAAATACGAAGAAGAAAGAAAAAACAACGAAAAAAAAAAAAAGAGGATTTGGCAATTCAATATCAATGACATTAGAAATGTGGAAGATAGAGAAAAAAAAAAGAAGCAGTGGAAGTATCGGTGGAAGGAATTATATCTATGCACATGTATGTGAATATACATGTGAATAAATGTACGGAATGTATCGAGTATATATAGATACAAGAGAGAGAAAAACGGGTCCGAGTGAATAGTGAAAGAAAAAATAATGCGTAGGACGGAAAAAGAAAAATCGAAAATAATTGAGGATTGAAAAAAATGAAAAAAAAAAGTATAGATAAAAAATGAAAAAATGAAAAAAAAAACCGTTTGATAGTTTGCGTGTGCGTGGCCCTACCTTATCTAAACCTTCAAAAGAACTTAATGTCAATGTCGCCGGGTCTGCTCTTATGATAGGTATAGATATGGGTCATCAGGGAGTTTCGCGAACAGTAGACCCGCTCGCAGATGACACATCGGTACTCCTCTTGACGCTCGGCGTGTTTGTCGGCCACGTGACGTTTCAGGGAGGCCTTGCTGCAAAGCACCTTGCCACACAGCTGACAGGTGAACAGCTTCTTGGCAGACGGCGCGCTCAGCGAATTCAACGTCAGACCTGGCATCGAGGCGAGCACTGAAACACAACAATGCACCTCATGCAACACCCCACACTTACCTACACCAACTCCTGACACATCTTTTTCTATTTTTTTCTTATCTTATCTTAACTTTTTAATACGTTTATTTAATTTATTTTTTAATTTTTTTTTTTCAACTGATTAATTGTACATTTGTTTTTTCAATTATTTTTCCTGGGCTATGTATCGTTTTTTCATTGACTAGATGATATCCCATACCTCTCTCTCTCTCTCTCTCTCTCTCTCTCTCTCTCTCTCTCTCTCTCTCTCTCTCTCTCTCTCTCTCTCTCTCTCTCTCTCTCTCTCTCTCTCGCTCGCGCGCAAACATTTCAACTTCTGTACGAGACGTGGGGAAAAAAAAATTATTTGCAAACACAAAAAAAAATATGTTGTACAGATGAAGCGAGGCTCGTTATAATTTTGCAAGAGTTTTGTGACGGGGGATGTCTTATTCTCGGTCTACGTGAATAAACTCGCGGGTCTCGCGAAAAAAAACCGGAAGTCTTGATTGCGATGAAAGGAATGAAAGCTCGCGTCTTGGTACATATGTAAGTCCGGGTCGTCGTCGTCGTCGTCGCTCAGCGAAACGAATTATAAACGTCAATAAACGTGAAAAAAAAAAAAAAACGTCTCGTTTATTTAAAACTTGCAAAAGGTTCAACCAATGTTTTATCTTGTGAAAAGAGATTGAAGAAGAGACGAGCGACGTAGCGAACCCCGCGTTCGCGATTGTGAGGTCTACCGGTTGTAATGTATTATTTGTTCGTCCCTTCGTCGTTGGCGAGGGGGAGGGTTGAGAAATTTAACGAATGAAGGAACGATGTCGTTGCGCCATTAATATTGTTTCAAAATGGCTCTTTATCCAATTTCTCAAGTTGCGTCTCATTAAACCGCGGAGCGAAAGGAAAAAAAAAAAACAACGAATAAAAAGATATACTGTGAAGAAGGGTCTGGCGTGGATGATTAACGGTTGCCACAGCCTAAAGGTAACGTAACTCAAGAATATGACACAATGTATTCATATTCGGAGGGATCTCCATTCGTACGTACACACGAAGCGAGACAGGACTCTGCGACATGGATGAAACAATAATAAATAATAATAATGATAATAATAATAATAACAAAATTGAATTAAAAGACATCCGAGGGTGAAACATGATAAATAAATGACAATTTCGAAACAATAATAATAATGAAGAAAAATAAAAAATACGTGTATGTGTGTATTGGTGTGTAGTTGATCGAGAGAGAAACGAAAAGACGCGGTTGGTTTTTTTATTTCGTTTTGTTGTCAAGCGACGGTCCACAGTTCTATAGCTTTGAATCATAGAACTGCATCTCGTTTCATAAACGAATCTCACTGCTGGACTTTCAGTGTTATGTAATGTCATATAAATATATGCTGAACGTAGGCTCAACAAAAGACGGCCAAGGAAACACTGAGCATTCTGGGATACACTTAAAGCATGCAATTGGTGGCAAAGTGAAAAAAATAAATAAATAAATAAGTAAATGAATAAATATACTCGGGAGCCAGTGTTGGCCGAGAACGTCGGTCCCTTTCCCAAAGGCTCCTGCGATGTAACAAATTTCTATGAGTGATGCAACATTTTTTCTTTGTTTGTTTTATTTTTTTTTTTGCATCGAGCCATTGGCAGCGTATTCGTCGTAAGACGAGACGACGATTGTCTTCGAGAAATTCTGCACTTGCACCAGTTGCAAAGTTGTTGAATTAAGGTACACGAAATAAAGAAACAAAAAAATTGACGAGAAGACGTGTGTAAATCGTCGTGAAATAATTTTTTTTGAATTTTGTATAATTATGGAGATAATGAAGATTTATGTGTGGGAACGGTCATTCGCTGTCGAAGATTTTTCGATTGACATTTTACGATGGCAGTTGAGGTCAGATTTGCATATGGAAAAACATAAATAAACAAATAACGCAGAAGGGTCATCCGATGGCGTACATATGTATATGCAAAAATGGATTAAAATAATAAAAATTAAATGTGCGTACAATCGTGATCGCTTGCCGATCACATTTTTCCAGCGTCAATGCAGCCGGACGAACCGCGCAATTTCGCTCTCAAATTTGACAATCGCGTAAACCGAATAATAATGATATTACGATTTTTCAACGTGGAGCAACAATCTTGGCTGGGTACGTTGTGATAGAACTGAATATCGACGTAGAATAATGTGTAATTAGGATTTTATGGCTGACGTCACAGTGGGAAGAACGACACAATGTTTCAACTTACCTTTGACCTGAAAAATATGTATTCTAAATAATATTTTACGATCGTGGCGATATTTTTCGCAATTGCGTGTTTTTTTTTTATGTCGTAAAAATGTAATTGGGGTAACCTGAAGAAAACAAATGAAAAGACAACAATGTTGTTGAACCAAATAGTACATTTCATATTATATAAAAATGAAAATATATTAAAATGCATTTGACATAACTTAAAAATAATAATAATAATAATAATAATAATAATAATAATAATAATAATAATAATAATAATAATAAATATACTATAACCAGAACACCTTGGCAGATAACAAAATAATAAGTAAGCAAGAGAACGTAACCATCGAGTTGTCTGTGTTGTTTTATTATTTTTTTTTTTTTTTTTTTTTTTTTCGTCTCGAATATGCGCGAGCGGGAATTTTAAGAACGAATACTTTTAATTTCAGACTTATGGAATTTCTAAACCTAATGTGAGTTAGAATTTTCGTAATTTAGTCAGTCGATGGATATAGTTTTTGAGTCAATTCGATGGGCTTCATTCCCCTTAATTCTATGTATTTTCGGGCAGGTACCAATTTTTTTTTTTTTTTTTTTTTTTTTTTTCATTCCAGATAATTTTGTTCACTGTTTGAAAATGTTTTTTTTCATCTCACGACATTATTTTGCCAGAGCTACGGTGCAATGCGGTAGAATAATGAATTAATGAAAAGAAGAAAAAAAATCCTAACTTTCGGATATTTAAACTATTGTACGAAGTTCGTGCTTTTCGATAATTATATCTGTAGCAATCCTATTATGTATGATTCAACGATTATAAGTGAAAAGAAAAAAAAAAGATGTACGTGTGCGTGTAATATGTAAAACCCTTGACCATTTATTTAGCGTGCCACCGCACGGTTGCAACGAGTGAAAAAAAAAAAAAAAAACAATTGAAACAATAATGATAATAATAATGATAATAAAAATCGCTCGATCGCGATCTCTTTCTATCTACGTACCTATACGTTTATTCGGGAAACGATTATTTATTCGTTCGCACTTTCTCGTGAATTTGTCCTACTTCTTCAATCCTTTCTAAATGCATCACTCAATGGTTTTTTTTTTTTTTTGGAAAGCCTATCTCCATTTTTTGTCCCTTCATTAATCTTTCATGTTTAATTTCCTTCTTTTCTTTTTTCTAATAATAATAATTTAGGGTTTTTTTTCCCAATTTCACTAATAGTTTGGTAACATCAGTCGAATATATATCAATATATATCAATCAGTCCAATATTGTTATGTCCACTAGTTAAAGAATAAGGCGAATCAGTCGAATTCAGTCGGAAATCGATGTGTCGAGTGTGGATATTGACACGATTTTTTTTTTTTTTTTTTTTTTCACAGGTACGATTTCAATTGTTTACTTTAAAACGAGCCCAAAGCCGTTGTATATATATATATTTTTTCTTTCCTTTCCGCATATATATTCATATATTTATATAATTTTTTTTTTAAATATATAACGCCAAGTTTTGGCCATTTGCTATGCTCTCAAAAATCCAAATTCAGTCTTCAAGCGAAACGAAAAAAATTAGGCTAAAAAACGATTGCCAACAACTCTACTCTTCTATAAAAATTGTTCCTATCTCTCTCTCTTTCTGTCTCTCTGTCTCTCTTTCAAACTATTCATCCCTCTAGCCTCGCTATTCAGTGGCACTTGACGAGACGCAAAGCGATTGTCTCGCGTTCGCAAATCAAACGCTCACCCGGTACGTGTATAATTGTATGTAACATAACGTCAACAAAAAATTGTTTATTTTTAATATATATTTTTTTCATTAAATGAAAGAAAAAAAAGAAAAAAGCATTCAAATAAAATCTACGAATATGTATATGCATATATATATATATATATATATATATATATATATATATATATATATATATATATATATATACGCGTGTATGTATTTATCAATATGCAGTTAAATATTCCTCAATTTATATTAATTTTGTTAATAATTTATTATTCTCATATCGAACGTCGCCCACCGACGGCGTGGGGGGTGACAAATATTCGCGTATTTGGCCTTTTTTGTTTCTTTTACAATTAGTCACAATTCGCAATTTGTTGGGACATTCTACGTTTAAATATTATCAATATCAGTTCTTTATGCCTCGACTACTATAAAATTGTTTTTTTTTTCTTCATTATTTTTTTTTTTTTCGTTATTCTTTACTTCCGACAATTTAAAGCTTCGATCTTCACTTCCGCTTCCCGATTGACCGCCCCCCTCGATATAATCGTTTGTCGATCATAATATATATATGTATACTATTTATAATTCATCACTCTCGATCGGGTACCGACGAGTACATACTTTTGAAAACGTCAACATTAATATCCACCATTAACACAAATATTTTTTTTTTTTCTTTTTTCGTCGATTGATGAATTTTTTTTTGTTTTTTTTTTTGCAATTTTTTTATGGACCATGTATACGTAGTCTGGAAAAATATGTGCTGGTCGGAGCGCTCAATTTAACATATCCTAAAATTAAACTATCATAGCCTAACTATAAATAAATGAGTGTTGACGCGTGTTGCTTATGATTATAGTATGTATATATATATATATATGTCGAGTGTTTAGCGCGCGGTTTTTCTGTCTGCGTATGTGTTTCTGTATGTGTGCGTGTGTTCCAATATACGAATGCACTATCTGTAAAGTATAATCCATAAATGTTCATACTGTATAAGTTAACGTTGTTCGTCGGGGTGGGGGTGGGGGGGGGGCTGTAGAATTTGTTGCAACCTGCTACAGATATAGTCGCTACGACAGGAGCCTAAGCTGTACGTAAAGTTCATTGATTCGGTGTAGTCTCCAAAGCCACATCGATAATTTCACACAATTTGTAATCGTTTGTAAAAAATCTTTTTTCCATTTTTTTGTAAATTCCGTTTATCTCGCTTCAACATAGAAAAATTTGGATTACGACAATTGTCGTATTACCGAGGACGCTTTGGAGTCGCGTATTCTTCATTTTTTTTTCGAAAGTTCTACTAAAATATATGATGTGTGGACTAATTATTTCGTGGATCATTTTAATATAATTTTTTTCTCTTTTTTTCGTTTCATGGTTGATCTTTCGAGTTTCATATGTAATAAACTGGCTTAGTTTTGAGGATAGTGGGAATGGGTATGCGCAAACTCGCACGATAACGGTGTGAAAATTGTAAACGCGTTTTACGCGAATCATTCTCGCGTACGAGTAACAAAAAGCTTGATGTCTACGAATATTTGAAAAATAATTGAACGTTCAGAACAAATACATAGTTATAATACCGAGACTTTACTTTATGAAAAGTTCGGGTATACTGTTCTATTTTTTTTTTTTATCGTGTGGAATGTATACATTAAGATAAAACATGATGTATGCGAAGTGTTGCGGTAATCTACAAATGTCCGAATATAAAAAAACTTTGCGACATAGTCACAAATGCATTTAGGTATTTACGTGCGATGAATGATTTTCTTTTTTTATTTATTTTTCAACGATTACTTCGAGATGCTGTATGCGAAGCAACGAAAGATATATTCTCAATATTAACAACAAAAAAAAAAGTATTTGACTGAACAAACATCTGGTTTCGATTCCCGATCACTTCGTACATCTGCAAATGTTTACGATGCATAGATTCAACGTACAACAATGTGATTAAGTTGTGGCTTCGCTAATCTATCACTATATTTATATTTTTGCGAATATTTTTTTTCCACACAACCTTTTTACGCGTTTTCTCCGTAATTTTTTTTTTTTTTGTTTTCGTGTCGAAACGAAAATTAAAAAATGTGAAAAAAAAATGTCTTATGAATAATATTCGTACTGGGCAATGAATTTTTGTTTCGTTTCCTTTTTTTACAGTCTTTTACCATGTGAATGCTTTTTTTCTTATTATTTTTTTATCTCAATCGTTCCTTCAATGTTCCTAAAGTTAGTTGGACGATGGCGTCTTCGACGCCAGAAAGATTTCAATGATTTTTTTCTTTTGTTTTTCATATTAATTCATCAACAGAGATCCTAACTAATAATCCGCGATAAACATCGCGTTATTACTATTATTATTATTATTATTTTTGTAATATATGTATATATATATATATATATAATATATAACACTTTGTCCTTATAGCTCGTGTGTGGGCCCAGGCAACTCGCGCAATCAGCGACACTGTACATTATTTCGTTACAAACGTGGATTTTCTATTGGAAAAAAAGTCACTTGTTCTCGTGTATTCATCGGACGATCTGGATTATTTTTTTTTATCAAAAAAAAATAAATTAAAAAAAAATCAACAAACTTTTGTGCGGAATAATTTTTTTCCTCGTTTTTTTTTTCGTGATCCCACAGACTTCAAGCGTCCGATCATCACTCAACAATCAATCTCTTCTATAATTCGTAACAAATCAGTGCGCCAGTTTGGCCCTCCCTGTCACTCGTCTCTCAAATCTCGTTACACATTTGGAAGCACTGTTCGATCGTTTCTCGGTCGTGTTCGTTCATCGTTTGACGACAATCAATCGGTTAACCCGTCCACGGATTTCCCGTACGTCATGTTGAATGTTGAATCAAACGATCCCGATGGTCGTGTAAATGAAACCGCGTCCGGTAAAAACGATTCTTACGCGGCTGCTGCTGCCGAGACGATCGGCTAAAATTCATCACCGTCCCGATCTATTTCTGTCTCCGATGATAGATGCTCTTGTGATTGTTCAGACTGTTCAACGTTCGAAAAACTTTGTTGCACAACACGCAAAGCGCGCTGTTCAACGGTTGAAAATGTTGTTGCTCTTTGTGACGTTTCAGTGTCAATTTTGTTGACAAAGTTTTTCCGCAAACGTCGCACGTGTAACATATACCGGGTGGCAATAGATTGCTGTGAAACGGATGGGACAAACGCATCGCGAGTATCGCCGAATGCGGACCTTCATTCGTGTTTTTTTTTCATTTCATTTTTTTTGTGATGTTGCGAAAATTTCAATCGTTTTCGATATATATATATTCATTCGCGTTTCAGACGATGAATTGTTTGGAGAATAAAACAAACAAACCAACGAAAACGAAAAAAAAAAAAAACAATATAATGAATATTTGCAAGCACACAGTAAACCAAGCACCGTTTATCAAGATGGAACCCATTTTGTTGTTGTTGTTTTAAAAATAATATCCGTTTACGAACCAATTCGACGTGGAGGAGACGGACACACAGAGAGATGCAAGGCCACGTGTGGATGGACCCCCAGCGAAAATCCGTTTTTGAAGGTAGTAGTAGTAGGTACACACAGAACAATGACGAACCAGAGCACGTATAGCCGAGCGAGCGGGACCGGGAACAAACAAGAACAAAGATACGGCTGCCATTAATATTGCGGACACATTAGTACGATACTGATCATTTTTATACAAGGGCGATTTTTTTCGGTCTGGGGGGTGGGGGGGGGCGGGGAAGGTGAGAAGGGTGGGAATGTCGTTTGGGTGGATATTTCGGTTCGTACTCGCTTGCAAGTATTCGTCTAATATGCAGAAGGGACCCAACTGTACAATGTGATCGATTAATCTTTTAATCTCTCTCTCTCTCTCTCTTTCTTTATTTCCATTGTTTTTTTTTTTTTTTTTTCAATTTCTGCTATTCGGTGACATCGGCTCAGCTGACACACGAATGTGAGATACGATTTTTTTTCAAAAAAATCTCTATCGTTATTAACCAAAAAATGCGGCTCGGGGGGCTCTGGTTTGTCATTGATCATGGTAATGCGACTAACGCGTCAAGCGATGATGATCGGTCAATCATCGTTTGCATATTTTCATTCTTTTTCATTTTTCGTTTTTTTTATTTCTCTTTCTCTCATTTCTACGCATCAGTTAATCATTGTTCGACTCCTTCCGCCCCTCCCCCGTCATTTCGCTGTAACTCCGCTGTGTTCCAAAAGCAATCGACCAATGTAATCAATTGAACAAACAAAAACACACACGAAAAAAAAATTAAGACAAAACAAAAAAAAAAACCCAATGACGAATCTCGGAACCGAACGGAACAAAAAATGGTTGCGTTCACGTTGCATCACAGACACATCGAAATGAAAATTTTAAGATTCGAAAAACAGAATTAAAACGAAAAAAAAAAAACAAACAAACAAACAAACAAACAAAAAGAAAAAATTGATAGAAAAAAAAATGAATTTTCGTTCAACATACCATTCTCAATGCTTCCCCCGGTTGTGGACGAGTCTAATGAGGTAAAGTATGGTAACCAAGTGTTCAGGTTCGTGGATAAAGGTGTCTCAACTTGTCGAGGCTTATGCGCTAAGCGTCATTCAGGAACGGCGAAGCTTGCACAAAGACAACGTCACGACAAAGCTCGAGCGTGGCCAAAATTTTTTACGAATCAGAGTGGCGCGTGACGGTACAATGTGTGTGTGTGTGTGAGTGAGTGCATTCGTCGGTGCGCGGCCGTGCGTACGCATGCGCACGAGCCCCGTGCTCCCGCGAGTGTGGAAGGATTACAAGGCGTAGATACGGAGGATAATTGAATCGGGTAATCGCGCGCAATTACATCTATTCGGAGGTAACACACGCGTTCATCCGGTTACGCTCATCGAGCTGCTACGTCCTACGACGTTAGCCGGTGCGCAAAACCAAAAACAAATGAAAAACGATACGTGCATGGAGCACGTGAGTATGCATCAATCGATGTGGAAGAAAAAAAATATAATTTTATTATATATATATATATATAATAAAATACACATAATAAAATAATCGCGAGATTGTCGCGCGTGATAGTACAACGAAAAAAAAAAAATAATGCATATCCTGGACCCCAAAAACAAAATTAACAAAAATTATATATCGCATGTAATCGATAAAAAATAAACAAAAAATTTATGTGTACATTTTCATGCCTTAACACTCAGGTATAAAAAGTACATATTATTTACACCGTCGGACGGTTCACGAGGACCGCACGTTTGTGCGTGTATTTCGCCAAAAACGTTTCTGTGTTATATATATATATAATATATACATACAACACTCCATGGCGCAGGCAAATACCGCTATGCGGTTGCGTTTGCGTTTGCGCCGCGGCCAAATTCACGGTTTTCGTTACAATGAGTTTTCGTGCGATGCAATTGGGCCACCAATATTCGTTATATCGTAAACGCAATAACACGACGAACTGGACCCGTCGCTCAACAACACGGGACTCGGATGACGTTGACAAATAAATTACATTCTGCGACAATTTTTCAACAAAAAAAATATATATATATATATATGGATAAACTCTCGAAGAAACACAAAAAACGATCGCTGCGAGACATATCACAATACTTCGATCGGCCATCCCTCACGATTTCGGTTCGTTTCGTTTAATCAATTGATTAATTTATTTTTCCCTTGGTGATCACAGACCGCACCCGATCGTTTCCATACACGGCACGTGAGCCGACATTTTTCAACCCCAGATGCTAGTCGTTCGGGCAAACGCGCGACGTCGAAAAATGAATTAGCAGATGAGAGTAGATGAAAATCCGGTCAGCCGGAATAATTCCAACTCTGCACAATATCTTATAGATCTTTGGAAATGAATGATAATAATCGACGACTCGACGGGAACATTATGAAGGACATAGGCTATGAAGTTACAACTATGATTTTACGGATTCAATGGGTTTGCGCGATCGATGAGCGCGCGTTTATCGTTCGGGAATTATCGACGGAAGTTGCAACGAACGCGTTTCATTGCTCGTGCGCTGGGTTCATCGACTCGCCGTGTAGGTGGCGATCGGGTGCAAGAGCCGGGGTGCTTCGACGCGAAGCGCGAGAAATTATTTCTGCGTCGGGCCTGTCCGCGCATCGGTTTTTTTTTTTTTTTCATATAAATTATTATCGTGTATGTATATAAATGTGTATGTTAGTATAATACTAATACTAATAATAATAATAATAATAATAATAATAAAAGTTTGCATAAAATATTTTTTTAAAATGTAAACGATACATTATCAACAAGGTTGCATAAATAATAGATAATCAATAAATTATATGTCATAACATTGGAAAGAATAATAATAAAAAAATAAATTGCAAAACAACGATAGCGTAGCCTGTTTCTTTGATTTTTGAATTTTTTTTTGTTCGACATAGAAAGATTTTTTAAACTGATATGTAATTCGTTAAAAAAAAATTGATGAAAAATAATAGTAATATCGATAAATCAAATCTCTCTGTTGGCAATGAAAATCGAGATCGACGAGGTTTGTTAAACCATTTTCAAAGCTCGTCAACGCGACGGATGATAATTTTGCGTGTCTCCGAAAACGCGTGTGTCTGTTTGTCAACTATATAATCATGAGCCTCGGTTGCAGAAATGTCCAATTTGTTTTCCGCACAATAACGATATTTTGTCGCGGTCAAAACTATTATTTACAAGAAGAAAAAAAAATATAAGTATATTTAAAAAAAAAACATGTAACGATAATAATAATTCTTATGAATTAATCAATTGAACTTGTTGAATACAATCAGGATACTCTAGTTTGTCGTCGCGTGTTCATCGACAGGCAGTGTCGGCACAGTGTGTTGTGTATAATCGGGTAACTCTTCGCGTGACGAGACGGATGAACAACGATCAACGTCCCGTTCTCTCTCTTTCCCTCTCTCTCTCTCTCTCTCTCTCTCTCTCTTGGTGCTCGTAATACGTTTGTTTTTTCGTTTTATCGACGAATACTCTCGTCGCCCCCTCCCCTTCGGCCCCCGCTGCGAATTCCGTAACACGGGCCTCGACACGGAATTTTCGGGATCCGATAATTGACCAAACAATTGCATAACAGCCCATCAGGCTCTTCACTACTTTGTCTCTGTGCTTGCCTTTACACTTCCGTTACGCGTCTCGCTCACGGTCGTCCTTCCTCTCCCCCCGCCCCCCGCCCCCCCCCCACCCGCTTGACAACCCGCTTATCAACCCAATCGCGAATTTTGATGCTGCTGCTGACCGTAACCACGTCCCTGTAGTTGTTGTTGTTGTTGCTGCTGCTGCTGCTGCTGCTGCTGTTGGTGTCTGTGTTCACGGTCGCGTTGCTGTTGCTGTTCCTCCTTCCTTTGCTGTTCGATTTTGCCGTGTTGACGATGATAGATGCTCTTGTGATTGCGCAAACTGTTGAGACTGGAATACACGCGTTTGCAGATGTTACAGATCGGTTCCTTGCTTGGCCTCGTGTGAACGTTCTGTATGTGTCGCTTCAACCGCGTGAGAGAGGTCAGGTTTTTGTTGCACGGCTCACATCGAAACTCATCGGTCGCGTTGGTACGGGGCAACAGACCTGGCGGCAGAACCAGACGCAGGGTTACTTTCTGTTCTGTTGCTCGTTGATTACGGATTAACGATCCCCGTTAAAGCCATTCCTTTCACGCCATCTATCTTTCTCTCTCACACTCTCACTCTCTCTCTCTCTCTCACCCCATAGCATATATACATGTATGATTATATTTATACATGTATTTATATAATTATACATATATATACATACATATTTATACGTATATATGTGTGGGTATATAAATACATGTATTTCACTTTCTTCATCAACATTCTTTATTATACACCACCCTTCTACCGTAACGTGCGCGTTTTTTCCGCGAGAGCACGTGTCCGTGTCTCTTCTTTCTTTTGCCCTCTACCTTGATTTATCATTATTTTTGTTTCGTTCATGTTTTTCAATAATTTTGCCACCGTCACCCGAGAAGCCGTGCTCGTTGCGTTTTTTTTTTTTGTTTGTTTGTTTCATATTCATTTTTTTTTGTTGTTGCTGTTTTTTTTTTTTTTTTTCAATACATTGCCTGCTACACAGAATGCCAGGTCGATGCAAAACAATCACAACTCGTTTCAGTTCAATATTTGGGGGTTTTTTTTTTCAAATTGTATTTTTATATTGTGCTTTTTGTGGTATAGAGTTTTGACATATAGAGTCGATGGTCATTGTGGGACGAATCATGGAAATTGAACGATTGTAAAATGTGATGATAGGTTTTTGAAATTCTTTTATTTTATTTTTTTTTGTCACGCGGCTTGCATCGAATCAGTGAAAGCAATGAAGGTGGAAATGGATGTTTCTTGTATCGAGAATAAAGTAAACGCATTAGCTAAATTACTGACAAAAACAATTTAACGATAAAATCTTTTCAATGATAAAAATAAAAATGCACCAGCGTCAAAGCGCTGAGCTAGGTAGGTCAAGTGTTCAAGGCATGTGTCCGCATGATAGTAATATAATCCATTTTATTTAAATAGCATAAAGTAGAGTGCAAGCAATCCAAGAGTCCAGCGATCGATCGAGAGTGATGACGTTAGTATTTTGAACATCAGATGTGTCCGTGTGTGTTGGTGCCAATTATTTACAGCAGTAGGAGTAGTAGAAGTAGACTCAAATACGTCTAACATACGCATATATATATATATATATATATATATATATATATATATATATATATATATGCGTATGTTTAATAAATATATGTATATACAGGTGGTTTTGTGATCTGTTTTTTGATGAACTGATGCGATGAAGCGGATTTTCTGGGTCTTTTCGTGTTACGGCTTATGAGACAAATATTCTGCTGTCATAGCAACAGAGTTTTATACTTATAAGAGATAACAAACATTTGTGAATGACTGATCTAAATATTTTCCCCTTTTCCTTCGAATCGTATTTCTTTAATCTCGTTTTTTTTTTCTTTCGTTTCTCAATTCCTCAATCGAGTACAATGAATGATGAAAATGACAAATATCGCAGTCCGATTTTCATTTTTTTTTCTCGTGTAATTTAGGTGTAACGTTTTAGTTGATACCACTCGCGTACAGTCTTATGCGCATCACTGAATTTGCAACGATTTCCGATTCGAAATAATCGTGAGCACCTGAATTGATTACTCAAATGTCCATAGGCGGAACCAAGTGTGTCCGTGGAACAGAATGGTTTGGGATGCTATTATTGTTTTTCGAAAATGGATTCTACGTTGCCAACTTGAAGTTCGTTGATCGATAAACCATGTCAGTAAGTGACCTCGCAATGAGACTCGTGATCCTTTTTGTCTTTTCTGGCATGATACTGACTCTTGTGGCTGACCAAACTGTTTCTCGATTTGTAACTCCTGCCACACTGATCACAGGCCAACGACTGCGGCACGTAGAAGTGCGTGTCGGCCAAATGTCGTTGCAACGACCAAGCTCGGGAAAATGTTTTCTGACAGAAGCTGCAATAAGTACCGCTACCACCGGCGCCGGACTTGGGGCCGGTTGAACGGCCATCGTCCTTCGACTCGTGTTTTATCATCCTCCGCCCGATATCACGTAGTTTCATCGGAGCCAGAAGCGTCGCGCGATCGTCTTGTTTGACAGTCGCCGGGGAACAATGCATGTCGGCAAAAGGATCGAGACCATCTGGATTGTTATGTTGATCGGTTGTTTGTTGACCGGTGTGCTCGTAAGTTTCGTCATCGCGATAAAATTCCGTTAATGATTTCAGATTGTCCGTCGGTTGTCCGGATGATGGGCTGTATTCGACATGGGTTACATCGCCCAACAAACACGATTCCAAATCATGAACGACTTCGCTTTTCGGCGATATGGGTTCGGATTTTAAATCAATCTCCATGTGAGCGTCAATGTCGTCGAGTAGTTCAATTATCCGCATATCTTGATTCCGATGCGTATCAACGTCCGTCTCGGAGTCCAATCGATGTTTCGGATCATTGTTCTTAATAGAAGACGTGGCTGTGACAATAGGTTTAGTCGTGTCATTAGTTGCATTGGTATTGCTATCGTTATCGGTTGTGGTTGTTGTATCGGTACTGGTAGTGGCAATGGTAATAGAGACGGTGGTTTGGCTTCGCAGTTCCAACCCGTCTATGACAATATCGTCTTCGTTGTTGGTCTTCCCCTGCTGATCGTCCGCGTGACACGTTGTGCCAGACGTGGCAGATCGCCAACCCCCGTCCTCCCCAGCGACCTCCCGGTCTGCAACCAAAGAGGATGGGGGTGGCTGAGTCCAACACCGTTACGCAACATAATAACTATGTCGCAGTCCACATTAAAAAAAAAAAAAAAAAAAAAAAAGGAAGTTATACCAAAGTGTGAGCGCGGTCTCACCGCGGCCCTATTCACGTTGGCGCAGAAACGAATGGGACATGGAAATGGAAGTACAAAAGAAAGATTGAACACAAATAAACAAATAAGAAACGACAAAAAAATTCAGTTCGCCGGGGGTGGGGGGACCTCCGAATTCTGGATGCTTCGTCAAAATTCTACAGGATCAAGTGCTCAAGTTCGAGGATGGACAACAGTGGGAAGCCGAAAAAAAGGTTGGAGGGAGAAGATTCATCTTCGTCGAAACCCTTTCAGCAACGAGCTCGCGTTGAGGGAGACTGATCATACATGCGAAAATATTCAGACGGCGACCCAGCGCGGGATCATTGATGTCAGAGGCCGGCGGGGGTGGGGGGGAGAGTATTTTCGGGAAACACGCGGGAATGGTTTGAGCATGCTCGACGATCCTGTGTACCGTACGGTGATGTTTCGTAGATTAGAGAGAAAACACGTGATCTCCGGAACGGAGCGCGTGCTTGCGACCTATCCAGACACTTTCAATCCTGCGTATATCAACTCGCGGGAGATGGATAAATATATATATATATATATATAAATGTATAGGAGGATAAAGGTGTGAGTGGTAAAAAGTGCGAGTGGTGGACGAGGTAGTGTCGGGAGTTGATGGAGAAGGGCGAAGCGGTGATGTGGGGTGGTGGTGGTTAAGGCGAGTTGGCAAAGGGGCAAAAGTACGCGGGACGGTTCAGCGCGACGACGGAGACTAACCGATAACGGAGGGGGCGCGCGCGCTTCTGGTACTGCGTCTACTACCTACTATCCAACAGTGTGTTCACTCATAAAAGGCCTGTATAACGCCTGTGCAGATGGGATGTCAATACAGCGGGAACCCACCGAGCCGGTGGCGGTTCTTTGCGGGATTTTACCCGGCTGGTTACCCTAGCAACGCTAACCCCCCCGCGCCCGCTAAAAATCCCCACTCCTCCTCGGTTTTCCACCCTCACTGAGGATAAGAGCGAGAAAGAATTCGAGCGCCCGAGAGGGAAGAAATATGGCTAGGATGCGTATTATTCTTAATAACCCCGGCGTAGCGTCGTATTATGACTGATGTTGACTCTAAGCGCGGGCGGAGAGGAGCAGAGCCCTCGCGAACCGCGACGATCAATAGGCCAACTCTCACTCGTGCTCTTCGCCACATTTCACATCTCGTCTTGATCCAACAGCGGGATAAAAAAAAAAAAATAAAAACAAAATGTATCCGTATTGCGTGACAGAATATACGACAGCGAAGCCATTGGGGCTCATTCGAAACACACCGATGGGAAAGTCTGGCGAAGCGTCTGGTAGATTGCGTCAATTATAAAACGGCTTTGTAAGGTTGTGATCTCCGGTCCGTCAACGATGGGGGACACGGTCTATTTCCGATTTGGCTGGTAATAACGAGGCTGCAATGGCAGCAACATCGAGTACCAACAAATACAGAAATGACGCGTGAATATTCGCGCGAAGACAATTCCATCGAGAGGTTGAGTTAATGAAGTTTCTTATTCGACATTGCGACAGGTTGAACTCGCGCGTGGGGGTGGACTTGTCCGAAGACAATCGCCCAGACTGGAAATAGAAATAGCTTGGAACAGAATTTCTATGAATGATCAATGTATACGTGAATACAATTAAACTTTTTAAGGACTTTCGACGATGTTGAAACGACGTGATCGGATCAAGTTGCTTCCACGAATGATTTTCAGCGGAGAATTGTCAAGGAGAGCTTTCCGAAAGTAAACGCCCGCGACCGCGTGAGCCACGTAGTCGTAAAGGGCAAACCTTTTGACGTCATTGATCTGTTTCGCAAAATGTACTATTCGAACAACTCCGGGCGTTTGAAAGTGAAATGAAAATTCAATCCGCGTCACCGGATAGGAAAGCGATCGTGTGACACAGTCACCGATGGTAGATCAGAAATAAAACTCGTTTGTGCGCGTGCTGCCGGTTTCCCACTGTCGCACAACTCCCAGGTTAAACATATCCGTCTCAATTGTTTGAGTTGCATCTAACCGTGTAGTTATAACAATCGTGTATCCCTTTACCGGTAAATTGTAGATTAAATGGCTAGAGTCTTGAAATAACGATAATCACGTTTTAAAATCAATCTGGCAATCGGTCGTGAAATATCAATAAAGTTGTGAGGTTGGATATTCAAGTTCGGACTTCGTTGACTCGATAAAAAGCGATTACTCGGTCGAGACTCTTTCGTCCAGGCCCCACGGTTATCGCATCAAGATGCGTCGCACTTGTTCGACGTGGCCCAACCTGCTGTGCGCTAACGCCCATCCCCCCTCCTACACCCAACGAACGTACCTCGTTGAGGTCGACTCAAGTTCATCATCGATATCAGCCCAAACGAAAAAAACAAACAGCTAGACCTGGACGTCCCTCCGATAAGTTAAATACTATAGATAAAAAAGTTGGACCGTTGGATTGACCAATTCGATATGCCGTACGAAGTTCCATTCGGCCTTGAGAGATTTCCAAGTCCCCCGGACGCGCAACGCCTCCCTCGCCTCTCGCTCGCTCCTTCCGATCCGTCACTCTCGCGCTCTTCACAACTCTTGCATCAACCTCTCTCGCTCTCCCCAAAGCCGCCTAGCCGCACTCGCGCCTGCCACCGATATGCGGCTGGCCTACGCACTTTTATCTGACGCGCCACGACGCGCCACGCTCGGCAACTCGCATTTTACGACCTCCCCCACACATTTCTACGCTGCTTAACCATAGCCGACGTATACGCAAACCCCATACAAACGAAAGTTCTGAGAAATTTCGCGAACGAACGAGTGTACGTGTGCATTCGCTCGACCAAAAAATAAAAAAAAAAAAAACGAAAGAAAAAAAGAAACTATTAGCATACGTCTCTATGCGTCAGGGATGTCTCGCTCATGAGACCGGGCCATGAGTTGCCAGTGTCGTTTGAGTATAATTATATATTCGTAAAACTCTGAAAGTTGTTTCGTTCAAACGGCTGGAGGCCGGAGTCGCGAAAAAAAAAAAAAAAACATTCGCACGCCGCACGACTGGTAGAAAATAATTTCGACAATCGGCTAGGTCGTGGAATTTGTTCGTTTGCCTCGGGGATTATTTTGTATATTCGTACCCGAGACGGGATTCGCATTGAAATATATTCGGATCGGTATCCGGTGCAAGACATTAAACGGTAGCACGGTCGATCGATCGTTCGTTCGAGCGTCGAAAATAACCCCCCTCCCAACCCGCGCCCCGCGGCCGCGGGTTGCTTAAATAAATTATCCGAGGTCAGGAGAGGCTTACACTCACACGCAAACGATTAGATTATTTTACCGCGTGATAGCCCGGTGTCGTCATCGTGTTAGTGTAAATAAGTCTCTCCACAGCCGAATTCGCAAATACAAAGTCTAAACGACAAAATGTTCGCCACAATCGCGGACCCGGGCGATCGTCGTACATCACGACGCCTCGAGGAACCGACCTTGAAACATCTTCCACCGTCTCCAGGTACGAGACACTGTCACGGAGGCGTCGTGTACGCGCGACGTTTGTCGTGCCGTTTCGCACCTCCGCACACACACACACAAACGCACATAGTTGTCTGGGCGTATGAAATAACGTAACCGCGACCATATGTTGCGACGCGGGCTTATATATTCCCCGGTTGGTCGCGATATTGAAACTAAAATGGCGCACGTCAGTCCACGTCTTATCGATGATGCTTCGAAGGGTCGTGCTAGTCATCGGACCGTTTTATCAAAATGTTAAATATATATATATATATATGTAAAGCTTGTAATTATTAATTTTCTTTGAACCTACGATACAGAGGAAGCAAATTCCGAGATTTAATTTGCAGCTTGTTTTGAACGGTGACGGGAAATGGGCTATCGCGGATTCGCTATTTTTACGCGTCTTCGTTCGTTTCTACAACAGGTTAGAAAAAAAAAAAAAAAAAAAAAAAACGTAATCGCGCGAGCGAGCTCGAGATTTTCGGTTCGAGAGTCAAGACGAGTTTGGAAGATGCTGCGGGAAAAAAAAGAAACGATGACGACGATGACGAAGAGGAAAAAGACGTGAGAGAAGTGGAAAGAAATGTGGATGAGTTGTGGCACAAAGAAGTAGCAGAATTTAGCGACGGATGAAAGTTCGTGGCTAGTAAATCCGTGGACTAGATCGTTCGGGCTTTTTGTGAAAAAAAAAGAAAAAAAAAAGAATCTTCATGGCTGCGTGCGCAAAAAACGAGCTAAGAATACGCGAGTCGCGCTCCCCCGCGGACACTCGAAGCATTTTTTCGTAAAAGTATTTCTTTTCACGGATTTTTATACTTCTATACTAATTTATCATAAATTAATTCAAGCCTAGCGAACAAAGAAGTTTTATCGAGAGATGGGGGACCTGGTTGCTACGCAATTGCGGCAAAATTAAAGATAGTACGATGTGATCGAACTCATTTTTTTCATTTTCCATTCGTTCTCGTAGTTTCTGTCTCTCTCCCGCGTCCATATCGCGGGGACGTCATCTTTTTTTTTTTTTTTTTTTTTTTTTGCGTAACCGCATTATGCGCTCTATAAGGGCGATAAATAATTGTGCGCCGGTGGAAGGGGGAGGGGGATGGGGTGGCGAATAGAATATTAAAACGCGAATGAATAATAATAAAAAATGTTATAAAAAGAGTTTGTAGCGACCAGGGCATTTATTTCTGTCAGATAACGAGACGAGTGTATCGCCCGAGGCGTGCTCTATTTTTGCAGAGGTTGCAGAGGTTTCCAAGACCGAACGAAATGGCGAACCGAGGGTTTAGATTGATTATTCGCTCATCGTCATTTAGATTAATAATTTGCTCATCGCACGACCGCGAGTGTGTAACAATCGGCGCGAAATAACGAGACGTCGAACTCACGGGTTCGACTATCATTATTTATGGATTTTATAATTCACCGATCGATATCTTCGTAACACATGTTTCATCCATTGCGATCGATCATTTTTCAATAGTCCTACGGGATGATCTATGGATGCCGAAAAATCGTCGAAATTCACAGATCGTTGACCCGACTTCGAAGTACAGTCTGAAAGCTTTTTTTTTTCTACATTTTGAAACGTTGCCAAATTCCTATTCGGCTCTGTCGTGCGATCGCTCTTTCGTCGGACAATCTTCGTAACCTCCGCACCCCCCCGCCCCCCCCCCCTTCCTCTTGTACGAACGGAAACGTCATAGTGATAAAAAAAATTATAAACGTTGATCCTAAGCGTGTCTGAAAAAACGCGCAACGTCGACGAATGATTTTCGAGAACAAACAAACGTAATGTGCTTGCTTTTCGCCAGGCAACGAGCAATTGGGACAGACGGAAAGAGAAGTAGAAAGAGAGAGAGAGAGAGAGAGAGTAAGAGTGAGAGGTCGGCAATCCGCAGTCGCAGAACCCGCCGAGCTTAATGTGTCTAATAATTCACGGTGTGCAATGCATGAACGTGAGTGGCGTACCAAGGCCGTTGTATTTTTAGTTGTGGCCAATGTTTAGTTGGCCAAAGAGCTCTCTCGCTCGGAGATAGAGAGACCTTGAATTTGGCGGATAACATCTGCCGGCTTATCAAGCCCGGCCCGCCTCTCCCTCCCCGCCCGGCAATAACCGTCCAAACCGTCGTGTAACGCTGTGGCAACCGATAAATTTTTCAGTACTAACCTAGCATAAGCCAGACGTTCAAATATTAATCGAGTGACTCGACCGCACCTGGGTTTGCACAGTGTCTCGCCCACCTCCAAATTTCATCTCGTTTGTAGCGAATTTTTTTTTTCTTTTTTTTTCGTTCTTTCTTTCTTTTCTCCCAAGGTTATGCAATGTTCTTCGATAACCCCTTATCCGGTAAAGTTAATGGCGAATCTTCGTCCCTGGTGCAATTGCAAATAGCTATCGAAAATTCGTTCGGGTACAACCGATTTCCAATCCAAGTGACCGCGCACGGGAAACGATCAGCCGATGGACCAACTCAACCTCCTCATCTTTGTCAATTCCACATGGGTCACTTAGGGTCGATCGATGAAACCGATTACGAATGTCACACCGCGACATTCCGCACTGCACATGATTGTACAGTCAGGTAGAAGTCTGCGCGTGTTAGACAGCCACAGGTGGCTTCTCGCGCGCGTTTCGTTGGGAATATTGAACGATACGATGGTGTATCATTTTCACGAATTTCCCACGGTAACACCTGTGTCGCTGGCTAACCGTGCAGAGTTCTACCTTATCGCTTAAATTCGTACGATCGGAATTTGCTGAACAAAAACGCGACAGATCGGATGAGAGTTTGATGGAAACGTGTGGGTGAACACGGTCCGTTTGTGTAATAAGATAACGGTATAAGATTACCAACCGTGCGCAGGAAAAAAAAAATGCACGGTCGGAGGACCCTGCGTGGTGACGAAAATTAAGAGGAATAAAAAATAATCTTCACATCGACCTTGCACGGAAATTAATTTGGTTAAAATCGTGATGTTTGCATTCGAAATTGCATTCGAACGTATTGCCGACGATTAAAGTATTCAATGGCGAGGAGGGGGCGATTGGGGGTGGGAGGTGGGAGGGTAAAACGGACAATTCAAACACTCGAGACCATAGCCAAGGTTGTGTTCTTGAAAAATTGTTTTTCAATGACGGTGCGTAGATGAGTGGACTCGGCGAAATTCGGATATGAATTCGTTTGTTGCAACACTACGGATCGCGCAAGCACATGCGATTCTCGATTAAAATCTCGTAGTTCACATTGTTCGACAATGAATAATCAAATGTTAATTAAATTATCTTTAACAAATAGGCCAGCCATAAATTCCTAACTCACATAATTCACGTAGGTCTATCGATGATACACAGAGGGTAATATGTAATAATGCCAATCTGACCTCTTTCCATCATTGTGTGCATGGAGTACGCCACGTGCACGCGGGGACAGTGAGATACATTAATCGCATTGTCGAATCGACGAATCGACGAATCGACGGGACGACGACAACATTGATACAAAATAAAATAAATAAAAAATAGACAATTCGGACAGTACGAGCACGGCACGATAAATATGTATCTCTATTTCATACTGATGGACAATGAATATCGATCGATATGACTTACTGTATGTGCAAAAAATAAAGATAAATAAAAATAAATAAAAACGTTAAAAATATATATAATTTGATCATTGTGACAACTAGTAACGACGACTGTATAATTTTTTGGCCGACGATCCGTCGTTCGGACCAATCTCCATGTATTATGGGGATCATATCTGAGCTCGTTCAATTACGTTTAAAAAAAAAATATATATATATATGTTTATATATAATATTTATTTTTTTCAGTTTAAAATTGTACAGCGATGCCAAACTCACGATTCTCTCTTTCTCGTTCTTAGCCAATCGGTGAGATGAATAACGAACTTGGTGGTTCGATTCGGATTGGATGCATCTTCGTTCGTAACGATTATCCATCAATGTCTTTACAGTATTGCTTCCCACAGCGTGTCTTTTTGTTTTTTTTTTCTTCTATATCTTGTTTCCTTTTGTACCATTGTTGAAAAATATATGTCGGCAAATAATTTGCATGATCAATATGAAATACATGTGAAAACCAATTTCTCGAGTGTGAATCAACGAGGTGAATTATTTTCATGGGATTGAACTGCAGTCGAGGAAGCACTACGTTCGACATTTGATTTCGGTCGAGCGAACAAAAACAAAAGACTTTTCCGACACGTCACCACCAAGTCGCCCAAACGTGGAGGTAAATTTAAAAAAAAGAAAAAAAAAACAACATCCGCGGCGTTGATGAATCGAATGAAATGCGAATGTTAGCGAGACTCGTGATGATTTTGTAAATTATAATAATGATGATATCGAAATGATTTGGAAACGCATGCCAATTAGAAGAAATTTAATCTTCCAAGCAGACAGTAGTGCTCTTTCACCGCAACCAATAACAAAATTTTGTTTCTTTCTTTTTTGTTTTTGAATTCATCGCAGAATTTTTTTTTGTTTTTTTGTGGTTTGTTAGTTTGATATAACTGCACAAGTCGTGACGACTGTTTTACGATCTTGTCGCTACATCGGCGTGGCCCCTGGGCGACGTCCATGTATCGGCACTCGATCGAAAACTATATATGTATACGTATATATATATATATACATATAGTTGATTATGTAGAATAAATAAAATAGAGTAGCGTGAAATAGACCGTGGAAAAAATTGAAGGAACAATAATCGTGAATCTATCGATAACATAAATATCTCTACGAAAAAAAAAAATCATTGGAATGTTTCCGCCCCCCGATCGATGCGAGAAAACCACGATTTCACGATGTTCTTTCGATTTCATCACGGTTTCATTCATTCGAAATTTTTTGAGACAGTTTCTTACCTTGTGACGTTCCTGCGAGATCGGGCGTCTGTAAACCGTGTCCCAGTCCTGGAAATTTCACTGGAGTTAAACTTGGCAATCGCGGTTCCGAAATATGAAAAAAAAATGAAATAACAAAAGGCCCATACGCAATTTCGCAATTACAATGAGAAATTGTGAAAAATGAATTTTCGGAAATAAATGTGTAAAAAAATCAAATTAAAAGGTGAAAAAAAAAAAAATTGTTCCGTGCGTACAGGCCCCGTTTTTCTCCGAACAAACGTCTCACCTGATAACGGTGTGTGATCGGTGGTGAGTGCGGCCATGCTGAAATTAAAACTGCCGGGCGTCGAAGTGAACAATTTGCTTTCGGGCAAAAAATTCGGAGTCGATGGATGTTCGGGTTCGTGTTCGTGTTCGTTGCTCGATGCCGATGCGGGTGGTCGATCGGAAGCGGCCGCCCCGGAATCCGACGAGTCTTCGTTGTTCGGACCGTTACCTCCGTTGCCGCCCGTCAATTCCAAGGGCTCGCACTTTATGTTATCCTCGGCTATGCGACTGTTGTTGTCGTCGTGCAATCCGTTGCCCTCGACCTTGGCCGACAAATGATTCTTCACCATGGAAAAATCCGTGGGTGTCGCATCGTTGTTGTTGAGAGGCGGTGAAACACCGCGATGACGTTTGAACGTGTCGTCGTGGGAAACGGGCGATCGCATCTCGTTACGACGTATCTGTCCACGGCGCAACAATTGTTGAACCGTCGTGGGAGTCGGGGTCGCGGGTGTCGGTGGCGAACCACCCCTCGGAAAACCCTCGTCGGCCAGCTTATCATGCGGTTGTAAATGGTTAGTACGGGCTGCCAATGCACGGACGTGCGATAGCTGAACAACAATAAAGAAATACCAAATACTCTCAGACGAGATCGCCGGATCTATCTTATATCTTTTTTCCATTTTTTTTTTTTCAATTTTATTTATCATTATTTTTCTTCAATCTCGCGAGGAAAGTTTTTGTTTTCCGTTTCAACGATACATATGTGTACGTTTTATCGCGATTGCACGAACGATTCGCGAAATGCCGTGTTTTTTTTTTTTTTTTTTTTGTTTTATTAGGTTTTTTTTTTTTGGTCAAACGAAGAGGCAACGGTTTTATCCGGTCGCACCCCGGTGCGATTAGATTGTGAAATTTCGTTGCAGCGACAAAGGAAAATGAAAGAAAAAAAAAATAATAAATGCGTATTCGATCGTCAACGACGACTAATACAATGTTTTGCCGTTATCAATTTTATTCGGCTTGACCTATGACAATCTTACGGTACGGGACTCGAGATTGGGGAAGTTCGGTCGCGTGATAACGATTCGGATGGATCCAAGCATGGCGCTGATAAAAAAAAAAAAAAAAACACTCGACATTCGTCGAACAATATGGCCCAACGAACTTTCGATTTCCTTCGAAATGACATATTATTATTTTTCTCCAAATATATATATGTATATATTATTATTTTCGTCATCGATACGGCTAATCAACGTCGATTTGTTCTTTCAGCTTCGATATTAGCCATCGAATATGCATTTTCATTGTTTTCGGGGGGGAATGTATTTTTGTTTTCTTCTTATTTTATTGTCGTCGTACTTTTGTATAACCGCGATAAATTTTCGCGTTTCGGCTTACCTCATCTCGTTCGGTTTGATCGGCTTGTTGCGTGAGACCCGACACCCTCAGGACTTCGGCAGTTTTGAGAAAACTGCTGAGGGATCGCTGATGCACGTTCACCTCACCGTGATAGATGAATTCCACCAGGGCGTGCAGGTCACTGAATGCCACATCCTGAAGTACTATCACCGGATGTTTGCACGGTGTGCTCTGTAACAACAACAACAAAAAAAATACATTCTTTCATTTATTTTCGTCCAACTTTGTAACCATCGGAACGGGATTAATTACGCGAAATAAGACGAACGAAAAATAGTTGAAAAAGTTGTGAGCACAGAGATGGTAAACTGAAGTAAATGAAGAATGAAATAGACCGTGAGATTTGGTGATGATTACCTTAAGCAGCTCACGAAAGTACGGACTGCAGGCTGATAGCACGACCCGATGAGCCTTGAGACTCTTTCCATCGCAGGCCAGTGTGACATCGACAAAGTCCTCGTCATCGCGAAGATTCTCAAACGCCGAAGTTATGCTGCTCTGGTAATTGTTCCATCGCAGACAAAAATGTTGCGTATCTACCATCGTTATATCTATTCACCTGAAATCACAAAAACGAAAAATAATTAATTATATTGATATTATTTATAATCCATCGAGAGACGTTGATTCTTTTCCTCCTACGTTATTCGATGCATTATTTCCGTACGTGCGTTTTATCCTCTAACTCGAATTATTATTCTTATTATTATTATGATTTCTAGTACCGTGACTGAATAATCTCCGATAAGACAATGAGTTACCGATAAAATTGAAAAAAAAAAAAAAAATGTGATAACAAAAATTTTTTTTCTTTCCTCGAACGTGTCGTCTGTTAATTTACAATTAACGGGGTGTTCCGTTAATCGTGTGTGTGTGTGTGCACTCGAGATTGCACGTCGAGACCCCGACAATAGTCGTGAATGATTGCGTTCATCATTCACGCGGAATAATTTTTTAAAAAAGTTAATTAAGAAAAACGCCCACCCTCTCCCACCTCAATGATGATTTATAATTTAAAAAAAAAAAATAATAATAAAAAAAGTTGCCGCGACGCTCGATGACGAAGAAAGAAATAAGGAAAAAAAGAAATTCGTGCCACTCGTCGAAGAGAGAGTGAGAGATTTAAAAATAGTTATAAAGCGCGAAGAATTTATTTCACGATGCTGAGCAAAAAAAAATTCAGGTCGTCACTCTGGAGCCAAGCCAGAGGATACGATTAAATAATGGTACGTTACTTGTAGAAGTGCAAGCGTCAAATGTATTCTGATAATGTTATCTCTCGGTGAAACGATAAAAAAAGAAAAAGTAATAATAATAATAATAAAAATCTGAAAATAATGTTACGGAGGGCCGCGATTCAAGCCATTTTTTTTCCTCTCTCGTCCGCCATCGAGAACTCGTCAATTACGGCACAATTGATATGAAAAACAAAAAAGAAAAGAAAACGTGTTATCGATTGCTCATGAATTATCCACCCTGCGATTGATCCTGCATTGAAATATTCTTGAATGATCCTTTCGCTTGAAAAGAGAAAAAATTCAAAGGATTTACGAACAATCATGCACAATTTGCCGGTCGGAACTTGTTTAATTTTCATTAATTAGTTGAGTGACGTTGAGCATAATGAAAATTGAAGAGTAATTATAATAATAATAATCGTTCGACGAGTGGGAACGTTTCGGCAGATATCCGCAAACCTCGATAAGATATTTGACTTGTATCGTTCGGGGGATGAGAGTCGTGGCGACACAAAAATAAAAAAAAACACACAACTCTTCGAAGTAATAGAAATAATTTTTTTTTTTATTGTTTTCACGCGACCGAAAAATAAAAAACAAAAGAAGAACAATTAAAAAAATGAATCGAGTCACATTGTAATAAAAAGAATTTTACAGAAACTATGAAAACAACAAAAAAAAAAACAAAAGTTACTACTGGGGATCCGGTTTGAACGATGGTACGTGGATTACGATACCTTGTGTACTTTTACATTGGCTTCGCAAACTAAATCATCTACGAAGGCACTTTCACTGCACAACGATCTACGTACGCGGGCGCCAAAAATGATAATAATAATAATATTAATAATCACATGTATCAATTGGCAAGACGCGCAACCCAATGACCGAATCAATGGACTACCGCAATAACAACAACAAAAAACCTTTCCTACAGTCGTTCTCTAAAGTTCTTTATCTAAAAAACACAGCGCCACCTTGTAAAAAAATACGTGATTCGCGCTTTCGTCGATATCTCTCTCTCTCTCTCTCTCTCTCTCTCTCTCTCGCAATGAGTTGGCGAGTGAGCGGGACTGATAGATAACCCGGATAGATGCACGAATTCCTTTGTGATTGTCAATGAGTGCGCGTGTTATCGTCGAATAATAATAATTTAAAAAAATAATTTAAAAAAAAACAATTTTTTTTACGCAGTCACAAACGAAATCACAGTTTACAATGGAAACCCGATTGTGTTTGTCCGTGTATAACGATGAAGTTGGTGAGACTCGAGGTTATACCGTCCAATAATTCCAGACCGATTCACGATTGAGCGAGACAACAATGACGTATGACGAGTCGAGTACGCGATCATCTCATAAATTGCGTTCGCAACGTGTGTTCAAAGTGGCAAAAGCGTTTGGCGCGCGTGTCCGGGGAGAGACCTGTCGACACACGTTGCCGTTGCCGTTGCCGTTGCCGCTGACTTCGGAACCGCCTCTGCTGCTCCCGCCAACACCGCCAAAACTGCCCCTTCCCGCGAACCCTCGATACGATAAACGTTACGCAGTCGAAATAATAAATCAAGCTTTCGAACCTCCTCGACGCTGTTTGATAAAAATTTTATCAATTTTTTGTAAACGCGATTGCACGATCCGGCTGGTGTAACTCGTGTCAAGCCAATACCGTGAATTGCATTTGCCCGAGCATCCATGCCTCAGCCGTCACGCCGGAGGAACTAACCCCTAAAACGTCACGAGAGAGGCGAAAACCGGGGCGCAAGGGGCCGCAGCCGCCGCCGTCGTCGTCGTCGTCGTCGGCGCACGGCGCACGGCGCTCGGAGGGGAGCATGAGCAGAGGAGACCAAGGCGAGCGGAACACCGGAGGGGAATTGCGCGATACCCAACGAAAATGTGCACGAAAACGCGGCGACCGAGAGAGAGAGAGAGAGAGAGAGAGAGACCGAGCGAGAGAGTTTGTCGCGAGAGCGAAAGCGAGAGTTTCAGGACCGACGAAAGGAGATTACGAGGGGTAAAGGGGCCACCCGAGCGAGGGCATAATAAAAAAAAGAACGAAGGAAACAAGAGATGGGGAATACACCAGTGACAGGCGCGCCACGACGCCGAGACGAAAACCGAGGAGAGAGAGAGAGAGAGCGAGAGAGAGCGAGCGCATCAGACTCCGACGAGGAGAGGGGATGGTGGAGTTGAAAAAGAAAAAGTAAAGCGAACCGGAGACGAGATGGGGAAAAAAATAAAAGAAGGAGAGACCGAGAAAAAGATAGACCGTGCGTACATGTGGTGGATCGAGCGAGCGAGCGAGCGAGCGAGCGCCGGCCGCTGAATCCACCGAAGGTTTGGCATATGTGCGACGATAAAGCCACGCGGTCGGTGTAACATCGTCCGTTACTGGTTTCACTGGCGACAGGACAGCGAAACGAGTCGGACACGAAACCGGGATGATCGAGCCGGACCCGCTTGTAGCGCGGCTGCGCCCGCGATGACGGAAGGGAGGTTAGGCGCATCGAGGACCTCGACGATCGTAATATAACCTTTCGTGATGCGCGCACGTTTCCGCACGTGCGTTTCAATATTTTCCACGACTTATATGCGCGCGAGAACGAACGTGCGTGCGCACACCTCCGTGAGCGGTGGCGTTTTTGCCAAATTTTTTTACCTCGTGCGGTGGCAACTTTTGCCAAATTCCAATCCAACGTGAAAAAATCACGCGAGTGCCGCGCCGAACGAAGCGGCTCACGATATTTTTTTCACGATAATTCTATATCAACGCACGAATGTCTCTCGGTTAGGTTCGCGAGCTCACGTCCAACATTCTCTTGTCACTTTGTGATAATCCACGAGACAATACCACCGCTGCAACATGTACGACCGTTTGCGCGGTACTGTTTTACGATGGCACGTTGCAACAACGTCGAGGCGGGCCGGGCTGCCGAAAAATGGGATTAGAAGTAGCGTAGAAAATTGGCGTATGGAATATCGCGCCGGGGGGGGGGGGGGGCGTCGGGGAAGGCGACGAGGGGGCGGAGGATATCGCAGAACCGAGCGTCGTAGGATGGAGGAGCGGCGGGGAGGAAGCTCGCTCGCGGCTCAGCGGGGATTAGAGCGAAAAAACTAAATGAGGGGAAGCGGGCCGATGATATAACGCCCGTGAGGTCTCGGTTAAGGATTAAGAGTACGCTATACCGCTATGTTGCGTGTGTGTGTGTGTGTGTGTGCTACATCCACCCGAATATCGTCCAACCCGAAGAAAAGAAATGGCAAAGAGAAAAAGGAGAAACGTAGAACCGCGAGAGGGGCGAAAAGAGACGAAGAGACGTGGATCGAGACAGCGAGAATGTGCAACGCGGTGAATTTTCGAGGGCCCACCGTGTGTAGTGCAACGTAGCTGTGCGTCGCGGGCCAACCGACCCCCCCCCCCGCCCGTCGTACCGCACCATCGCACCGCCTAACCTCGCCTCTTTATCGGTCGCACGAGGCCATCTGTCGTAATGAGCGGGGACTAAAAAAATTGTGCGTGGCAGAAAGAAAGAAGAAGAAAAAAAAGAGAGAAATAGTCGATTCGCGATGGTGGGGCGCAGAAGCGTTGCCACCGGCTGTTAATACATCAGACTTACGAACATCATGTTGATTTTGTGACAAACATTTTTTCTTTTTTTTTTTCTTTTCTTCTCAAATATTTTATCGCAATAATTTTATGTCGTTTGAATATGTGTGATAAATAAATTGATCTACCGAAATTCAGAGGCTTTCGAGAAATTCGTCACTCGGCGGTTTGACTTTTGAAATTTTGTTGTCCCGTGTAAAAATTCATGAGATTTGTTTGTTTCACACGCGGTTGAGTTTTCAAAACTATTACTCGAGTTTCGTTGTACGAGAAATATAATTTCGCATTGAAAATCACGGGTGAAATAATTTTTTTTCGCAAATCCATGTACAAAGTATCTACTTTGTAACAATGGGTTATCGAACGATAAAATGTAATTGGCGAATGGCGGTGTGAATGTGCGATGCTGCAACATCGTTTTTGTCAGCATGTTGTTCGTTACGGTGATGAAAACGCATAACCTTCCGTAGTCCCTCGCCCACCGCGACGTAGTCGTCGAGCAGCCACCCACCATCACCAACGAGCCAACGTACCCTTCGACGCGGCCACGGCAACTCGCTCGGGTGTCCATCCCCTGCTTTTTTCACCCACCCGCGGTCCCTCGTTGAACCTCGGTGCTCCGGCATCGTCGTCGCAGCCGTGACCCCACTCGATTCGCCCCCTCGAAAAAAAATCATTACGACGTTCCGCGGGCTGCGCATGAACGCGGTTTTAATTCGCTACTGGAAAAGTAAAATATAACGCGTCGTCTCGAGCTCGGTGAGAGAAAGTTGAACGCGGATGGCACGGGGCAAGTGGGTGGGTGGGGGGGGCTTTGGGACCCTTTGTCGGACGGGGGTCGGTGCGTATCTCGCGCGAGCGACTGAGACGTGCTCTCGCTGTTTCATGGGGTCGGAGTTGTGCCAGCAGTGGCAGCACCAGCACCGGGGGCTCGAGCTGTCGGTACCTACGATGCCGGCGGACCACCGCGAGAACGAGATCGACGTCTCGGCGGACGTCAGGATACGTCCTTCTTCTTCTGCTTCTTCTTCTTCTTCTTCTTCTTCTTCTTCTTCTTCTTCTTCTTCCCTTTGCTGCTCTCCGTATACGAGCAACGATCGAGCTAACGTAACCCAACCGGATCTCGTTTGCTCTCCTCCGTCTTCATCTGATTTTCTCCGTCTCTCACCCTCCTTTTCTTTTTCCACGTATATACATAGACACCCCATTCCCCCACCGCTACGGGGGCTCCATTGTAATATTTATCGATCGGTTACCGCGGTGCCTCGACGCCCCGGAACTCGTACCTGGCTATTATATTTATTTCATGCTCTCTCTCTCTCTCTCGTCAGCAACAATCTTTACAAAGTTCCCCGACGGGGGTACGACTCGAGCCTCTCGCTGTTCACGCTAATACAAATTGCTAAAGTTTGGCCAATGAAAGATGGACCGATGAATCGCGTTACGTTATCGTTTATCCTTCAACAGTGATGTTGAAGGATTCAACGAAGAATATGGAAAGCGATGATGTGACGACAATGACCTTCGGCCTAAATGTTTTGTAATTGTGAACGTGTCGTATCATGGGGATGTTCACCGTAAATGATTATGTCATTGTGAATGTAAGCGTAAAGATTAATGTGATTATCGGTTTGAGTTTTGAGTGTGAATGCGATCGTGGTTCGAACGTGACTGGAAATGTGAGTTTGTGAATGCAACGAAGATTTTTCGTGCTGTGTGTGTGTGTGTGTGTGTGTGTGTGTGCCGGAGAGCGAGAGAGGGGGAGTGTCAGTGACGTGGGCAAGGGCCACGTCGGACCTTGACCGTGCCCCGGTGCCTGTCCTCGGTCACTGCCGTGTGCGTATACCACCACCGTGGCGAGACGGAAATCCGTTAACCCGCGGATACTCGGCGCAATGATCTTTCGACGCGCGGTACCGCTTTTCCCGTCTCTGTCTCTCTGTCTCTCTCTCTCTCTCTCTCTCTCTCTCTCTCTCTCTCTCCAGCTCTCTCTCTCGAGACAAAAGACGCAGGTGCATTTTTATTACATATATACATTTTATCGACGAAAATAAAAATAATCAATAGATCAATTGGTATCTCGATTATTCGTGACCAACGTGTGATGATTGACTATTTGCACAATTAAGGAACGAGTTTTTTACGAGTTAAGAATAAAAAAAGTTGACGAAATTTTCAGTGGTGGTGTGTAACTGTGTACCACACGTCTGTGACGATGTGGTGTGCAAAAATAAATGCGATGGTGAAAAAAATAAAATGGCCGTGCAGAAATAAAAAAATTAAAAAAAAAAAAGAATTTGCGCTATCCTAGTTCGGTGGATTTGCCGGAGGCGCGATAGAGATCGAAAAAATGAGAGAGACGGAGAGAGCCAACGATTCCTGACGGCTGAGCGGTGTGAGCAGCGAGCAGCAATGTGGAGCGACGGCGTCGGGCATCGTTCGCCGAGAGTTCAAGGCTAACTACCGGGAATATACGTACGCCGGACCAAACGGTGCTTTGCCGCGAGAGCTTTTCTCCACCGTTAACGGCGCGGAGCATCCCATACACACACACACACACACACACACACAAGACTTCCCCACGTGCGCGACGCGCGCACTCGCCACGCCACGCTCGTTCAAACCCCGTTAGGGAGAGAGAATGTGAGGCAATGCGAGAAGCTTTCCGTTTCACCCTCTCTGTCTCTCTGCAACTGCTCGTGCATAGACTCTCTGCGTTACGCTGCCACAAGTACGCAAAATAGAAAAAAAAAAAACAGTCGATGACTACAATGAGAATTTTTTTTTAATTCCGATTCAATTGACGTTAAAAAATAATTTTGAAACATCGGTATTAATATTGATCTATTTAGGATGTGAATTAGTTTGAAATAATTTTATTTCCATCACTCCGAAGAGCACATTGTAGTTTTAGAAAATGACGAAAAAGATAATAGAAACGATTGATGGAGAATTAGAACAATGTGGAGTCGATATTTAGGTTTTTGCTTCATTCTATAATTCCAAGAATATTCAGTCGACGCATCGACTATATTATTAAGAAAAAAATTGGAAAAAAAAAAAAAGTCGAACGAATTACGAGGAGGCATTGCTTTACTCGCGTGTCGTGTTTCAGCTCGTGTCGACGCGACTCTTTCTCCGGATACAATGGCAGTTTCATTTTCACCATGGATATAATTGTATTTAATGTTCGTTTATGCGTTTTTTTTTTATCTTTCGTTAATTCAGGAGCTCGTTATCGATTGCCAACGATGTCGCAAAAAGATCGAATATCCGTGATACATCGGGAACCACTTTTTTTTATCCTCTTTCGTTCCATGTAAATATATTATTTATTGGAACAAATTTGATTCAATAACTGAACACAATTTCAAAGAGGCTTAATAAATCGGCAACGTTGACCGAAAACAACTTCCGTTCACCTCGAAATTTAGGGAACGATGAGGAAGAGTGAGCGAAATGCAAAAAAAAAAAAAAAAAAAAAATCAATCGAATTCGATGCAAGGGTCATATGCACAATTGCACATGCACCGAGCAGAGCCTCTCGGTGACTCACTTCCGAGTGGTTTATTTTTTTTTTTTACTTTTCATTTTCACACGTTTCCTTCCTTTCTACCTTGAATGCCAAATAATTCATTATAATTTGTAATATGTATATATATATATAATGTATCGCCAGATCAATACGAATATATCGTCATCGAACGAATGCCAATTCTTGTGCACCCCCAATGTGCGATCTCGCCCCTGCCACCCATTTCACCCCGATCGAACCCCGCCAAAGAGGTTTTAAAATTAGAAAAAAAAAAAAAAAAAATACGAGTTATCAGGTAACAAAAGAAGGACATTAGCGAGTGCACGCTATACGCGATGCACCGCATTGCAACCGAGGGGCGCAGTGCAATCGTTTTGCGAGCGAAAACCCGAAAATCGTGAAACGAGGGCCCAGCGATAAAGGAATCTTACACACGCACACACACACACACACACACACACGCAGAGACAGACACTCACGTAGGTTTCGGTTGTGGCGCAGCTGCGGGGGCCACAGGGTTGGGGCCAATGTGCACACCTCGGGACGACTCGGAGGCGGCAAGAGGCACCCGCGGTGTGCACCCGAAATGCGCTCTCCGCACGCAATTTCGTGTGCGGACGGACCCGGCCGAGGCCAGAAACCACGAGGAGCGACGAAGACGAAAAGAGAGGAGAAGGAAAAAAGGGGTCGCGCCAGTGCCAGCGAGCAACAAGAGCAATGGCCGCGTTCCTACCGCCGCGACTGCTGCTGCTGCTGCTGCTGCTGCTGCTGCAACGATAGTCCCCCCCACTCTTCTAAAATTCGCAAAACATTTGGCGGTCATTGACCCGGTGCCAGGCCAAACCACCAACAGACCCGAACAACAACCGACTATTCACATTCTTTCTTTCTCTCCGTCCAACGTTACCAACGTTTGTTTTTTTATTCTTTTTTTTATCTTATTCTTTTCTTTTTTCGTTCCTTTCTTCTTTTCTTCCCCCGTGAATACGTTTGGCTCGACGGTTCGGTTTTCACGGTGCGTGTCTTTGCGAGGGCGTGGATCACGAGCGTGTTGCCACCATCGAACGACGATATTGGTGCACACGGTGCACACGAAATGATAAAAATAGTCGAACGGAAAATGTTAGTTTGGCGATCACGGTTTTTGTGGATGGTTATAACAGGAAGCGGGTTCACCGTTGCCATTCCCATTGGCAAACGTGAAATTGTTATTTCATCGAAATTATTGAATATAAAATAAAAATAACACGAGATTAATCACCGCTCGGAGATTATGTCCGAGAATGATCTTCGCGGGGATAGCGAAGCCCAACCCCGAATCAAGTAGTACGACTCAACGCGAGACGAACCCAACTAGCTCGGCTAGACGCACACCGTGTTTAAAGTTGGACGCGCGAGAGTCGCGCTAGTAGATACGGTCAGTGTGCGACCAAACCATTTCCACTGTGGAACTCGACGCTCTCGTTCGAGCGAGCCTCTCCGACCGCGGACCTTTCACCGGCTTCGCTAGCCGTCCGCCTATTCCTAGTCCTCCGCTACTTCGGTCTTGCTGCATCGCGTCAACGGCTTCGCCCGCAGTCCACATCGTCAGCGTCGTCTCGTGTAACACGCTTGACGATACCTTTATTTCTCGGGAGCTCAAGGCGCACCTGGATGTGCGGAACCTTTCAACCCGTAAAGCTCACCAAAAGCGCACGGACTTTTTTTTTAAATTTTTTAAAATTATTTTTTAATAGAAAAAAAAAAAAATTTCCGCTCAATTTGTTAGTCGGATCGAACTTGTTCGGTGGCTAATCATTTCGCTGTTGCTGCTCGATGACTCACAGGAAAGAAAAAACACACAAATATCGTCACGTTCGAGAGAGGAGTTTGTTTAGTACGATAAAGAAAAAAAGACGGAAAACGCGAGAGAGAGAGAGAGAGAGAGAGAGAGAGAGAGAGAGAGAGAGAGAGAAAGATCGTGAGAGAGCTTGTGGATCAAATGATCCGATAACGATGGGCAACGTTAAATTCGCTAATCCACGACGTGCGATAGGCCCCGATAAGACGTATGAGAACCAATTATCAATCTTCGCGCATCTGACCTTGACGCGACATCATTACGGAAAAAAAAAAAAATTAAGCCCAAAGCCCCAAAGCCAAATGGAAGTGCACGACCGTGGAGTATCGCGACATTACAACTCGACGACGTAATTTTGGCATTGTCCAAAAGTGAGTCGCGACAAAGCGAAAAAAAAATGTTTCAAAAATGTTATTACACTCGGAAGGCTTCGAATTTCCGCACGGACGTGGAAAAAAGAAAATTGTGAAAAAAAATGGGTCAGCGAGAGCGTGGACGAAGCATTTCGTACATTTAATTGTTCGCCAGACGTTACTCAGACGTTGTTACCCCCGATCGCGATGGCCGCGTGCGCGTGTGCCCGAAGAAAGTCTTTTTTCTCCGACGAGACGCGTCCGCGTGCCACGAGAGTTTCGGCGAGCCCGCAACGAACGCTCGTTGCGTCATGGATGAAGGTCGCGATGCACTGCATTTGCAGCTGCATCGAAAACCCGTGAGTGTTCGCTACGACACTCGAACCGGACAACAAGACTGTCGCGATGCGAAATTTCGCTTCGAGCACGTTCGTACGGAGATTGTCGGACGCGTGTGTTTGTGCTCGAGGGATATGTGCGGAGACGGAGGCTCGGCGATGCATACACACACACGCACACGCACACGCACAAGCGAAACAGCTCGTTCGCCTGCATATATTTATCGAGCGTATATACTTGACTCGCGATAACTTCCCCGCGACTCGGCCCCTTCTCCACTCTGCCACGCATATACGATATCCGACTAACTGTCGTATATCAAATGCCAAATATATCCACACGGAAAAAACTGCCCGATTTTAATTAACCGATTATTTATTAGTCGATGGAACGCAAAAAAAAAAAAAAAAAACAAAATGATAGACAGGATCATTCCGTTTCGTCGGTGTATGAATGTGGCATTGATCGACTGTTCGTCGTTGATTATTATTGGCTGATGCGACAAGTCGGAGCGAGAAAAATAATAATTCATTTGTTGGAATTTATGAAATTTCAATGAAAACATGTTCATTACTCTGAGCTCGATTCGACGAGCGAACGAAAAATTATAAACTCTATATGGTCATATAATCGGACTCGAGAAAGCAGACTGATCGAAACCACTGGAAAAAATAGTGATGCGCGTCGCTCGATGGCCTGAACAACGTTCGCGGTCTCTCACTGACTCGCGTGAATCGCCGCTCGTCGCTCTCTGACCCACATTCGCCCACAGACGATTGGGTTTTCCTTCGTTAATTCCTCTCTCGCTCTCGGGCATCGTGTATCGCGGTATACCCTCGAATACCCCCTCATCCGAGTGTCATCCGAGGGTGACTCCCTGAGCGACCACGGATACCGACGACTTACGATAACCGCCGAGATCCACCACTTCGGTTTCGACCATCGCGGCAGATTCGCAAACGAATCTTTGTTTCGCACGATTCCACCATTTTTTCTTTCAACTCTATTTCGATGCTAATTTGCGATAACGGATTTTATAATTAATTCGACAAAAATGTGTGCGCCAATTTGGTTTAATTTTTATGAGTTGATTGATTGAGAAAATTCTGGTAATAATAATGATAAATTTACAAAAATTAAAAAAAAAAAAAAAAAAAAAAAAAAAAAAAAAAAAACATTAATAATCGGATAAACGATGGAACATTTTTTACTGGAATCTCCATTGGGACTGTAGTTCCAAAAAATAAGTGCAACCGCGATAAGTGGAGTTCGATCAATGGCCCGAGTCGGTAAAATTATTCGCTTAACGACGAGCCTCGACGGTCAACGGAACGACGACGATGACGACGACGACGACGACGAGCGTCCGCTCTCCCGTTTAAATACATATTCACTCCGTGGAATCTAATTTCAGAGATAACGCGAGCAAAGCGTAATCTAGTTACCAACCGTCTAATCTAATCAGCCATTGCGAATTATGTGTATAATAATAATCATTACATTTTTTTTCTTCTTTCCTTTCTTAGCAGTTTCGCGAAACCGTCGAAAAAAATTTCTGCAAATACAATAGTTATTTTTTAATCGACGTAGGCCGATATGACCTAACCGACGAGTTGTAACGACCTCCAAATTTATCTTTGCGCATCGATGAAAAAGACAAGAAATTATCAGACGCATCGCAAAAAGCGTCGTTTCAATTGCCGGTTCAACGCTGTCGTCCCAACAGCCCGTTAATAAAAATTATCCTGCGTTTATAAAGACACACAGGCACGCATACTCTTGCCTACGAAAAATCGTGGGGAGGTTAAGCTTCACCGCCTTCTTACCGCCTTCTTATCGCCGGTTTGCGAATGCATTGTACACACGAGTGAAAAAAAAAGAATGAAAAATAGAACAATAAAGTTGCGAAAAATGTACGATATAACGTTTAACAGCGCACGAGCATTGCGATTTCGACTGCATCGAGGTTTAATCTGAATTATCGTTTTTTTTTTTTTTTATTTTCCATCGTCGGCCCCCGACACTTGAAACGACAAAGTTACGTAATTGGGGACGCCGACAATGGCGATAAAATTTAGGCAAAGTGACGAGTGAATCGTACATCGTTATGCGCGATCCAACGAAATATTAAAATTTGCGAGATATCTTTTTTTTTTTTTCTTAATTTTAATTTTTCAAATCAATCAATTAATTTTGTTTCAATTTTGATGAGCCGATAATGATTTATACCGTCGTAACTAGGTTGTAACTCAATCAGCTTTCTAATATATAATTCGGTCAACGACCGACACGTATGAATAATTATTCCGCGTATCTAGCATATGTTCCATTTGGATTAGATGTATTTCATTAGCAAGCTGGGCCACAACGTTTCGCGTTTAAACGACACACACGCGTTTAACCCATCTTGCGAATCTACATTATCGACTGAGCAAGGCTTATGGCAACGATAATCATTTTTTTTTTCGACTTTTGTTATTCGTCTATCCAATGCTAACTGTCAATTCGTTTTCATTTAATTCTCGACGGATCAATGAAAATTCAAAGAAAATTCATCAAAAAATGCACATATCATATATTCGATACGTCAAGCTAGTCGATTGCGAGTAGAAAAGGTTGGCCCGAGTATAAAAATAACATGAAAGAAATGAGTCAGCAAGACGAATTGCACGATTATCAGTTTCGATCGTCGTATTGAGTTCGGTTATTCAACTGAAAAATTATTGTGTCGATCGTTGAATTTTGCTGTAAAACTTTCTAACGTCGGTATGCGACTGAGACGGATATTCTCTTTTGGTCTCCCGTGCGCCCGATTCTTCGGCACACACGAACACGCGATAACATCGGCTCGATTTTTTTTAAGACCGAGCTTTGAGCGCACTCTCTCGCAATGCCCGCGCCAAACCCATCCGTACTATTTTTATTTATTATTTTTTTATTTTTTTTTTTTTTATTTTTTTTTCACTCACACGCATAAATATTTGTCCGACACGAAATTTCTATTTTCGTACACGCGTAGACCGACTTTCGTAGCCAGCAGTGTTACTCGGTGAGTTTTCAGCTGGATGCAACGGGGGAAAAAATATTTTTGCGGGCTCTGTATCGAGCCAACGGTTCGGGGCCATATCGCAACGGGTGTATAATTCCCTCTCGGCTATTCCTATACTCGGTTACCACGAGAGACACGTCTTATTCGTCGATGCAACGCCCTCACAAAATATACGTTCTTTTTTTTTAATTTTAATTATTATATAGAAATGATGATCGAGGCCAACGCAGTTTCATAGGAGAATAAAACGACGAAATAAAGATACAAATAGCAGTGGTAGATAAAAGTTTGGATGCCAGCGTGTGCACAGACATTACGAGACGGGCCGATGCGTAGTCCTCGCTCGTTCCAGTGTGAGAGGAAGACGAAGAAATGCGCGAATTAAGCCGGGGGGGGGGGGAGGGGGAGGGTGACGACACGACGACGAGTGGGTGCACGTATTAGTCGTGCGTGTGTGTGTGTGTGTGTGTGTTGTACGCGTCGGTGTAGCCACGGTCACGGTACGGCTCGGCAGCAGCGGGGCCTTCGTCTAGCGACAAAGGATCCGGCGCGTCTCGGTCTGGCGGATTACGTCATTTGCGGAGCAACCCGAGCGAGCATCGCGGATCGCACGATAGCCAACCCACGGCCGAGCGAGTCCCGCGTCTGCTCTCGTCGGCATCATGATCCTCGTCTAGCGCTCGTCTAGCGAACGTCTAGCCATCACCTCGCGACCGACGCGCTCCACTGACACACACACACACTCACAGATCCTCGCCGCTAGGTACATCATCGCGGCTCTGGTGTGTGTACCACCACGGGATATCTTGTGCCACGTCCCAAGGACACCGCTCGCCGCTTTCAAATTCGAATTACCAAAATAATCATAATAATTCATTATTTCAACCGGAAATTCATGTACTCATTCACGACCAAATGCATTTTACATCGCAGCGACGAGTTGAACATTTATCACGAAATATTCCGCGTAAATTATTTGAAAAAAAAAAAAAAAAAAAATCTGTAACAAATTTTTTATGGAATAAATTTCCATGGTCAAATTTGATTAAAAAAAAAAATAAAAAAAAACACATGTATTCATTAATACACGTATGTTCGTATTTCGTTGAAATTCTGCAGTCGACTAAGCATCGAAGAATTCGACAATTCATTTACACAGGTGCCTTAGCGTTTCTCACTGCATATCGCTAAATTCTGCACAACAGGAAAAATGTTCGTGTAAATTATGATATCGTTTTGAATGCATATCTCCGTTACTTTCAAGGAGCTTCCCTATCTCCACTCCGACGCGCATATTCGCTCCGTCAGCTTGCATCTATTAATATCGCGAGCGTTTCGCAATTTAAAAAAAAAAAAAAAAAAAGAAAGAAAGAAAGACAAGAAAAAATAAGCCAACTCGCGTTTATCGATAATTCTCAGTCTGATACCATTTTGTACGCCCCCCCCCTCCCCCCCCCCCCCCATCGACGAAATGTTTCATATCTTGCATCCGAAGAACGTCAAAAAAAACGTCTCGTAGTAACATAGACACGCTCTAACAAATATTTATTTTTTCTCACTCCTCTCTTTCTCATCAAATTCCTTATCAGCGATTCTTGAGACAGACGAAAATCTTTGCGTTATTACGTAATGATATTGCGACTATTTAATTTCGTAACCACTCTCCTCTCTCTCTCTCTCTCTCTCAATCAACAAAAATGCACGGTATCGTGACATCTAAAAGAGCTATTTATTTTTTTATTTTCTTCATGACAAAAATGTACTGATGCATAACGTATGAGAGAGAGAGAGAGAGAGAGAGAGAGAGAGAGAGAGGGAGAGAGAGAGAGAGAGAGCATACGAGATGAACGATTCCCTTGCACGAATGTCCCGCGTTTGTACGTGAGCCGGAATATTCACGACATACGTATACCCACACCACGAAAAAAAATCATGCTAACCAAGGGGCCGATGGAGGGGGGCTAGGGACTTGACATAGGGGCAGAGGGGTGGGGTGTCTACCGGGACTGGTACTTTGGCTGCTTCTGCTGTTGCTGCACACATCAACTCTCATGACATACTCGAATATATAATCTATGCGTATGTATATATATATTTATGTGTGTATACAGTATATATGTATATAGTGAGCTATATAATAAATTTGGTCGTTGGGGACTAAGAGACGACTGTGGGGACGTGAGCATGAGTAAGAATCTAACATGAGCGAGCGAGCGAGCGAGCGAGCGAGCTAGCAAATGTGCGAATGTGTGCAAGAGGATCGACGATGGCGGGGTTCGGTTTGCGAATATACGGTCCGAAGGCCACCACCGGTCGCTCAGCTGCGCCAAGCTGCTGCTGCTGCTGCTGTTCTTTCTATCCTCTCGACTAACTTCGTCAGCGATAGCTCGTTCTTAAAACTCGCGTTCGGGGGGGGGGAGCGTGCCCGTGACCACACGTACCTTGATATCCGTACGAAAAGTGGAAGTGTCCGTCCCGAATTTTCTGCGACGTGTCCTTGTCCGTCTATCTGTCGCTCTTTCTCTCTCTGGCCGCTTTGAGATCTCCTTGCCGGCTCCACGATCCTTCGTCCCGACTCGTCAAACACGTGAAACAGCCTCCGGAAACCAGATAACCGATGGATTTTTCAATAGCTTCTCGTTTCGTTTATTTACGTATTTATTTATTTATTCATTTATTTATTCATTTATTTATCCAGTCACCGCTCGTCGTTGTTTATATGTTTGTTGTTTTTTTTTTATTTTCAATATGTATTTATTTAATAATTATGTGAAAAGTTTGTAACATCGCCGTGCGTAGCTTTCTTCCTGCTGATCGTTACTGGTATTTTCACTTCCGGCCCTTCTCACAGATCCAACAATTAAAAAACAAAAAAAAATAGAAGCTCTCCCACTCCCCCCGAGCCCGGACAGCCTCCACGTGCGTTATTCGCTCCCGGTCGGGTCTCGTCGCACCTATACCGATCTCACGTATTTCCGTCTCAACGGCCGCACCGCCCCCGACTAAGCCTCGAATATCTCGGCGATGATAACGCTGTGCGGTGTGCTCACACTGACCGAACTCGCTTCTCCGTCCATGGCAATGACGATGATACGCGTGTACACATGTGCGCGTGTGTGCGCGTGTGCTTCCTGAGGCTGTCACACGCGAGTTCGTGGACCGTTTTGACCGTCGGACCGGACCGCGACAACCGAAACAAAAACTACAAGATTTTTCCACTTTTTTCTTGTCCAACGCGGTCGTTCGCTTCCGAACCTCGGAGTCTTCTTCGTCGCCTCTCTCTCTCTCACTCTTCACTCGCAATTTTCGTTGGTCAATCCCAATTTTCATACAATTATTTCTGTCATAATTATTATTATTTTTTTTTTATATTTATTCTATTTTAATTTTTATCTGCATTCAATACAATTTGCATGTAAGTGTTTTTTTTCCGTATATTTCTATATACATGTATATTAATATGTAGGCACACACGCGCACACACACGCGCGGATATGCATGGAAAAATTAACTCATGAAAATGGTGAATGGTTGACCAGCTGGGGTCGGTTCACCGTCGCGAATGGCCCAACCGACAATCGTTCGACAACTGAAACCCGATGAATGCTCCCCCCGATGGTCTTTGCGAAACTTTCGCGGACCCGAGCTACGTTAGCTTCTTTGTGACCGACTCTTTTTATTCTCTTCTTTTTTTTTTTCTTGCTCCGCGTCTCACTCGTCGCGATAACTGTCGCGGATACTGTACGGGATCCCAATCTCCGGTTACTTCCCACTGCAAACTCTCCCACTCTCTCTCTCTCTCTCTCTCTCTCTGTGTGTGTGTGTGTGTCTTTCTCGGTGACTTCTCCACTTGCGCCGTACGACGTGTTCGTCCCGCCCGTTACTCACGGTATGTATCAACTTCGAAAATTTCCCTCGGAAGTTTGGTGTCGGTCGGTGGCGCGGCGGCTCTCCGTTCGCGACCCAGAGGTGGTGGTTGGCGGTGCGTGCGCGCAATCACCTCGTGGCCGGAGATTCCTCGTGGCAGACTCCCGGTCGATCTCTCCGTCTCTCTCTCTCTCCCGTACCAAAAATGTTTCACGCGGCTCCGGAGTCCGTCTCGATCTCGATGGATCTTTCGACCTTTCTTTTTACCGATATACCCCCCTTCCGCACTTACGTCAGCAATGTCAGACACGGATCGAGCAAACTTTTTTCTTATCAATTTTTCGTATGCCTTTCTTTTTTTTTCAATTTGATTTTTTTTTTATTTTTCCAATGTTACAATTCCGAATGACTCGTCTGCTTTTTTCCGTATTACAATAGTATATTATTAACCGAGTTCACTAGTTTTTTTTTGTTTTTTTTTTTTTGCTTTATCAACCTTGTCGGATAACGTACGGCAATGGCGATTGAGTAGTCAACGAAATATTTTCTTTTAAAAACGTAATATTAAAAAAAAAATTAACAATAAAAAACCAACAACAACAAAATAATTGAAAACAAGGTGAAAAAAAACTTATGTGTTTTGAGATAATAAGCGCGATGTTAACGAGACGGGAGGTAAGGTTCGTTAACGTTAGTTGTGCGGGACCGCGCGGATTTTTGTTCTCGAGCGGAGATGCGTTGGACACCGGAGCGGCCTTAGGACACCGGGGGACTACCTAGTCGTAGAGTGATTGGGAACGCGACTGGCCAAAGCACTTGATTCGCGCGCGGTTCGGTTTGCCCGCTGCTGCGCCTCTCCCATGCACTTTTTTTTTTTTTTGTAATTTTTTCGGGGGCCACGTTGTGTTGGTGCGTGTGCTCGGCGGCGGCGGCGGTGGTGGCGGCGGCGGCGGCGGTCCGGGCCCCTCGCGCCTCTCCGCGCTTTTCGTCGTCCGCCCCCCCCCCCCTCCCTGCCCGCCTCTTCGCCTTCTCCCCCCACCGTCCCGTATGTTCTTTCGTTCGTGCGAGTGAGCGAGCGAGAGAGCTAGCTAGCCCGCCAGCAGCAGCAGCAGCAGCGTGCGCTCCCGAAAGCCCCGCGCGCCCGCTTCGTGTTATTTCGTGAGTATATAAGTCCGATGGTCGAAAACGACGGGGAACGACGAAACCCGAGTTACGGTGTGTCGGGGAATCGTGCGAGAGAGCGCGTCGAGCGTGAAAGGGGGCGCGGGCGCGGGACCGAGGCGGGGGCCAACGCACCAGCGTTGGGGGTATAGTTACCGAAATGTTAACCTCGTGGAACCACTTTTTATTGAGTGTCGCGGAAATTCATAGCAACGATCGGGCGAGCGCGAGCGAGACGAAACGATGATGAAGCAGCAGCAGCAGCAGCAGAGGGGTAGCGGGTTAGCGGTGGAAGGGTGGAGAGACGAGGAGGAAAGAGCTATGGCTAGAGAGAGGAAGATAGCCCAAACGAGTCGGATAGAAGCGTTCGAAAGAGTGCGGCGTGTCTCTCTGTGTGTGTGTGTTTTGCGCTCTGTGAAGAATGAGAGGAGAGGGGAGGAAATAACCGCGTCGTCGTAGGGGCGGGAGGACATGGATGAGGGGCTTGAGGAGACGAGAAATATCAGCCGCCCCACCCTGGCCGGTTTGGAGCCGGGCCTTTGCCATCGCGTCGTATCACCGCGGCACCGGGGAGCCACGAACCGCGAGAGGACCCCTCTGCGTCCCTCCGCGCCCGATTCTTTTGCCCCACCAAACGTTTATTACCCACTACGACTACGAACGACGAACGACGAACGACGAACGACGATGAGCATCGAGCTTCCTCGTCCCCGAAAACCCCTTGGCCCCCGTCGCGCGCGCCCTCTCACGGCCCCTCCGTGCAACGTGGACCGCTCCGAACTCGGACTCCCGCGCTACGACTCAACCCCACCGCCCCACCACCAACTCTCTCTGCTCTCGGCCCCTCTCTTTCCTCACCGCGGTGAACGCGCGACCCCTATCCCCCCGCCCCCGCGACTACTGCCAAAACTCGACGGGCTACCCCGCTCCCCACTCCCTCCGCTACCCACCGAGCCGACGTTTTTGCACAAGCTCCTCGCCCCCCCGTCCCGGATGACCCCACTCTACTTTGCGAATCCGACTCGGCATTTAGCCCGTGCATAGCCAAAACTTATGTACAGTTAGTCCCCGCATCGAATAGTCCCGAGGAGATTTTTTTTCCGGCTCGCTCAAATCCGTGAGCCTCTCGTGCGTTGTGAGGGCAACATACTGTACGACGATTTATGTACGGGCTTCTGCTACACGGGGACCGGGTCTGCCAACGCAATGGGCTCTCGGAGAGACACTCGTTCGAATGTACGTGTGTATCAGAGTGGTCCTTATTTTTCCTTGTTTTCATTTTTCGACTGAAAAAAAAATAAATAAATAATATCCTCAAAACTTGAGATCCCTATCTCAGTGTTTGACATTGCCGCCAACCTTCCATAGTTTCCCCATTTAATTAACATAGCGTTTTTCATACTTGACATTTTTTTGTTACACCCCATGTACCCCGAATTTTTTTTCGAGTTATTCCGAGTTATAAATTTATTTTATTTATTTTCTTCCTGTCTGAAAAATAAAAATAAATAGCCACTGTAGTTGGTAAAAAGCTTACGAAGTTTAACATTTCTCCTTGAAGTACTTTGGTCATAATATATAGAAGTTTTAAATATAAAAAATCGCTGTGTTGTTTAAATGGCATTTAAAAAATCAGATAGGGACCTCAAATTTGGAGGATATATTTTTTTTTAGTGATGTCGAGCCATCCAATCCTTCAGGAGCACCCAAATTGAAAAATAACAAAAATAAGAACCACCCCCCTCATATTACAGCTATGGGATGTTCATCGTGCGCGCCTCCTCGTCGACTTCCAAATCTTTGCGCCGCAGCTCGGCTCACCGTCCCAACGTGAAATACTTCGGACAGATGCTCAGCCTGCGCGCCCCGTCCTTCCCAACCACGGAAACCTGTGGAGCCTTCGCGGGTTCGAGCCCACACGCTTTCGCACATCGTCGGGGATTGTGATCGGAGAGAATTTTTTTTTTTGTTGCGTTCTAGATTTGTTGAATGTGGCGTGGGCGGGGGCAATTGATTGTACCGATCGTAACGATCGGCCGACAGATTTTTTCTTCTTTTCGGTTTGTTCATGGGCGAACATGGGGTGCAGCAATGATTGCTACGGAGCATTCTTTCAACGATTGGCCTTTATAGCGAAGCTTTATGGAGAAGCAGCCCTTGCCCTCACGAGCTTGCTATCATGCTTACGTTTTTTTTTTTTTTTGGTTTTTTTTCATAAAGTTGGAACCACTTGCGATTGCTAATCTCTTATTCGCTAATCTCTAAAACCATTCTATTATCACCATCATCCATATATAAAACTCGAAATCGAATTATCGACCTTTCGAAATTCCATAAAGCGATCTCACGACGATTCATCATTTTTTTTTTGTCTTTTTTTGACGTTTTTTTTTTTTTTACGACAATTATGGGAATTGTCGTAATTGAGATAACGTATGGCCAGTAGAGCGGAAAACCGACATTTGGCACATTGATAAAGACAGTTCAGAAATAATCTTGCCACATATCGTTTCCCATTCGCTTCTCTCATTCGTTTCTATCCGACGCGAATCTGTGGAGGGGGGGGGTGCTCGAAGTGCCACGGCGATTCGGATAATTATTATAGGTTTTTTGTGTATACCAGAAAGTTCATTCGTGACAGCCACGATGAACCGCAATCTCGTGTTTTGAGTTTGCGACGTGCCACTAAAATAATCGCGCTGCATTGCCTCATTTAAGATTTAGTTTGAAAAACAAAAAAAAAAAAAGAAAGAAAAAAATGTGGACCACTCTCGTCTATTTCGAATCGACAAGCCTCGCATAAACCCACGAACAAGTGAATATCGATTACCATTGTACCCATTGTATCTCGTCGGACGAACGTGTTTTCGTGGATGTGCGAGTCGCCCGACGAGTCACCGCGGGGCCATCTATGAAAATAACTCTCATCCCGCTCTGACAATTGGAAAATTAAATTTGCGGAAAAACGTTCATTCGCGAAAATGCCGAATGAGCCAAGTTGTCGCATTCATCGTTGGCTCGACGACGATTCATTTATCGGTGTGAGTTCGATCGACATTCACCAAAGTGCGCATTAGTATTATTCATCACCGAAATAAGTCGTATCAAATTTACACACACACACACACACACACACACACACACATGTACCATTGAATTTTTGAACGAATGTCATCTCGGCGATATGCTGCATTAAAATTGCATCAACGTTAAGTTTGATTGAATAAACGATTGCTCGCGTATGCACCACTGTCGCGGTCCATCATTGAGCGTGGAAAATCTTGGTTTCGTCTTCGAGTCGCGATTAAATCCCCGAATGAAATTTTAACGGCAATGGGCCAATGTGTGCCCGCGATCGCGTTCTCTATCGCTTCGCGATAATGTGAATTATTAATCGTTAGAAATTGGGCCACGTTATCCCAACTCGCGCGAGAGTATTTCGAAATTATATTGTGAATCGTAGAATATCTTGTTCAACGGGTTCACATGATCTCTCGTGACCCCCGTCATTGGTCTATATCCGCGAGAGTTCACTTCTCTGCCGTTCAACTATTCTCCCGGATTATCAAGTGTAAATAAAGCTAATGGAACCGCCATCATTAGCTCGTATTTGGTGATTTGAAAAAAAAAAAAAATAATAATAATAGTCCATCTAATAATTTATATCGACGGTTAAAAATCAAGTCGGTTGACATGTTTTGTTGGTTAGTGACTTAGTGGTTTGGGCGGTCCAAATTTATCACAATAGATGCAGCATTTCCACGTGATCGAGGATTAACCCTCGTCGAGGTTTGCGTTTCACCGTAAGCGAGTTGGTTTGTTCCGCGCACTCGATGAATAATACGCATGAAAGCCCGGCAAATACGGAAGTACGAGGGTTAAATTTTCGCACGTGACTGTTGAAAACGTGTTACCCGGAAGATTCATCGAGCCCTCGTGAAATTTTGCGTCATCGCCCGGAACATTTTTCGGCCGGGTTTTATGGTCCGGTGTAAACGAGAGACACCGAAGAACGATTAAAAGAGTTGGCGGTGGTGATGGTGATTTAACGTACAAGTTACGACGAGACGACTACGAATTGTCCAAGTTTGTAGGTTCAAGTCCGTGGCAAGGCCCGTTCAATGGTTTTCAATGGAACTTGAAAATGTCTCGTGTTGGGTTTACGAGGGAAAACCATGTTTTTCATGATCACGCAACACGATTTATATTTTCGTACCGACTAACCTCTCCGACGATTACAATAAACCATTATTTCTTTTTTTTTTCCCGAGGCTTTGTTCGTAATCACGTGAACTCCGTTGTCCCAGCCATGTGCTTGAAAATTCGATCACGCGAATTTAATTTGTACGGCAACAGCGACGAAAATAGGTCACTCCTGGATCGGCTTCCGCATTATCCCCCACGAACATTTTCGTTACGTCCGTGGTTGTTACGTCACAGAATTCTCTACCGAATCTTTTCGTCATCCCCATTATATGTTCGATAGCTTTTGTATTTTTTAATACCCACTTGTCTCGTCTTTTCAAACGTTGGACATTGTCTGTCGGGTCTCTGAGTAATTGTGGTTATTGTTTCAATTATCATTGTAACAAGGTACCAAAGAAATTCGAGCAATACCGGCGATGGATGAGCAGCAGATCGTATAATAATTCTTCCGGCAATCCAAACCGAAATCTGGATTACGTTAAAATAAAAACTGGTCAAGTTCGAATTCTTTTTTTTTCTTAAAAAAAAAAGAACCCTCGGAATAAAATGAAATCGCTGAGGTTATTGCGAAGGTAGCGGAGAGCCGCGAGAGCTGTAGCCCTCGTGTAGTCTGGTCCCACACGATCGACTGCACCGTACCGCGTCTATGTGAGATAAGATTGTGTCACGGTTAGTATGTGCGATAATATTATTGTTCTTATTTGCTTATCACGCGGATTGCTAGTACAAACGGAAGTATATGCCGATTAAAATACGGGGAAGTTCGAGTTTCGTTCCTGGAATCTAGTCCTGCGTCTATCTCTCCGAATACTTATCCCAGCAGTGTAAAATTCCATAGACCACACACAGAGAGAGAGAGAGAGAGAGAGAGAGAGAGAGGCGATTCACGCGAGATCACCTTTTTATTATTTCCAGAGTAAATATAGTTTTAAAAAAAATTATCAATAATTCTATACTTACATATAAAAGGAAAAATAGGACAATGCGTGGAGTTGGGCTAACCCCAGACTCTCGGAGAGATTTCACCGTGTCACTTCTCAGCTATAACTAACGGTTTTCCAGTACAAACGTCGAGGGTTTACGTGCAGAAAGTTCCCCCTCCCGACACCACCTATATTTTTACCTGACTACCCAAACTGTCGGAATGCTAGGGTCATAGGACCATAACAATTTTGCGGGGGTTATCCAGAACCTCCTGTGTAGAGTCGTAGATTTAATGGTTAATCGTTTAAATTTTCGGTCGAATCGACCCCTCGTCGCGCTTTCAGGAATCGGATAAAAATATTAAAAACTCTTTTCAAAATATTACTATTAATTGCATTTTTGAAAAAATGGTCATTCGGAATTTTTAGGGTGCCTGATGGTACGAAAAATGTAGTGGTATTGACTTACGTGAAACGCACGGTGGATACGATAATGTTAGTGCTGCAACGCAGGCATCCGGGCCTCGATGCCAGATTCGGCAAGATGGCTCCCTACCGGAGGTTTGCTAGTTCGTCCCAGAGGGCCATGAACCCCGAACAGGTTAGCCCCTTGGACGTTCACCTTCTCCCTTTTCGCTCCGACCAACATTCGCCACCAATGGGCTATCTCACGGCGATCGTACGTTCCTGGCCTATGGATCGTGGAAGTTGTGTAGGTGTAGCTGGCTCGACAGGCCCCGAAACTCTTGTGCGAATATCCCTTCCTCCGTCGCCTTCGCACGACCACCGCTTTCTTCGTCGACTTCTCCTTCGGCTTTGCCTACGGAAGCCAGATTCTCCGGTCACAGGGCCGTACCTTCGTCCCGTCACTTCCAGTCCTGCAATCTCTCTCTCTCTCTCTGTCTTCTTTTTTTTTTTTTTTAATTTTACGACGTTTATTCGAAAATAAAGCGATCGGTTGATACAAGTTGTTTCAAAATTATGATAGATAGATTCTTCCAATCGAATTAACGAACACGAATTGTCAAAAATCCGTTCTGTAAAACACAGTTCAATGCATATGTGTTAACGTTGGCTCGAATAAAACTGGAGTGATGCACGGATGATGGTATCGTACATTGAAGAAAAGCCCATTGAAAAAGAAGTATCGAAAGGTTTTGAAAGTGTATGTACATTGGTCACCTTGTACTTTGTTTCCGGACTCTGTTACATCGAGTAAGCGATACCTCACTGTAAACAACGGGCACACAGCTACAGTCGCGGAGATTCGTACGTACTGTATCGGGAGATTCGTCGGCCACACGTTTCTATTCACCATTCGAAAGTTATATTTTACAATTATTCCAACCAAATTAATCTATTCCATATTAAATATGCCACGACGTTTTTTTTTTACGATTTTCAAACGATCGCAATTTTGCTACACTGTAGTGAACTTCTATGAGAACGAATGAAAAAATTTTTTTTTTTTTCAAATAAAAAATAATAAAAAAAATGATGAAGCATAAGTCACCCTTTGCTGGTCACATTTTTTGTTTTAGCGAATAATAAATTTTTCATGCGTCGTCGTATTCCACGCATACGTACTTGAAAGTTTCGCAAGTGTTCGTGTCCCGTCGTGAATCGGTGTGGAAAACGCTAATCAAGCGACATCGGTGTCCTTAAAACTCGTCGGTCGTTCGGTGACTATGATGACACCCGCGCTATGTACCCTCGTCAGCGTATTTCGGTGCACACGGAAATGCGACCATTTGCACAATGTTTCACGCACACACACTCACACGAGAAATATATTAGTCACGTTATTATAAACCGTCGTTACATTCCACGATCGCGTTATGTGTGTCACCCACGCGGCTAGAATTTTCTACGACTCGTACGAAATAATCGGGTCTCGCTCGTTCGCGTTGATCATAGAGCAACGCGGTCCGACACTTCGGGCAACCGAGTATACCCGTATTTCTCGCTAGAGCTTCAATTACGCTGACCGATGGTTCAACGTCTACTTCGTCCTTTCCCCCGCGGTTGGATCACAATGCTTACCTCGGCATAGAAGTAGACACAGACACGTGGTACGCGATGAACGTTCAAACAAAAATATTCGACTTGCTCGAAATCTTTCTCGAAAAAAGTTTTTACGAAACACGAGCTTCGCTAAAATAATTTTTACCGTCACACGATAAACCTATCCGATTGGCAACGTAGAAAAAAAGAGACTCGACGTCGGGGCACTTGGTCGTTGATTAAAATTTAATACTCCAATCCTTTGAATTTAAAATGGTGTATTCGTGTTTTCCGATAATAATTTCGATATGAATGGATCACAGCCCTCTTCGTTCCGCCGTTTTAATAACCCTCGCGACGATTCTATGCATTTCGAATGCCAATTTGGATTTTTCGGTCATGTACATTGTGTTATTAATATTCATATTTGTACCGACGGTTTTTGTTCGGTTTTCGAATAACGTTCGACCCGACCAATTTCATTTATCAATGGATTGGATATTTTTATTTATTTTCATCGTTTGCTATTTTGAAGCCTGTAATATAATTTCGCGTGGAAGCGAGCGCGTCGAGCACATCGACGAGCGAAACTGAGACCCGAAATAAATGGACAAATCGTGTATTCGAGATATGTATCATTCATGCCAACTCTACTGGGATTATAAATTGCTTTTTTTGTTTTTTTTTTTTTTTTTTTACGTCATCAAAGTATTTTTCCGGGTAATTGCAATACTAAAATTTATTCCATTATTCGTTTTTCTTTATCAATCTATTCAAATTGACGCACGATAAACTGCAATTACTTTTCAACAGCTCGAACGCAGATCAAATAAATGCGATAAATTAAATTGAAAAAAAAATTAAAAAAAAAAAGGTATAGCATTCGGACGACGAAACGTTTTGGGCACTCTCGTAGCGCCACAATCAACCGAGGTATTCATCGGATAAGCATAACGTTTTACAAGCCCCGTGATTTCGATGATGCAACGGCGTTATGAAATCGTCGCGTAGCAATGCGCAGCACGATGTAACGTAGTCGCGTGTGACCATAGAGGCGCAAAAATGTTTAGAGTCGTTTGCAAATTTCACAGTGACGTTGCATAAATTGTACACACACACACACACGTACACACAGCGACATGCTGATGATTGTGAATTTGGGCGATGCACCTAGCGAACCCGGGCGTTGAAATCCCCACCTCGATTGCATTTCCATCGATCCATGTGTTATACGTGTGATACGACAAGAGTGGCCTCAATAACGTTCTTACATTGTAAATTATATTTATCATCACGTTGTGTGGAATCTCAACTTTGCACAATGGTCAAATTGCAAAGTGGTGTTTGTGTGTCAATTTAAAACAAACGGAAAAAATATTTAATTTTAGTAGAGTATTTTTAATGGCATAAACGTTTCATCCGAGAGTGACGGAAAATTGAATTGTAGGAACGTCGGTAGTACACAAGCGACTTGAAAAATATTGAATGGAAAATTTGAAAAATAGATAAATAAGATGCACAAGTCGAACAAGTTGTTGAGCGTCATGATGATTTTTCGGTGATGCGTGTTGAACAGTCGGAATAACGGTGACCACGATCAGGAGCCACGGTGTGTAGAAACATGGTTAACCGAACGCGGTGGGAAACACGTGGGAATCCCTCTTCCCGGATGTAGGTAACCCATGTAATAACGTGCACGATTATTACGTGCATCCTTGCAAATTTTTTACCGACAGGTTTGTTTAATGCGTTCATGTGCACGCGTTTGTCCGTAACAATATTATGCAGACGTTTGCATCAACTCTTTTGCCGGGTGCGTCGTCGCACCACCACCGACATCATCGGCGGGGTGACCGCGGGGGATATATATATGTTTTTCGGGCTTAATAATAACGCGGTCGGTAGATGCAAGATAGTTGTAATTAGGCGTGCATTCGGTCTAGCAATAACCACGACTAACCATGTGAACTTCCCTCGCGCGAAAATTTTCGGGTGTGACGGACCGAAGGTGCGGTTTTTAACTGCGCACAACGTTTTTTTTCTTTCTTATTTCCGTTTTTTTTTTAATTTTATACCGGGTGGCAGCCTTTTTGAAAACTTGGGACGGAATTCAAAACGATCGATGTTTAGAACGCACAATGTTTCGAAGGCCAAAGCTCATCAGAATTTGGATCAACAAAGCAGCGACGATGATTGGTCTATGTATTACATACGTTAGGGAGCACGATCCCATTCGCGCGGAACGTTTGTCAGATTGCCTGCTACGAACCATCACCATGCGGCGAAAATGGGAGGACTATTAACGTTCCCGTTGGTTCCTCGTCATAGAAAATCATTCGTTCATTAATGTTTCGATCGCTAACGCTCGAAGAACGAGTTACACAGTTGTTTGTGGTTTATGGCTAACGGTGGCTGAAAGCTCAATCCGTTTTATCAATAAAACAATAAGACGGAGTCTGTCCCCCGTTGTCCCGAGTTTGGGTAGCGCCAACGAATCGAATGTGGATTCAAAGGAGGCTAACAACGGGTCACACGACCGGACAAGAATGGTTTCGCCGTTTAATGGCAACCACGGGATTGACGAAAACAATTCGGTAGTAATTCTTACGGTTGAATTGATTGTTGAAATTATTAAACAGAGTTATTCGCGTGATTAAAATCATATAAACGGGGCAAAATTATAAATACTCGGTGTAATAATGAATGCCAACGTTTTGTCTTTCACGGTTGCCAAGTCTGTGCGTCTGTTCTTCTCCGTTTATCCGGTATAAAGATGACGAAGATGGATCAACTCAGTCTCGTCTGGGAACACAATAACCATGTACAATACATATTTTGTATATTGTCAATTGATATTATATTTTCGGCAACAATTAAAACGTTACAAATTTCTTTTGTTTCAACGTGACAAGCTCATACATTTTTTTTTTAAATTCATTTTTTGTTTCGTCGTTGTTAAAATATAATCGAATTTTGGAATTCGAATGACCTGCCGTCGGTAATGCAGAACCGAGCGGGGCCCTACTTGCGCGAGTCGACGTGGCGGGGGCGGATATAATTGAAATTCGTGCTCGGTGAACACAATCGTTCGTCGAACGATGCAAATAACGCAATTTTATTATTTATTTACACCAACTTTGTTTACTAAAATTACGCATTCGCGTTGTGATTATTGCGTTTGGTCACAGCCGTTGAAACTGTTATTTCAATGTTTTTGCAACGAGCACCAAGCTCCGCACCCCCTCCTCGTTCTTGTCGCGTCTACCCGATTTGTATATCGTAGTTGGTTGTGGCTCGTGTGTGGATTGTCGCACGCGGGCTCTCGAAACATTATTAATGCTGCGGTAACTGACAAACAAAAATGATTAATATTTATCGTCAGCGATTTCCGTTTACGGCAGACTCCCTCCCCCTCTTTATTTTATCCGTGCAGTGTCGTCGCACGGTACTCGTCAATATTTCGACTCGTGTGTTCGTGCCCACACACACACACGCACACACGCACGCACGCACGTTCGTTGTCCCCCCCGCACGGCATTACGCATACATCCGAAATCCGCGGATGTTAATTCTGTTAAGTTTGCCAACGAAAATGTTCTATCGCGGACTAATTTGATTGCACCAACATAATTGGCCAAGTTGACCCGATTCGTGAAGAGAGGATCGATTAGACCGAAATTTCAATCGTTAGCAATATTTAAAAAAATGTATATTGCAATATTTTGTTTGTCGAAAGTTGAACTCCTGAGCATGAAAGCGTTGTGGAAATAGGGTTGATAAACTAGCGTCCTACGTATTCGCACGATTCGCCGTGCAACGGAGACGCAGAGTATCAACGTTACAACATCATCGATGGTGTTATTATCTTGAGATTTTTTGGCATTCCCCCGATCGTTGGATCGTTGGACTCACAATCGAAATTTGATAATAATCAAATTTCGTGAAATGAAAAATGTAATAAAAAATAAAATTTTTTATATAAATTCATAATTATTTTCCGCAAATGCGTTCGCGTTCTTGGAGATTCGGTTTCGGGGGAGGGAGAAGTATCGTTTATTATTTTCATCTGATTACCTCGTCGTTATTGCCGCAATTGTTCATTCGCAACCCCGCGATAACAAAGCACGAGTAGCAGCAGCAGCACGTACCCACTATCGACAACGGCAGCTATCATTTTGGCTCGGGGATCAATGAACACGAAATATGCGGGAGATGCGAAATCGGCAATTTGTAAATTATATGAATTCAACGAATTTCGGTTCGAGTAACACGCGAATGCTGTTCACTGAACTCTGCGGTATCGAGGCTCGCGGAATATGCATTTGAGAAAATTGAAAAATTGAAAAATTAATTTTTTAAAAAGAAAAATAAATAAATAAATGATCAAGCGCTAGTTGGACTCTTCGTGTCTGAGCTGAATAATAATAATCATGATGATATTGAAAAAATTAAAATGGAAAGAAAAACAAACAAAAAAAAACGTCAGACGTGACAATAAAGTACAGATGTAACGAAGGTGTCCGTCGTGTCGTTTCAAACGACTCGTTCGACTCGTGTGTCGCATATTTCTCGTCCCATTGTAATTCACGTGGCGTTGTCACTCGGTCCAAGAATATTCCTGTTGTCCGGTCCGCGTTCCTGTCTCTCGTGATCCTGCAGAACGATGCTTGCTTGAGTTCTCATCATCACCCGCGTGCTACACACTGCCACATACCATATGCTGTACCACAGAGGGGATGTAACACCTTATTCGCAAATTTATTTTTCAACCAAACTCCATCGAACCGTCATCGAACGAAACCACTGCGTTATTAATTTTTTTGAGAGATTAATTTTGGACGATCGTTCGTACGAATGTACGATTATCAGGCAGGCAACCAATCGGTTAACGATGAAACTATCGTTAGCGAGCCTGAATCGTGAAACGACAGAAAGGAAGAAACAACAAAAAAAACCTAACTAAGATGGAAAACTGGAGAATACGCTCACAGGTCTGTGACGCCCGGTGCAACGACCACTTATTATTGTTATTATTATTATTATTATCATCATCATCATTTTTCCTTTCGTCAGGCCATGCACAATTGGCAGCGAATTTTTTTTCATATATTTCGTCAATGACTCACAAGAGACACGCAGCACAGAGGCTTTGTATACGCAAATCTTTTCTTTATTTTTTCTGGTTTGTGATTTTTTGTTTCTTCGGGGCTCGTGGTAACGCGCCGTTTGTGCAGCCAGCCGAGCGAACTTCGTGTAGCAACGTTGGGGGAGTCGTGAAAAAAATCTATTCGTATACTCTCGTGTGTCGATAAACGTTGGCAAAGACGTTGTTTTTTTCTGCGTCGGGGATCAAGAACCTCTTAAATTTTGTCCGAAGTTTACAGAAGCCGGAAACCTCGGTGCGGACGGCGAGGTTTGTAACGTGTCTCGCGAACCCATACCACTCGCACGTACGTGTCACACATGCAGAACCTGCGAACATTTTTTTTTTTTTTTTTTCATTATCATTATCATTATTATTATTATTTTCGACGAAGCTATTTCTTTCTCAAATCAAACATTCCGGAAATAAAGTTTGGGAACATCCTGTATATGGCCAGTTGGCGGTGCATTCGAGGCTGAGACGCGCGGTGCGGGGCAGGAGGGGCCAAAGCACGCAACGTCGAAGCGTACGTGGTATTAGGTAGTTGTGCGACGCATTCTGTACAGTGTGCGCGTGTGTGCGTGTAAATTGGGCGCGCGTAACGTTTGCCTCGTTCGGGCTGCTTGTGCTGCTGCTGCTGCTGCTGCTGCTGCTGCACGCACGGTGGTCACGCATTGTGGAGAGAAATTTGGCCCTAGAGATTGAGGCCATTGCACCTAAAAAGCCCTCGATGAACGAGACGAGTTTCGCGAATGTTCCGATGTCCCGCGTTGCACAGGAAAAAAAAATGAAAAAAAAAAAAATAAAGGCCCCCCGAGCGAAAGGAACGAACACGTTAAAACGAATAAGTGCAACGAGCAAACCGAAACCCGCATTACCCATCCGAAACCCCACTGTACTTATACGTATTTTCGCGTTTACCCCATTATCCCATTATAACCCTGGCGTACCTACGGAACATTTTATCCGCACGATATTTACGAATTATTTTCGTTCGTAACCTTGCTGGATTAACAAAAAACGTGGCTTTGTTTTATTTTTATTTTATTTTTATTTTCTCCGAAAGCTTTTGTCGATGTGTCGAATCGTTTTTTTTTGTTTGGAAAACATATTTTCATGTAACCGACGTTACTAACGCCGAATAAAACAATAATATCGTTACCTTTATATATTTTTTTAATGCTTTTGTTATTTTTTCTTTTTTTTTTAATTCGATCCGCAAGCTTTTGTCGATATGTCCAATTAATTTATTCATTTGAACAAACCTATTTTTATCGAAAAACGTGAAATTGTTATTTTCGAACAGAGTGCAAACGCGCAATCGTCCATGTGGATGATTGGAAATTGATTTTACGAACAAGTTTGAATGCAATATCAATGAAAAAACAACAACAACAACAACAAAAATATTGTCGGTTGATGTTTGATTGGTTCGTAATTAAAGCTCTTCACCGAAGCCATGGAAATTACGTCCAATGAGACGCATTGTTGAATTTATCGTGTGGCACCTGCTATGATTAAACAAAATAGTTGATGCAATTATATATATATATATTTTTTTTTAATCGAGCTTCCCTCGAAAAAAATCGAAATATTTGGATTGCATTTTTTGTGAGCAATTGAGCGATTGCAAACTGTCTGTGGATTCAATCGACCGACATAACAAAAATTCGAAGAAAAGAAGAAGACGAAGGAGAAGATGAAGAAGAAGAGGCAATGGCGGTGGGCCGCGTAGCCGCGTATAGAACGAGGTGGGGCCTTACGCGGGCAGGTGGTCCACCTCGGCTCAAAGAACTTTTTCAGGGGCCGTTGATCCGCGACAACTAAGACGACGAAGATGTGCGAGAAAGCGCGTGCAGCTTCGTCCCAACAGCCACGGAAGAAGCACAAACAGAAGAAGCGTCAATTGCCGGGAGACTCGACGAATAAAGAAAAATATTTCGTCGCAGCTTTGTCCGTCGCGATGAAAAAAGTTTCGAGAGACTCGCGTGTGAAACAACCAGTCACACGTGCACGTCCACGAATATACGTGTGGCTACCATAAATATGTATTTACATACAGGGTGTCCGAAAAGTTTACTAACGGCCAACGAAATGGCCGATCAAACCGTCAACCATATACACATTACGTATACGTTCTCCATACACATATATACATATATTTTATTATTTTTTATTTGATTGGGATAGGACGGAAAAAATCGAAGAAAATTTAATTTTTGTCCAAGTCGATAAAATGCTTGCCACACATTCGAATACACCCCGTATGTGTGTGTGTGTGCGCGTGTGGAATATTGCTATAGTGTAATACGTGAAAGCTGAGACGCCGTGTGAAACTGGGGAAAGGATGGGTGCGTGGTAGTTGCACTGGTATAGTCGTGGGCATCGGTTTTTCGTGCTTCGAGGGCAACTCGAAGCCGTTGAGAATTAGCAGCAGTCCTGGCCGCGCCACGGACGATCCGAGCGTGGTTGCACATTGCGCGCAAGGCTCTATCACGTGTGTGTGTGTGTGTGTGTGCACGAGAAACCATCGGACTCGGTGCATGTTTCGTCGGCGGGTGGCTCGGTGCACCGCACCCGGCCAATCTACCGAATATTCACCCCGAAACGTCGTTCGCTTTCTATCGACCAATCTTTGTCTTTGTTTCGAGCACCCAGCCACGACACTTCAATACTACAAAACACAATGTATATTCCATGAAAAATAAAAACTCTGAAATATCGAATAAATATTATAAATAATATATTATAATAAAATGAATCAACAAAAATTCGTTTAGACACGAGTCTCTTTCCCTTTATGTATCTCTTTTTGCATCGTCCAATCGTCCTTATCTCAAACGCTCGGTCACACTAAAATACTCAGAATAATCTATTTGCAATAAACAAAGCAACCCTCTGTTTTCCCATGTCAACTCGCGCAATCAAAAAAAAAAAAAAAAAAAACAAGCAAAAGAAGAAAAAAACAATTTCCAATTCAATTCATCGTCGACTGTGTTATGGAAAAATAAAAATAAAAATAAAAAAAGCTCATGGTAACGAAGCAAAAAAAAAGGTGAAGAATTAACCGTTATGGTTCAATCGAGAATGTCTCATATACAGCATAACCATTGGAGACCTTGGAGTGGGTGCTGCCCCGAAGAAGTTAGCGCAGCGAGAAAAGAACGAACGAAGACGTCGAGGAGGTTCGGTCTCAAGTCGATTGTCGGGCTCTACCAGCGTCTGATTTTTCGTGAACTGCCCCATACGTGGCTCGTATTCCGACCATCGTCGTAGTCGTCCGCGGCTAGTAAGCCGAGACGATTGCAGCGGCCAAAGGGAATACGAAAAAAAAAAAATAAATAAAACCAATAAAAAAAATACACATGAAGGAGTAGACGATGAGAGAGAGAGAGAGAGAGAGAGAGAGAGAGAGAGAGAGAGAGAGAGAGAGAGAGAGAGAGAGAGAGAGAGAGAGAGAGAGAGAGAGAGAGAGAGAGAGATGGAGAAAGAAGCGAGTCCGGGACGTTGATGAAGAAGGAAAGCGATGGAGGGGAGTTGCGAAGGAGGAACCAGGGGGAAAAAAACGGCGCCACCGAAAACCGCCTAGCGATTGCATTAAGTAGGTGACGGGGCATGACGGTCGTGGAAAGGGTTATGAGAGGGTTCAGGAGGGACCGAAGGGTGGCGGGGGGGGGGGGCTGAGACGATGCGAGGACGATGGAGGACGAAGCCGTCGAAGCAAAGAGCTAGCACCACGAGCTAGAGAACGTCGAGGGCAAGTACGTCGAGGGTAGATGGGTGGGGGGGAAGCCGAAAAAGTCATTGCACGCTGGTGTATGAGTATGCGTGCATGTGTGTGGGTACAATGTATACACGGACGAGTGTCACGGCTCCGGGTACGCGATATATTCTTCGAGTATAGAAGAAAGTAGCTTGAAGAGGGCCGAGGAGAGGGAGGTTCGAGGAGGACCATCCAGAGATGAGAGCGGGACGAGAGCGAGAAAGGGGCGAGGGAGGCAGGAGGATCTAGAAATCAGGTTGTTGCACCGGAGCGAGGAGTGGGGCCTCGAGCCCAAGGCCCCTGCCACTTCCACCATGGTAAATTTAGGCCGTTGCACTTTTCGGGCGGATGGCGGCCACGTCGGCGAGGGGCGGGGGAGAGGGGTCCCAAATAGGCCGATAGCCCGGGTGGGGCGACGGCGGCGATGAACGTGCACGCGAGGCGAGAGGCACGGAGGGATAGTGCATTTAGGCGCAGCAGCACCGCCACAGTGGCGGGGAACGAGTAAAGACGGAGAAGAGAATATTCTAGCAAAGAGTCAGGGCCGCATGCCGATCCTCGGGAACCGATCGACGACTTATTTCGCAAAGGCGGTTTATTCTTTTTCTCCATGGAATACCATTTTTGCGTATCTACGGTTTTGTTGAATTTATTTTTGTTAGTTTTTGTCTTGTTGAACGGATCTTACGGATTATATAAATTTTTCATTAATTTTGTTTTGATAGATTCTCGTTGTATTATACATTCATTGAATAATTTCAATGATAGAGAATCCTCAGTCGACGTATGAACGTTACAAATACAACGGAGCTGGTCATTTCTGCATCGCATCTCGGTACCGCAAGCCTCTCCGAAATACTTTTCAACATTGAATCATCATAATGAATAAACCGCGACCCGACGGTGATTCTCGCACAACGCCGGTTTTTCATGGTGGTTTTTCATGTTGCTGCTGCTGCACTGTTGCACGATGCGATAATGTCGGATGTTCTTCGAGAGGCCGGGCAGCCTAGGTAAAAAAGAAAAAGTAAAAAGGACCCCGGGCGAAAGCCGGCCCGGCAGAATAAATTGCATTTAGGCCGTTGCACCTAAAATGGGAGGACCGCGCGGGGAGGGTGTGAGAGGGCCCGGGGGTACACGCCACGGGTTTCATCGCTATCGTCGTCTCGCTTCCTCTTTCTCCATTTCCACTACCCGGTCTCGCAACAAGTTTACCCGCAAAACTTTTCGCGCATGTGTGCCTAGTTGCCGAAAAGAACGGCCGAGAGAGGGAGAACGGAGGAAGAGAGGGGTGGTCAAGTGGGCCTAGCAACTAGAGGGGGGAGGGGGAGGAGGCTGGTATGTCGGACGGTGGGATCTGACAACCGGCCGAGTAAGAGTAGGAAGCTCTCGCGGTGTACGCTTTGCAACGAAAAAAAAAAAAAACAAAAAAAAAAAAGAAAAAAGTAAAACAAGGCCCGAGGATCGGGAGTGGGGAAAAAATTGGGACGAGGGGAAGCGTGGCTCGGAGTCGAGAGAGAAGCGGAGAGAGAAGCCACACGCTGGTGCATTCGGGCGCTCCTCGTGCATTGGGCGGTCAGTGAGCCGATCTGCGCGCGGTTAGAGAAGGGGGCCCGATGCGACCAATGCATTTCGGGACTATTCGGCGGTAGGCGGCCGGTGGTGGGGGCATAGCGGGCCCTAGCAACGAGAGACGAAGACGCCTAGCAACGAGCGACGGTGGGGATCGTTGCTGCTGCTGCTGCTGCTGCTGCTGCTGCGGGTTTCGGGCTGCGAGCGTTTCACGCGGGGGCGGGGGAGCCTAGGATGCATTTAGGCGCGCATGCAGGTTGGCGAACCGCGGCCCAGCACCGTGCGGAGCTAACCGAAAGAAATGGCTGCGATGAGTGGGGGGTAAGTAGGGTTCACGAGAGTTTTTCGACTCTCGTCTCGGCCTCACCCGCTCGTCCCTTCGTCTCTCTCCTTCTCTCTCTCTCTCTCTCTTGCACTCCATCTTCGTCGGCTTTCACGTTCGTTGTGCCGACTAGTTTCAGTGGTTCGCAAATACATGTTTGTTTGTTCGTTTGTTATACGTGTAACCCAATCGATTTTGACAACTCGTATGTTTTTGTGGAAATGAATAATTTATCCCGAATTAATCACAAGATGGTGGATTTTGTGGGATGATAAAAGAAAAAAAGAAAATGTAAAAGGGAACGCGGGGAAACTCATGGAAAGGTATTTGATCGGTGAAAAATAATGGGAGACCGATTTATCGATCGATGATGAAACTCGTTTGGGTGTTGTTATAAAATGCTATATAATGCGAGCGCGCGCGTTCGTGTAAATTTGAGCGGCGAGACGGTTGAGCATACATTTATACACGACACTGGTAAGCCGTACGCGGGATCGTGTGTGCATCGAGGACGATGGGGAGCGTGGACGAGCGAGGGAGTGCATGTAATGCAAGCACGCGAGAACCGCGTTATCCGAGAGATTCGGTGTGGGATAATTCGCGATAACGCGCAGACGGTGCGGCACTCGACGAGACGTATGAAAATAGTCTCACTCGGCTAGTCGGACGACCGATGCAACCGGACGTCACGGCGCCAATTGACGAAATTCTTCGGAGCAAATTATTCATCGAATATCGGTACGATAACACGCCGCACGAAGTTAACGCTCCCGGAAGTTGTTATCGTTACACAATGTAACGTGCCGGACGACGAGGGTAGAAGGTTAACCCTACCGACAATTTCGTTTATGCGTACGCGCGTCGTCCCCTTTACTTTCCATTGCCGACGATGCGACCTTGCCGGGAACCGATTGCAAGACGGTCTCGAGGCAAAATGATGTTTTCCGCAACCCATCGGGAGCGTTGAGATCCGTTGCAATCCGTAGGTGCGCGTGAAACACACGGATGCGGACTTTTACCCGAGGAAACTCCGTGGCAAGGGCGAACGCGAGACGAGTAACCATCGACCGTGCGAATCGACGTTCGGTCACGTCACGAAATACAACACACGTCGTGTCACCGGTGTTTTACCACAATGTTTATGACACACGAAAAAAAAAAAAAAAACAAAGAAACTGCGTTATCGCAACAAATGTTGGTTTTCCGACAATTGCTGCGCGTTACATAACTACGGTAACCACCACGGCAATATTACGGATAGCAGTTTCACCAGCAAAACGACAAAAAAAAAATATAATAATCATGTATCAGTGTTATTAGCATCGCTGGTGGTTGAATAATTCTAAAAAAAATTTCTATTGTTTTTTTTTTTTGCGGAATCCGTGGTATCGTTCGAAATTTCGAAGGTAGAGGCTAGACAGAGATATCTTCGGTGAATTCAGTCGTGCGATTGTTCGGTAACAGCACCGAGAGTTTTATTCGAGGGCGAATGAGCGACGGAGTGAATGACAGAGAGACGGGAAGAGAGCGAGAGAGAGAGATGGAAGACTAAGTACGGAGGAGACCGTGCGTCATTCGGGTCTTTTGAATTGTCGCTACCCGATACCAACATTATATTTTGGAAAATGATTTTCGCGACGAATGAATTACGCAACCATCCCGACGATCCGTGCTACATAGATATACAAGTTTGTATAAATAAAAAAAGTAATGGTGGTTATACCTATGAGCGATTGTCCGTAATTAAACCTACATTACTCTCTCGGTGGATTTTCAAGATTCGATGAAAGCCCCGGGGCCACGGGCATTGTCGACGCGGAAGCAGATCGCCGAACGAACAGCCTTTCATTCGAGGCAGTCGAGCTTCCGGTCGCTCGTACACCAGCTCTTTCCATTGTCGCGCAAATTTCCCACAAACATTTTCGTGTCCAATACGGTAACGCGCGTGTTCGATATACGAAACCGAAGTGCGTCACGATTAATCGAATATGATATCCGGAAAGCGAGTTTTACGTCATCTGCTTATCTTCGTCCAACCTTGTCTCGCAAATATGTTATTCCCTCATTGTCATTACGATCGACGATTCAAGAGTCGTGATCGAACGGTATACGACTTATCGTTAAACGTATATGTCGATAATACCAGCATCGAAGTGTGCCCTGGAAAAATAAATTACCTGTTACCACGACGTAACGCCGGATGAAAAATTAAATGTAATGGAAAATAAATAAATAAATAAATAAATACATTATTAAATATTATATTGATAATATGCATTTGAAATTGGATATTTTCTTGGACTCGAATATTTTTCGGTGTTTCGGGTTTTTTTCGACTGTCCATTGCCGGTGTCTCTGCCTCTCGGCGATGGGGAGTACAGGAGGGTGTTACAGGAGTATCGAGGAGTCTAGGAACGCTTGCGCCGCGACCTATTCCATCGCGCGTTTCGTCCAATGCCATTCCCCATCCGCGCAATATGTACCGCCAGCCGCCAATGTAATGTTTCTTTTATTGATTTTGCGACGGTCCGCGGAAATTACAGCTCGCTACGCTGATGCCATGTATGCAAGCTCGAGCTTGCGTGGGTGCGGGCCCCGGGTGTCATGTACCGCCACCGCCGCCGCGCCAGCTCCCTCATTTTCATCGATGCGGCTTACCAAAAATCACACACACATACTTTATAGTCAAAACCGTGTCTACCGATTAATCCGGGTATACTCGTGAGGGAGCAACAGGAGAGAGGACAATTCCATTATCTCATCTTCTCTTCCTGTCTTCCGGTCATGGAAATTTTGTCTTCGGCGTTGGAGCAGTCCGTAATTCGTGCAGTAATGTCCGTGACGATGGTTGATACGGAAATACCGTAGCCGGAAGCGACAGCGGAGATTCGTCAAACATTCGTCTTTGTTTCTCGCTCATCGGTGCGGCGGAGCTTTCGGGCTCGGGCCCCGACGAGCTTTTTCATCGTCGATAGGTCAAGGACGTTCCCACGGTACGCCCACCTCAACTGGCGGCGTCGCTCGGGGTCAGGTCGACAAATCACCCTTTCCCCAAAGCTTTCCGCCGATGCACGTGAAAAAAAAAAATCCAAAAAAAAAAAAAAAACAACTGCCCGACAGATACACACACACACACACACACACACACACACAAACACCGCGCGGTCGCGTATAACCCCGAGTGAGACTGGCGAGAACGAGAGAGGGTGCCGGAAGAGCGAGAGAGAGGGGAAAAGGCGGAGTGTCGCCGTGATAAAAAAAAAAAAAAAAAAAAAAAACAGCAAAAAAGAAAAAGAGAGCGACGAGTGAAAGCACAGCGGAGGGTGAGAGTCGGTGCAGCGCGTTTTTCCCCCTCGGGCATCGCTCCGATCCCGATCGGTCATAAAAAAAATAAAAAAATTGTCCGACTCGTGCAACTCCACGCGTACGCACGACCTGTCGCCCCATTTTTATTCCGGCAAACAACCCCAGCCCCCGTGCTACCGCCCGGCGGTGTTTTTCACTGCGATCTCCGTTCAATCGACGAAAATCCAATGAATTGAAAAATGAAAAAGAGAAGAAAAAAAAATCGGAGTACTTGGTATGAGCGATTTTCATCCCGTGCGCCCATCCATCGCCAAATCGCATCATCGCTTCGCAACAGCATTAATTCACACCCAATTTTGTTTGTACATTTTTTGATTTTTCGTTTTCATCGTTTTGTCTCGCATTTTCGTCTTGAGGTTTACTCGTTAATTGAAAAAGGAAAAAAAGTTTTCACGCATATTGATTAAGAGTTGTTGTATTTTTTTTTTAATGTGGCTAACGTTATGCAGAGGAGGAGAAGGAACCAGCGATCCCGGTCGTAGGTGGCATTGAGGCAATGCAAGGCCAATGCACACACGCGATAAACCGCGATGGAGAATAGAGAGAAAGAAAATGGACTACACGTGGTGCGTAGAGTACTTTGCCTGACTATGGTTCGCGCGCTCGAAAGTGACTCTCGTTTTCGTCCGGGGGCAAACCCGTGTGTGCCGGCCTCCCGTGCGGAAAGTGAAAATGCATCCGCGTACCTACATTTCCACCCATTCACGCGGTGAGCAATGCCAAACGAAAAACGAAAAAATATAAAAAGGCGAACAAAAAACATACACACACGAAAAAAAAACAATTAAAACGAAAAAAAAAACACAGATCGCACCGTGGGCCCCGCGAACGAGTGAGAGACGAGTGAAACGGAAAAAAATAAAAAAATAAAAATAGAAAAAAACGAGAAAAACAGAAAATGCAAAAATGAAGAGAAAAAAAGAAAAATCAAACGGAAAAAAAGAGAGAGAAGGAATTACATGGCGTTGAAGTACGGGAAAAAGGAGGAAAAAAAGGGGTCACGGTGCTGGAAGCGGGGCGGGAACGCGTAGGTGGTTGACGGTGTAACGGGTGTCGCTGGCACGAGCGAGCTGCCGGAGCGAAGTCGTGAAAAGAGAGAACGACGGGTTGACGCGAGTGGGACGAAGCGCGACAACGGAACACACGACGCGATGGTAGTTCCGCGGGGGCGAGAAGCGGCATCGGCTCCGAGGGCCGAAGGGCGAGAAGGGTGAAGGTGGATGATGCGAGGTTTGTGTAGCGAACGAGCTCCGAAGGGAGGAAAAACGCGAGGTGGAAAGAAGAGGTAAAAAGACAGAGAGCGAGCGATAGAGAGCGAGGGAGGGAGAAAGCCGGAGAGATGGGAGAAAGAGAGAGTGCGGAGGTACGTTGGAAAGGACATGACGAACGCGGAGGGATGGAATCGCAATGAGGGTGGATAGACCCGGTTGGCCGACAGGGGCGCGAAGGGGTGGGGGGTGGTTCGGAGTGGGCGAAGCGGGTGCGAGAGAGAGCGAGAGAGAGAGAGAGAGAGAGAGAGCGATGGGCGCGCGGGATGCGGGCGGATAAAAAAGGGGAGAAAGAGTGTGAGCGTGAAAGCGCGAGAGGGAGAAGCCAACACCGCAGGGTAAAAAGGAATACCGCGGAAGGGGGTGGTGGCGAGGGTGGGTTGAGTTCGTTGCCAGGGATGAAGTACGTAGGTATTGATCTATTTAAAGCCTAGAGTACCAAACGAGGTCCTTATTAAAAAAACGGAATGAAACAAGGGGAGTTTGCTGGCTTTGGCTGTCTTGTTCCTGACCCTCGTCCCGCCACCCCCGCCACCGCGCCCCCCCTTTCTCCACGCACCGCAACGTACTTTGTTCGATTTTTTCTTCTTTTTCTTTTCCATTTCTCTCTTTCTCATTGTCGTTCGTAGCTCCGCGTCGTATTGGCGTTGGTTGGATTGTAGTGCTTGTAGCTTTCTCCCTTTGACTCGGTGGAATTTTAGATCGTTCCTCGGTGGCTGCGTGATTCTCGATTCCGTTTCACCGGAGGTAACAAGGCCAGAGAAGGATGAAAGGTGGTGCGTGTGGGTTGACAGTCCGCGACGTGTCGTTGCGTTATTTTTTAATACAATATAGAAATTTTTTAAATTGATATAAATATTGCTTGAATTGGCGAATTGAATAACTTTCATTAACGCTATTTTATTCATCGATCATTGGGTTCGAGTGTCAAATGAAAACTCACGAGGACGAACCTTGTTTCGGAAGAATAGGAAAAAAAACATTCAAAGTCAGAACCCTCCATTTTTTTTAGTCTCAATTATTCACGAAAGTTGGTCCATCAAAGATTGAAAAAAAAATTGTACCGCTAAATAATTAAATGGAAAAATCTAACAGAGTAAAAATGATAATTGTCATCGAATGCGAACATGCACGAGGTTGTGCGCAAGGTCGCGAATATACGAGATGGGCGACCCTCGAGATGGGCTAGACCAGGAGATACTCCCTCTCGAGCCCTCGACGAATATATAAAATCCGTGATTTTAAAGGCATTTTAGTATCGATCCACGAGCTTTTTTGCCCTAGACGCAAAGCGTCCTCATCCTTTTGCCGTTACTACCGGCATCAGTGGGTGTGCGAATAGCGGCCCGAGTTTGCCCGGCGATGCGCGGTGGCGGTAGAAATTAAACTACCCTCCGCTCTCGTCGTTCTCCTCCCATTGACCCCCCCTCGTCCCTCGTCGCTATCCTCTCGTCCAAAGAGAGCTCGGGGCACGAGGGGAGATTGCCAGTCAGAGAGGGCGTTGCGTAGTTGTACGGAATGTATGAGTGCGTTAATGTGTAATCAAATTTCGCGAAACCATTTCCCCTGATTTTACTAAAGGACCAAAAAACATTCGTTCGTGACCTTCAACGTCCGGACACGCGAAATATGCGCGATGAATAAGAATTTTTGTATTTTTCTTATTTATTTATTTATTTATTTTTTTTTTTTTTTTTTTTCGTTTTTAAATTGTAACGAAGAAAATGTATCGGAGCTAGGGAACGACGTGTAATTACGGTGAGTAGAAGACCGAGCGGCTTGTCCGATCGCGCTTGATATATTCATTATTTTCTTTCACCCTTTATTCCCTGTATCACGCCCCGTTGGCCGTTGCGTATCATCCCCCAACGGAGAAAAGCCTCGTTTCACTAATAATAACCAAGATTCCTCTGACGCAACGCTGTCAAGCGCGTTTCCTCGTTTGACCCCGACGACCAAGGAAAATATGTGGAGCGTAGAATTTACGCGCGTAAAACTACGTTGTTCTATAATTGCGTGGGGTTTCAACGTACGTGACTGCGCTTCTTCAAGACGCGAACCTAAATTTTACATTTTTACGTTTCATATAGACCAGCAAGATACGATGATGAATTTATATTTCATATCAGGACAAAACAATGTTTCTTTTTCGTTATGCTCTTTTTTTTGTTCATTCTTATTCGTATGATGTTGACAAAACGTAAGCTCTGTCATGAGAATCGAAATAATACAATCATCCGCGGTCCATCGACATTCCGTAAAAACGCAATTAAAAAAAAAAAAAAAAAAAAAAAAAAACGATAGTTTTAAAAAAAATGAGGTTTTTATCGTTTACCATACTGGAAGGAATAAAAATAGCGATCGATGAACCACACTCGTATCGATATGGCCAGTGGGATGCAACAAATACGAGCCGTGACAATTGTGTGGCGTCTCGGTAGCGTTGCCACAATGTCGTTCCGCGCTCGTGTAAAATTCGCGAAACGCAACAACGTTCGTCGTAACAAGGTTTTATTTCACGACTTTATGGCGGTGTGCCACCCGTCGGGAAATGGCGAATGGGCAAGAGAGAACCGGAACGACGACGACGACGACGACGACGACGACGACGACGAGGGGGTGGAGGCTACAGAGGGGCGAGCTAGGCGGCTAGGCGGCTAGGCGGTGGCGGTGTCGGATATACCGGCGGGGTGGGGAAAGTAGCGGGGCAGGACGCGCGGGGGGCCATAGGAAAATCCATAAAGTTATAAAATGTGCGGAGAGCGTAATAGTACGCACCGCGCAGATTAGTTATGAAAATATAAAAGGGAACGGGAGTCGCGTTGGTGGGGATGATGCCAACAGAACCGCGCCAAGGGTAGGACTCTGTATATTCTTCTCCCTTCTCTCTCTCTCTCTCCCTCGCCCCTCGCATTCGTTCGGTCGGATCGTCGACACTGGTGCCGCGAGGGCTCAACTTTTCCAGCGCCCCTCCGGCTCTCTCACCCACGCGGCACGGCACCGCCAAACGGTACCCATCCACCACCCGCGCTCAAACCCTCCACGACTCAAAAAAACGACATCTTTTCGTTTCTATAATAGTACGCCCAGCATTATATCTTTTCGTTGTAATATTATTTTTTATTTCAACGAAATAATAACCAACTTATGGAATGACTGAGCTACGATACAGAGTGAGGGAAATGAATAAGAATAGGTAATTCGTTGTATAAAAGAATAGAGTAAATAGAGTACGTTGCGGACATTCGAGACGCGAATCTTGTTCGGCCCCAGCACGACCGATCCACTCGCCTCCCCGGTCGCCGATGATACCCGCGGTTACTTCCGTCGCTCGGGGGATGATTCAACGTGATTATCCACGGTCGTTGCTTCGGCTATACCCCAGAACACACCGAGACAAATTGCTCTACGAACGCAAACAACTCCATCGTTATTTCATCTCCACACGTCTAACCACAATTCGACTCATTACTTTCTTTTACAATCATTTTATTTATCCTTTGCTCTCCATATTATTTCACTTGCTCATTAGCTTCCATCATCCAATTCAATTTCGTCCGAGAGCGAATGACGAAAAATGAAAAAAGCAAAATATTACGAGGCTTATCGGATTGTCCATACATGAATCAAGTTTATGCGTGTTCGGTAATAAAAAAATATACATATACGTATATTACATGTTGAAAAAGGCCAGATCGATTTGGCGGGGCTCCGCTTTTGCAGAAATGTCCTCCGGAAAGAAAACGAAAAATTTAACGAATAGACAATGTATTATTGTTACTGATGAATGCACCGATGATCCAGAATTGAACTGGATGAATTATCTCGCATGGAGAGCGAGCTTGCGAAGAAATGCGTCTCCGTCGTGTAAGGATCGTGGAATCGAATAATGTCGTTGCCCTGTTTGCGACTGTACCATCGCTAACTTCGGTCGCCATATTCCAACACTCGGTCGAGCACACCGATGTGTTCATGCATAATTCAATCAGAGTTAGACTAGAAACGTCAATACAGCTCGCAGATTATTTCTTTTCCCGGGCTGCTGCTGCTGCTGCTGCTCTCAGTCTCGCTCCATCTCCATCGCTCTCCAACCGAATCCCTCACTCGCGCTGGCTGGTGGCTGGCTGGCGTACACTCGCGTACACTTACCCTCTTCTTTATTCCCCCAGCTAGCTCGAAATCGAGGGCCGAGAAAGAGGGAAAAACGTGTACAGTAGTGTACTTTGCTCGAACGGCAAAGAGGAGCGAAGAAGAGAGAGAGAGAGAGAGAGAGAGCGAGAGTTAGACGAATCGGTGAAGCGGAGCAAAGGGTGGAGCTCTTCTCCTCCCACGGAACAAAAAAATCCCCGAAACCCCTTGCCTAACCATTCATCCGTCGTTCTCCCTATCTCCATGGTGCCCTCTTGCCCTCTCCGCTACCCGCCAACTCTTCTTTCTCTATCACTCTTATTTTTTATTTTTTTTTTTCGTTTTCACTCCCTTGCCCCTTCTTTTATATTTTAATCAACTAATGCTGCGCAATGCGTCTGTTTATCGCGTCTTTTCCGGCCTCTCGTCTTCTCTTTCTACCCGATTTGTTTTTTTTTTTTTTTTGCTTTCCCTTGTCCTTCTGGCTTTGCCGCCATCTCTCTCACCCCCCCTCTCCCTCTCTCTCTCTCTCTCTCTCTCTCTCTCTCTCTCTCTCTCTCTCTCTCTCTCTCTCTCTTTGAATTGCGAACCGTGTTCATTATAGTCGAGCTTCGATGTAATTCTTTGTTCAAAAATCATTATTTATGTCGATGCATTTGTTACTGCGATTTCGTTTGTTGTTCGAATCGATCTTTCATTGAAAAATTATGTTATTTGTATAACTTTTACGTCACCCTGCGTTTTACTAAGTTTTTTTTATTATTATTTTCTTTATTCTCATGGATTCGAAGATGCGTATTATCAGTTGGATATTTTTTTTTTAATCCTCCATCGCTATCGTTGCTTTTATCGTTGCAAAATGAAATTGAAATAGTTCCAGTCCTTATTCGTGGTTCTTCACTTCCAACGGATAAAGCTCCTTCTTTATTTCCCCACAATCAAGTTTCCCACATGCTCGACGAGCAAAATATTACATCAATGACTACGGTAATAGTCTCCTTTGACGACGCATCATCACGAGCCTTTAATCTAGCTCACACAAAGAAGCTTTCACCATCGCGATACTCGCGCAAGTTCGTGTTGTACGCACACATCAGGTGTTGTACAAACGCTCCTCACGCTTCCCGATCCATCGTTGTACCCTTCGAACGTGATATACGCGGTGTATATTACGCACGACTCTATGCGTGCGACACGGTACATAAATATAATGCAAGGGCGTGAGGGTGTACAAAAAAAAATGTGAAAAAAAAAAAAAAAAAAAAAAAACAGTAGAAGCAAGTGCGCGACGGAAAAGCGGCGAGTAGGGCGATGATCCGCGAGGGCTTCGGGGCGTGTGCCACAATGAGAATTATCTTGGTACACGAAGAAAAAAGCTGGGCCGTGTGTGTGCGTGCGTACAGTTAGCGGTGTAACGGCAACGAACGAGCTCCGGGGCTTCCAGTGTGAAAGCGCCTTGCACAGTCGACGGAGTTCGTCCTTGGCTGCTTCCCGCAACCTACCTATCCTTATGATAACATGTATACACGCATACATGAAATAAACCGTCAACATAATAAAAACGTCGATTCGAGAGCGAGAAAGTGTCGCGATCTTTTCCTCGTTCCTTCCTTATTCATTTACTCACCGACTCTCCTCCGTCAATCCTTCCTCCATCAACCATGTGTTTTTTCCTTCTCTTCATTCCTCCTCCATTCCCCCCACTCGCATCACATTGCCACATCGTCTCTTTGAATTTCTCTCGGTTGGCGCTTTACTCGTGCACTTCTTTTTTCATCCCTCATTCTTTTCCGTCTCTTCTTTATCGGGTGCACCCCCGCAAAGGGGTTTGGGGGTGAAATATCCGACCCTAGCCAACATCGTCGTTGTACCCCTCCGCGTACCTCGAGAAAAAGAACTCCAGCTGGCTAGCTAGCTGTCGGGCCGCGAGACTCGAAGCGACCAAAGAGGGAAACGAAAGCGAAACTGTTGAGCAGCAACAGCAGCAGCAGCAGCAGCAGTAGCATAGCTCTGTGTGTGTGTGTGTGTGTGTGCGCGCGCGCCCAGCCCGACTTTTTCCCGCTAGAGTCCCTCACGGACGCTCACCGAGCACCCAACCTCCCGCACGGCCCACCCTTCTAATTTTTCCACCCCTTTCACTAAAATTAAAATCAATAGTGGCATCACGTGCCCGGAGAACCCCTCTGCCGCCTATTATGTGCTCGCCCACGACAAGGACAACCGCTCCACATCCCCGGCGCCCTTTGCAGCATATTCGGTTTTTTTTCCGTACCCACATACATCTGCATGTCGTGTCTCATTTTGTCCTGTCGATAGATATGTGCGTGTGGGTGAGCATACATATAATATACATATATAAGGCATTCCATATAAATTCGGACCGTATTTTCCAATCCCCCTACAACCGTTGAAAAAATTAAAAACCATCGGGGGTGGTTTTTAATTTTCTTGATGCTTGCATGGGGATCCGAAAATTCCAAAAAAAATCAGGGGGGTTGTTGGGAACATTTTGTGATATAAAAATCGAAAACAAATCATGACTCGAATCGGCAGAGGCCACGGTTTGACCGTCCGAATTGATATGGAATGACTCGTATACCGGCAGGCTTCGCGAATCCGCGCCCCAGCTTTCGCTCTTCCTCTCACCCTCTCACCCTCTCTCTCTCTCTCTCTCCCCCAGCCGCGGTTCAGCTTCGCCGGGGCGATAGAGCGAGAGAGAGAGACCCTGCCTCGTACTGTTTTCCCAAATAATCTCACATCCCTGCGTCATTTGGCACTTTTGTACAAACACGAAACAAGGCGACGTTATCGCGTTTCGTAACGAAATTTCAATATTCCGAGGGTTGAAACATAAAAAAAATAAAATTGATGAAAAATAAAATAAAAATAAAAAAATATGGTGGCGTACCGAGTTTCGTACTCGCGGGCACGTGCAACATCGTCCTTCGTCGTTTCTGTCAACGGGCAGAAAAGAGCTATCTTCGCTCGGTCTGTGCAACCCTCGTTACGCGGCCCCGACTCCCGTTTGCCTTTATTCACGTGTTCGTTCATTATGTCGCTCAACGAATTTAGTATTTATATATCGGCGATAAGCGTATCCGCGAGTCGTTCCTTCATCCTCGGCCCCGTACTCGCTTTGTCGTAATTCGTTACCCAAACGGTTACATCAACCAAAGGTTCTGTCGATTTGGAAAAGAAAATGTTAACGACGACGAAGAAAAAGAAGAAGAAGAAGAAGAAGACTGAGAATCGTCTTCCTGACGTTGATAAGGCTTGACAGACGCTTGGATGTAACTGATAAACGAAAGAGCTTGCGAACGGAATTTCCGCGCAATTGTTACACGTTCACAAAAGCTTTTTTTGCAATGTATAGGTACACGGATAATTTTTTCGCTGTCGTGCAGAAATGAACGAATAAATAACATAAAATAATTAATAGAAACAATTAACAACGAATAAACTGCCGAAATAAATAGCCAACGTGATTTCGTGACGTTCGATCGAGTAGCAACATCGTCATGCTCTCCTTTATTTCCGTGGTCGCCATTACCGGAAGCGGAAGCTCTCCATCGCGGGTAGACCTCTCGAGCGTTAGACCTCGCGACACAGGCGGGGGGTATAACGCTACCGCGAGCGAGTAACAGGTAAGGTTCAATCGTCGGCAGCCAGAGCATACAGGTGGCCGACCATGCTATCCTACATCCCACTGTTTATATACATATATACACATCTAATATACCATATGTGTATATGTATATGTATATCACATGTTTACTTCCCCACGTGCCTGTTGGAGCATGAACTGCATGACGTCACCGTCACGAGTCTTCATTATTCTGCAACAATTACAAAAATTGCGATTGTTAACTCATGTCATTATTCTGATTGCACTAACTCATGTATGAATTAGCTCGAGAGCTTTCAAGAGCTCTCGACGATAGCCAGAATGCTATTATGATTCTATAAAATTAGGAATTATTCGGACGACGCATTATTTTTGTATTTTTCTTCATTGAGGCAATTTTCGTGGATGCAAGCAATGGTGTCCACATAGCCGTCGACCACAACGAGATAACAACATGTATACTCGATTCCAAGATGCCACGGTGAATGTCGATGCAAGAGGATGAGGGAATGGAACGACGAACAACCGCGAGTGAAAGGTAGAACGAGAAACTTTACGAGAACGACAGTTTGTATGCATGGGTTTGTACGTGCAACCGGCGAACAACGTGTTTGGCGGAAAGAGACAAGGAGAGAGAGAGAGAGAGAGAGAGAGAGAGAGAGAGAGAGGGAGAGACAAAAGCAAGGGTATAAAAACGTGTGACGATGAACGAACGAGGCCGACGAAGCAAAAGAGGGTGGAAACGGTATCGGGGAAAACCCGCCGTCGTCACATCCGTTGGCTCCGTCTCACACCCGTCTCTCACGTCGCTCTACCCGGCCTATGGGAATTCGCCCTGTTACGGAATGCGTTTATCGTCGCCGTGGAATGAACATCGCAAATCGGAAGAGAAACGCAATAATCTCCGTCGTGTAAAAATCTGTCGAACAACCGATGCGATTCGCGCCAAATTCAAATCAAATAAATTAATGTTAGGAAAACGTGTTATTCGACCGATCTTTTTCGAACACTGTGCTACATGTACAATAAGTTTTTATTTGTTTATTGACCCTTTTTTTTGTTGTGAATTTTGAAATTAATTTCAATTGATAATCCATAATGAAAATTCAAAATAATAATCAGACTGGCGTACCGAAAGGCCCGCGTATTAAATCGGTACACGCCGTTCGCATGGGATAACAGAGCTTTGGTCCACGGGGAAAAGTTTGCATTACCCCGACCCCCGCACGACGACGGGTCATGATGGCTCATAGCGACGAATCCGAAAGCCGATGTCCCCCCCGGCCAGCCAAACCCGAATGACAACGACCGATATGAAAATTACTTTCGTGATATTCGTAAACCGCAAACCGACGTGAAATACATATCCACATGTATGTATGGAGCTTAATGAAATGTGAAATTTCCTCGATAGAACGTTGTAATTGAATAATGAAAAAAAGGAGGAAAAAACGAAAAAACGAAAAAACGAAAAAACGAAAAATAAAATAAATGGGGATGGATATTCCGTTTGGTACTGCGAACGCGAGATATCGTTGTGGTTTCGCACGGCCATTGTGTGTATCAAAACATTGAAAACAATTGCGAATCCCCTTTTCCACTTGTATCGGTTTACCAACCGAAAACAAAAAAAAAAAAACAAAAATAAAAATGAACGAGCGAAACTCATAAGCGCACAATGGAGTTACAATGGAATCATCGTTGCGCCGATAATTTCTCCGCGGCTGGTCGCGTGTGCATCGCAGCCTCTCGTCGTCGTCGTCGTCGTCCTCGTCGCCAACCGCGTTGTCGTTCATCGACAATAAAATTCTCCCACGGCCCGATGAACTCTCGTGATAAATCGAAAATTCGAATGCGTAGGTAAATACATTACGAAATTTCGGATCTTTTCGGATTCGAAAATTCGGACAAAAAAGATAAAATATATAAATCAATAACTGATGATATAAAATCCAAGAGAGAGAGAGAGAGGGTGGGGGTGGGGGTGGGTTCATTGCGTGCACGAAACATTGACAATGCGTATAAAACGCAGAGGCCGTGAAAAATAACGCCATCAGCCACGGGTTCGATCGTAAACGCGGATGGTTGCCCGGGGTAGGAAGAGGGATGAGAGGAGAGGAGAGGTGAGGGGTTCGGAGGGAGCGCTGCAGCGTTAAAAAGCCGATACATTGGCGCGTGAGTGGGACACAGTGATAGGGAGGAAGGTTGATGTGGTCGTGGTCGGGTTGGAACGGTATTTGATAATGGAAAGGCGCGCGCGTTGCCCCGCCGATATAAACCTTTGGCGAACGTTAGGCATTGGTTAATGTTACGAGATGTAACCAATCCCCATGCTCCGCGGCGGAGTGGCCGGCGAGGTAGGCGCGGATATTTCACCGGAAAACAGAGAGCGCGGTAGCCGCCGCCGCCGTCGTCGTCGCAAACTATACCACCCTTCGTCCCCACCTCGTCGCCATCCACAATGCTATGGTATTGATTTAAAAGTACATTCGTGTTTTCATAATGTTGTATCTGTACGTACCTACCCACCGACGCCCACTTTTCCCCAACCTTTTTCCACCTCTCCGCGGCCTCGCCACCCTCGCCACCCTCGCCACCCCCGGCAACCCCTTCTCGCCTCCCCGACAGTCATGGAACACGAGGGACGCGGACTGAACAATTAAATCTCTGCTAATCGTCAAGTGGATAACGCGATTTCGTGTAGGTAAAAAAATAATTGGACGAATCGGGTAGCACCGGTGTGTCTCTCGCGCTCTGTCTCTCGCGATCACTCGCGGAAGCGCTGTGTCACGTATCTTCTCACTCGCTCTCGACCATCATTTTTTTTTTCCATTTCCTTTTTTCTTTTAATACATTTTCATTATTATTTGTTTTTTTTTTTTTCCCAACACTTGGGTTTGATTGTCTGAGGGGAATTGATAATTTCCGTGGTCGCGCTTTCATTGTTTGATAATGAAAATCGTGAGAGAGGGAGAGAGAGATCGAGAGAGAGAGCGATTGAGGAATGGTCGATGAAGGAGAATGTTTCATAATTTAATATATACATATATTGGGAGGCTTGATAAAATTTTCTTTTATTGCGACTGGTTATGCAAATTTTTGTTTCTCCATCAATTTTATTATTTCATACTCGTGATGAGCTCGTATGGATCAAGGTTTTCGATAAAGTGAGGTACCATCGAACAATTTAATTATCCGTACGATTGAAATTGTTAATCAAGCAAGATTTAATTAATATTCTGTGATACAATGGAATCCATATCATTTTTATTTTTTGGTTATTGTATTTTGTAATTATTTATTGAAATTAATTTCTGAATTATTATTATTATTATCATAAGCGTTTTCATTCCGATTTAGTTAGTAAGAAGCGAGGGCGTAAGAGCGCACGATATTGCACGGTAAAACGGTATAAATAGTGAGGAACGAAATAAATATAAATGAGCAAGATGTTTGGGGACTGTGAAAACCGGTAGAAACTGAAGCGAGCGGTTGCACCCGCCGCTCGAGACGCTCGCGACTGTTGCGACGATGCCAAGACTTTCGCCAACGGTTTAATGACGTTCTCCTTGGCTAACCGGCGCACCTGTTTACCCTCGTTTTTCCGATGGATTTACAATATACAGTCATTACGGTCCGGTTTCATCCGTCGAACGGCTTATCTTTCGCTCGTTGCAACTTGCAACGAGCTTCATCGCGGCTCGATCGGCTCTCCCGATTATTGCAATTGCTCCAAACTTTAATCCACTTCGAAATCATTGACGATCGATAAAAATGCAATACAATCAGTAAAAGTGAATTTAAAAAAAAAACAAAGATGCATAATTTGGTGTTATTATAATTTTCCGACGGAACTGTTCAATGTGGAGGAGTTCGTTGTTATCGACTGCTATCTCTCGGCGAATTCATCCCTCCGTCGGAGACGGCTGATGGCGGTAAACCTCCAAGGGTGGTTCGATTACGTTATTTACCATCTTTACCATCTTCGATCTGGTGTTGGTAAAACAGCACCAAGCCCGGGTCAGCATGGTTTTATCAAGGGGTTTCCGGCACCCTTGACGGATAACTTGGCGGGACTCGATAATACGCCCTCGAATTTTATTACAGGCTGCACAATCGATTAATCTTTCGTCCTGATTACCCGCTAATGACAAAACCATATTGTTACTAAAAACAAAATGTTTTATTAATGATAGATAAATTGTTTGAAAAAGAGTCACTGCGCATCAGACACGGGGTTGAAAGAAAACCCGTGAAACACGTTTGACCATCGTTTGAATCTATTGTTATTAATTATTTATTTTTGCAAAATAAATTGACATATACAACGTTGGTACCCTAGCAATTAGCATCGAATGAATTTTTCACACGCGTTCAAACTGGACGATGTTACATCGGATGGCACAATGGCCATTATTGCTACTCGCTTGCCAATTTTTGCTGGCCCATCCAAATTTTCACACGCACGCACTCACGAAATCACATACACTCGTGCCACGAACGCACTCACACGCACGCGCAAATTACATATCTTAGAGAACAAAAAATTGGCGTAACAATTTTGTTTTGTTTTGTTTTGTTTTGTTTTGTTTTGTTTTTTTTTTTTCAAATTTGCTTACGTGTGTTATTTTTTTTAATTTAATTTATTCTTGTTCCTTTTCCCCCATTATCTTTTGTGTAAAAAGTTCGTAGGTCACAAATAATCACAATGTCGGCTTTAAGCTTACACGATTAATAATCGTCGGATATCGCGATGATTCATCCACATAATTGACGTCAACTCGCGAGTCCGGTTTTCCTACAAATACGTCTCTACGATTATATTCAATCGATCGTATGGAACGGTTTTGAGTGATGAAAACCTCTTCTCTTGTTTTTTTCATTTTTTTATTTTTTATTTTTTAATAATTTTATTTCTAAATTAATCAACTACCTCATATCTTATGATTACACGTCGTTATGATAAATTATCATTCGATCCAGTCTATACGATTGATTAATTGTTCTAATGCATCAATACAGTTATTTTGCATCGATGTGATCATTGTACGATTCGAACGAAAAGAGATAAAAAAAAGAAATTATTCCGCACTGGAATTGCTATGTCTTGTTCATGATAATGATACACGATTGCACGAAATAATGCGTTTACGAAAACAAATGTATAGATGAATTTAAATTGTATTTTCTGTTTATCGCTAAATGAGTGATCGATTATAATAAACGATTGCAATACAATCGTCATACGAAAGCATTTGATGATCAATGAAAATCGATAAACTACCGATGAGTCGTTTTACCGCACGATTTTCCATTATTCATCGATCTACGATTATTCGAAAACTAATCGACAGATTATGATGGACTCTACGAGTTTTCAACGACGCTTATAAATCGTTATTTATATAAAATTAATGACACAACGTTTCGCCAGCGTTAGCGCTCCAGATTGATATTCAAAGATAACGAAATTTCATCTCTCGAAAAATACTGAGAGGTATAATAATCGTTTGTTTTTTTTTTATTTTTGTTCTTTCAATTAACTATTATTATAAGATAAATGCTAGGTAAATGAAAAAAAATAATAAATATACTCAAGGCTCGAATGATCAACGTATAATAAATATCACACGACAACATCGACGATAATGTGTTTAGTAATACTTAACAGAGGCTTGTATAAAATTTGAATTCGATAACGCAGCGTTAAAACATGGAAACATAGATTTAATATGTATATATGTATTTACATAGATGCGTATGTGTCGTGACAGATCGAAGAGTTTTAATTAGATAATTTGGCACTATGCAATTCACGTGTCGCTCATCGCAACTTGTCGGATTTGTCCCGTCGAATGCACGAGCACCATCGACCGCATATTCGTTCACTCGCGACTGACTCAAAGTTGTTAAACAAATAAAAAGAATAATGATAATAATGGTAATAAAAAACACGAAAACACAGCTTAGCGATAAATCAAAGAATAATTCGAACTATTGATATTTCTACGTTATAAAAATATTTTGTCGCGGTGCCGCGGCCTATTGCGGAGCGAAACAAAGACAATCGTAATTGTGACAAGCTCATTATGACTCACGAAAACAAAGACGATCACGTTAAAAAAAAAAAAAAAAAAAAGAACGAAAATATATGTATACATGAAACGAAAAACCAATTACAATTATTTATTCGTTCCAACTATTTAAATGTTATTTTTTTTTTGTTTTCCTCGAATTTTTGTCGCTGAATTATTAATTTGTCGCTGCCTATATAGCCTATACACGCATGCGCGAAAGCTCCAAGCCCGATACACGTTTGGGTAGCATTTACACAAATGTTTTTATCGACGATATTGACAACTTACGAGCTAGGGAACGGCTAATTGAACCTGGACCTTCGTGTTAAATTCATGTGTACTTGTTTGTTTGGTTTTGGTTTTTGGTTTTTTCGCGTCTCATTTCACGCAAGTAAAATCGTTTAGAAAATTTGTCGAGTTTTTATTAATAAAATCCATCGTGTCTTGTGTCGACGAGAGACGAAATGTCCTTTGTATGGGTTTGAAGATGGGTATACGACGCTTTATACCCATTTGGATCGATTTTCTAAATCATCTAGACCCGATGTAATCGAAATCATCGAATCATCGTTTTCGCATATACTTTCGATCGTATCCGATGTGAAAATTCTCATCCAAAAAGCTTATTCGCATCGCGGCGGAACAATCACTACTCACGCATATATATTCGATGACATTATTTATCAGCTCTATCAGGTTTAATTGCTTCATGTCCGATCGAACGATCAGTCGTTTGAAATGTTTGTTGGACTCGTCGATGTTTGTGCCGAGACAGACAGACAGACATGCGGCTTCGTTCTTCGTTAGCCGACGAGGCACTTTTTTTTCCCGGGAACTCTCGGTTCGTGAAGCGTCTGGATAAGTGTGTCCGGTCATATCATTAGGCTGTATCTCGTCAACGATCTCGTCGACCAACATTTTCATCGGCGCTGACGTATTTTTTACTAGGTACATTTTATCTCTATTTCATTTTCATTTACCTTTTTATGCGTTTTTTTTCTCCATTTCCGTTGACTCGTGATTCCACCGTCTCGCAAAAGCTCGAGTCTCCAACTTGGATTGGTTCTCGATGATCAATGAATTTGATCACCGGTCCAACAGCGAATGTAGAGATGAAAACCGACCGGGGAGGGATGTTGTCATTGAACCGGATTAACTGTCTCGCTTCTCGATGGGGCTCACATCGTTTTTCAACAATTCAAATTTTGGACTTAGTCCCGGAATTATAATGGTCTTGGCGGTGGTTTTCATTTGACTGTAAATTTCCAAAGATTTTTTTTCTATCAACGTCGAAACTCGAGTCATCGATCAATCGGGGTGGAATGCTACCGCTTCGTTTGTGAGTCGGTACGAATGTACCGGTGGCAAACTCCCCCCCGGGTTTCCGATCATTGTTCGACGAACGTTCGTTGTTCTTGTGTTCGGGAGTAAGCGTGCCGTTGCCCAATTTCCTTGCTGTTCCTGAAACGTGTCCTCCTGAGTCTCGTCCTTCATCACGACTCCGGTTATCATCGGTTTGTTCGTCTGCTCCCACTT